>OY856188.1:141486402-141867311 GCA_963693315.1 Diogma glabrata | reverse complement strand
TGTGTTTTTAAAAAAAAAAATTACAGCTCAGCGGTATTTTATACTATTTCAAAATGGAAAAAAGCAACTAACTCAGAATTAAATTATCTACAAAAATGCTTATGGAGATGTAACTGTAACTTACACCGGTGACACAGTACAGATCACTAAAGTCAGTTTTATATGAATTTCTTGTTCTTTTGTTTTTATTTCATAAATGGCTAAAACTACAGGAAAAATGAAAATAAAAAAGTTGTAGTTAATTAAGTTTCCTACAAAAAACTCAGAATTAACCGAATCTCTATGATTGATATTTCTCGAGATAATAAACATTTATTATTTTAGAGCTTGCGGCCTTCATAAATTGATGACGAAAATCTCTTAAAACATCTATTTTATTAAAAGCTTATTGTCCTCGAGAAATATCAATCGTAGAGATTCGGTTATTCTGAGTTTTTTGTAGGAAACTTAATTAACTACAACTTTGTTATTGACATTTTTCCTGTAGCTTTAGCCATTTATGAAATAAAAACAAAAGAACAAGAAATTCATATAAAATTTATTTTTGTGATCTGTACTTGTGTCACCGGTTGTAAGTTACAGTTACATCTCCATAAGCATTTTTGTAGATCATTTAATCCTGAGTTAGTTGCTTTTTTCCATTTTGAAATAGTATAAAATGCCGCTGAGCTGTAATTTTTTTTTTAAAAAACACAAAAGTTTACATGTATTTTGTATGGAAAATATTCAAACGCAAAGGCCGAGCGCTAAACATTAATTTTAAGGGCTCATATTTTAGGAGGACGTTTTCTTGGGTATTTCCAACAAAATTTCGGTGGGGCACCAGAAAAAAAGAATTGTCGCCCAAATAAAAAGCACCCTAAATATATATATATATATATATATATATATATATATATATATATTATATATATATATATATATATATATATATATATATATATATATATATATATATTATATATATATATATATAAATATATATATATATATATATATATATATATATATATATATAATATATATATATATATATATATGATATATATATATATATTTATATATATATTATATATATATATATATATATATATATATATATATATATATATATATATATATATATATATATTATATATATATATATATATATATGTATATATATATATTAACACAATAATTATTTCTTCGACATTAAACAATTAATACTTTTATATAAATTATCGTTAACAAAATATTTAAATTTTTTTGTGTTAGTAATGTCAAAAAATTAACGAAAAAATAAACATTTTTTTTAATTGATGGGAGTAAAAACAATTGATTTTTTGAGTTATTTGAATGTATTGGTTTACATCAATTGGTTTTAACGTTTTTGAGTGATTTTTTATTGTTATTTAATTTTCAAACCAAATTTTTAAAATTTTGTTTTTTTAACGATTTAATTTAATTTAAATTAAATAATGTACTGTTTAAGGATATTTAAATTAATGTATGTCTCTCACAATTCGGTGAATGTAAAAATATTCATTTATAGAGGGTCACAATTTCCACTGACTTACAGTGGAAGTATAAAGTATCTTTTTTTTCTTTTGAATAAAGGAAAAAATAGTATACTTTACACACGATACTAAAATCGTAAAATCATTAGTATTTTACGGTATATCGTACAAAATAATATTTTTTGGTTTTCTTTGATCTCAATATTTCTTCGATTTATAAATATTGGTTTTGTGTGAACTTCTTCTCAAATAAGCATAAGAAAAATAAGCATCAATCACGCTTTGTTTTGGCACCATGGTATACCGTTAAAGAATACGTCCCAGAACTCAATTTTAAACGAAACAAAACATTTTTAAAATTCTGGAGGTAAGTATTTGATTTCAATTCAATTTATATGAATATGCCTTACTATTTTCTTCGTACAAAATATGAACAGAAGAAAATTGAAGATCAAAATGGAAAAGGAATTAGATTACATTTTGAGAAGGACAATACCACAAAACAGATAACAAACAATCGAAATATGTGTACGTACAATTCAATTGCATTGTTTTCACTTTCATTCTTTTATTAATGCCTTTGTTGTGGTATTCTTTTACTTAACTAAGGGTGGTGATTTTGTGTTCTGAGATTAAATTTTTATTAAGAGCCAACATATCAATTTCATTTCGGCTGTTACACAATTCTTTTAGGAACCAATAAACATTGTGAACAATGAAAAGAAGATAAATTTGTTCTATAATTTCTTAGGAATAAATTGATTAGAGGACAAGATAAAATACTCATCTGTTTGATTTTAAAATGAACGTAAAATAGCAATAAATAAATCTTTATGATAAAAATTAAAGAAAATTTCGAAAAACGTCTCGCAAAAATATAAAAAAAATTGCAAGGATTTTTCGTGTCACAGAAAAAAACGAACCTTTTTTGTTGTAAAATGCTCAAAAGAAAAATAAATATCCCACGCTTTTCTCGACCGTAGAAAAAAAAATATTATTTCAGTTTGAAATAAAAATAGTATTTCAAAAGCTGATTTCGATTTTTTGAAGCATAACAATAAAAAGGATTAGAAAATATTGCATCACAGACAAAAGAATGCATTTAAGATTTATGTTAGAAGAAAACGATTTCTTTTTTGTTCAAATTTTTAACGGTTATACAATCATCAATGAATTTAACAAACACCTGATAAGGATTAAGAATATGGGTTGTTGATTATGAAATATCGACTAAGATTTAATGCGACAATTCCATCATGGTTTCATCCATAATAATTTTTATAAATTAGTAGATAAAATTTACTAAACCTAGCAGCTTTGTTCACCAAGGTGTTTGTATAACGAAAAGTTTCTGTTTTGACAGACGCAGTTGTTCTGAAACAGCATCAAACATTTTTATAACACAAAATATATTGTGAACACCGTTTTTACATATCAAATCAACTCAAAAATAATTCTCAGAAAATGTTCTTCTATTTCAGTTTCTTATTTGTACACAATTTTAACAATAAAAAGATATAAGAATAATCTCCCCCCCAAAAAATTGTTCTTCTACATGCGTTGTTTGAAAGGGTTAAAATTGCAATCTATTCGTCTAATGATGTAAATAGAAATTGCAGATCCTTTTATGATTGGATATGTCAGCAATAAGTTTTACAGTTTCATTTAAGCAGAAGCATAATCAAAATAACCAAATTAAATTTGATTTTCATTTCAATTCATAATCCTTTTTCTATATTTCCTTTTATGCAATAAAAGGAAGATGAAATAAAATTATTTATGGAGATTTAATTTGATTCAATTTGCCAAAGTAAGATTATGAAAATTATTTTTTATAAGAAAAGAAACCTAAAAGGGTGAAATTGATGTAGGCAATTTATTGAATCTCTTGAAAGGGGGGAAAATGGAATTTGGGGTAAGCTTAAATATTTAAATAGCTGTATACAATGTGAAAAATTGTGATAATATATTTTAACGGTTTTCTATTCACTTTTGTATTTTTGAATACATTTTTTATCTGCTGCAACCACACAATGTTTTGAGTATTTTGATAAAATGTTAGTTACAAATAATTCTTATTTACGTAGTCTAATGAATTTACTGAGATGGTCACTTTCAACAAAGAACCGTAAGTGGAGTCTCTTTTGTAAACTCTTAGTATTTAGATACTATAGGTCGTCCTGTGACCTTAATTCACCTAAGCATAAACTTTCAAAAACTGTACATAAAGGGCATATTGGCTCTAAGATATCTATGGATGCTTAAAAACCCGTTGATTTGTTATTTTGAAATCGATAGCTAACTAAAGAGCAGTTTTGTGAGTAAACTTAAAAATGTTTAAACTTTACTTTTTAGTTTTTATATAGAAGCATCTTTCAATGGCACCCATTAATGGCACTTATTAATAATACATGCATATGCGAAATTCAGTGATAGCTTCCGACATTTTGAAAACTGATTACATTATATGTGTTATTATGGTTTTCCATAATATTCTCTGTTTGTGTGCTTTTGTCACTTTTGAATTAAAATGCAATATTTAAAAATATACTTTTTACTGTTTATTTTTAATTTTATTTTATTAATAATAATATAAACTTCCTTATAGTAACAATTTGATTTTATTTTTTTAATATTTTACAGAATATCGATTTCGACTTACGTCATCCTCAGTTCTTAAATTATTATTACAATTTTTGCTTAAACTATTACTTATATACTATTTCAACTGCTGTTTTTTATTATTATCTCATATATTTTGTTAGTTTTAGTGTTGATTTTATCATTTAAAATGTTGCTATTGTTTTTATGTTTATATATTTCTATTTCTTCCAATCTATCTAGATTTTGTCCTTTTCTTTTTTTATGTAATATGGTTAAATTTGTGTTGATATTGGTGTATTTGTGTTTTTCTATTTGAGTTGATATTGGTGCATTTGTGTTTTTCTGTTAAACTCGTCTTCATAATTTTCAGCATTCATTGGTATAGTGTTCAATCTATTGATCATGTGGTTGTGGATCGGTTGTGGTTGTGGATCAATAAATGCTGAAAATTATGAAGACGAGTTAAACAACATAAAATACATAGCCAGTAAAAACGGATATAAAAATGAAATGATTGACACATTAAATAGAAAATTTAAAAACAAGAAAAATTTGGGAACCCTAACAACGTTGAAGAATGAAGAAAACTTAGCAGGTAAAAAATACGTAGGCGTAACTTACAATAAAACAACATTCAAAATAATGCAAAAAACTTTAAAAAAATATGGATATATCGCGGCTTACAAAAACAAAAATAAAATGGAAAATTACCTAAAAACTAAAAAAACCCAAAGCTTAGACACATGTGTTTATAAGCTTACCTGTGACGACTGTAGTAAGTTTTATATAGGCCAGACGGGGAGGTCCTTCAAAAAAAGATTTATCGAGCACACCAAGGAAATTAACAGAAGCGATCCAAAATCCAGATATGCCCAACATTTGAAAATAGAAAAACACAAATACACCAATATCAACACAAATTTAACCATATTACATAAAAAAAGAAAAGGACAAAATCTAGATAGATTTGAAGAAATAAAAATATATAAACATAAAAACAATAGCAACATTTTAAATGATAAAATCAACACTAAAACTAACAAAATATATGAGATAATAATAAAAAACAGCAGTTGAAATAGTATATAAGTAATAGTTTAAGTAAAAATTGTAATAATAATTTAAGAACTGAGGATGACGTAAGTCGCAATCGATATTCTGTAAAATATTAAAAAAATAAAATCAAATTGTTACTATAAGGAAGTTTATATTATTATTAATAAAATAAAATTAAAAATAAACAGTAAAAAGTATATTTTTAAATATTGCATTTCAATGATTACATTCATTGCCTTGTCATCTATATAGAAATATTATATACAGATATATTTCCCAAGATGTAGAGATATCAACTTTTTGTATTATTATTAATTGCGATGCCTTTTGGGCTAATAATGTTAGCAAAATTGTTGTCAACCCACAATCTGCTTCCGAAATTTTATCTCCATTTGAAAATTCAAACATAATTTACACAAATCAAACTTATGCTGCGCAATTAAAGCTAGCGAAGCTCAGGTTTTACAAGTCTTATCCTCGGTGGCTTGAACATTTACTAAATGAGACTTAGCTAAATCGTCGATAAGATATGACCCAATCTTTGTCTGGCACTTAGAATTAGAATAATTTAAGTAGTGAAATTCGTATGGCTCTTGTATTTGTAACTATTTTTGACATAGCTCATCTCTGTGAACTGTTCAGAGCTCGTGCAAAACTGAGTCATTAACTACCATCGAAAAATCCAGAATTTGCATTTCGCCTGTACAGCTGAACTGTAGCAACTGTAAACAGTAGCATTCAATAACACATCTTTGAATAAATGTAAATCTTCTGAAACGTCTGAAATACGTTCTTCTGAGTAGCCGCTATACCACCTCCATGTATCTATTCTTTAACCCTCCACCAAAACTACCAACTTGTTGCAAACTAGCACAGGCTTGGAATATGAACACCTTTGTTCGTTCCCCGGAAGTTTATCCAACTTCAAAAATCTGCTGCGATTATGCAGTTTTCTAATTGTGAAAAACTCACAAATTGTGACGTCAAGTTGTGTATAAATACGCATAAGTATTGGTTTTTGCATACAATTAAAAATTCGAAATTGTCAATTTTGAATATCGAATAACGAGCGGTTTCTTTCGCATAAAATTTATTGACGAAATAATTTTTTAAATAATTTTTATTGATGAAATAATTTTGATGTTTTCAACTCATAATTTACCATAATCGCAGCACTGATGTGAATGCAAACTTTTCAAAATCATAAAATGCTTTTTCTATAAACTATATATTTTGATTCCTTCAATTTATAAGCCTTCAGCTGTTGAAACCAAATCAATATATAATATTTCTCTTCACCCAATGTATATTCCAACTATTGTGATATTTCTTCAACAAATTTAATTAATATTAAATTTCTCAAGCGTGAGGTTTTGTTGAAACACCTCGATCTATTAGCATTCTTTTCAAATCACATAAAACAACTATTGAATGAATATATATAATGTTGAGATTCAAACTGTTTCTTGAATCACTTGTTAGACCTGCTCGTATTTCTCTTTCCACCTTCAGTATGGGTAAATTATGGCGCAATCGAAAATAATATCGATCTCAAATATTATCATCTTTAGTTACAGTAATGAATGATTCTCGTTCTTTTAAGTGGATGTTATTCTGCTAGACAAAATTCAACTTGGATTGTTGGATAGTGGTGCCTCAATTAGTGTGGTTGGTGGTACGTATGCCTAACAATTGTTGAAGATTCTGTAACGATCGCAATAATCGCAAAATAATAATAAAACCACATTCCTCTTTGTTTTCAATTCAATAGAAATGTATTTCATTAGTTTCCGTTCATTTTTACATTAATAATAATTTTAAAATTTTCTAAAACTTAACTGCTAGTTAAATTTTGAATATACTATAAAAAGCAAACGAACGTACTCAATTTTATTTCCAATTCTAGCGAACAGATGTCGTTATCGTTATTAATCTTTACTGAATTTTCGATGTTACCCGATTTATTTTGACATCGGAAGATGTCAAAAAGGAAAATCACATTTTTCAGTCATTCATTCCATATTTGTTCTCGAAACAAATGTTTTTAGAGTTTTTAATTTTCAAAAAAATATAAAATAAAATTGGAAAAAATTGTAAAGTTCACTTAGTGATTAAGATTATAAACTATCTTATAAAGATTGTCAAAGAATATGTATATCATTCATATTGTGGGTGAATCTTGTTAAAACCAAGCTACAACTTGGTTGTTATTTTGTGTAAAGTTACCGCACAAATTACCAATAAAATATATGAATGTTTTCAAATCAGAAAGTATACAACAAAATTCTTTTCTTTGCAATTGGAAAAGCACAACAAGTGTATTATAAACAAGATACATATGACCGACTGCAATAGTCAGGGTATCGCGACGTAGTCCATAACACAGCGTTTATTGTTTCTGGAAAATTGGATCACGTGACGTGATCGATCGCAACGAACATAAATTAAAAAGCTTTTTTTGATGGTAATCATTGGGATTGTGATATCTTGTGATCCTCGAAACACGGCAGAACGTTCAAGTAATCATTGTATGCGAAAGGAAAGAATTGATCTGGAAGAAAATTTTGGAAGCAGCACATCAACTAAAGAATATAAGTAGGATCTTTCTAATTTTAGTTATTTTTTTTATTAAATGTTTATATATATACATATTTCGTGATAGAACGTTATAGAATGAAATGTTAAATTAGGTGCCTGGCAGTATAGGAGATTCCCAAGTTTCTGAGTCGCCTGGAACAATTCGTTTCCCGGTTGTATGCGTTATTATTATAAAATTAATTTTAGTATAAAGGTCCAATGTAACAATACGAAGAAGCTAATACGTGACGCCGAACCAAAAACCTGGTTAATTTTTTTTGTGATTTTAGTTTGGTACCGTGAATAACGGTGATAAAAACCAGTTTTTGGTTTTTTGTGATAATTTTTTATACATATTCCTGGCGCAATTTAGACATATATTTTTTTTTGTATATATATATTAAATATATAGATTCTGGGATAAAGGTATATGTGTGTAAGGAAGTTTAAAATTGGAATTTGTTTTGAATAATTCGTTTGGTTATTATAAATTTTAATAATATTAGAAATTTACTACTTGATACTATGCTGTATGGAAATAATTAGATTTTGGAATTACAATGTTTGTTGTAATAGCGAATTCAAATGATTGGTTTTAATTCTGAATATATAAATATTTACCTGGAAGAACAAATAAGTTTAAATAGATTTGAGAGGAATTGTATTCTGCTATCGCCATTAATTTTTTTAGTCTTTGGAGTTCTTATTAATTGCTTTCCTTAATTTATGGCATTTTTATGAAAAATCGCAGAATATTTAAAATCTGATGTAATTCTAATTCTAAAGTATTGTAATTCTAATTCAATAATGTATTGTAAAAGACAACAGGGGCAGAGGAGCTTCAATGGTGAAGACGTGGTAGCGGTTCGGTCCCTCTTCAACGGGGTCCAGATTATAAGAAGGGGAAATAGGGAGGAAGAGGTAGGACGGGTCTACAGACCTGTTCTACAGAGAACGAGACCTGGGGATCGAGGTGAGCCAGATCCACATTCGGAACAGATAGTTGGAGACCTCCTGGAACAGCTGATCCAGGATCTCCCTCTGTCAGAGCCGAATGTGGGCTGGCGTGAAAGGAGGAGGATCTCCAGGAATAGGAAATCGACCCTGAAGAAGAGGGAAAGGAATAAGAAGAGGAAGGAAGAGAGTCGCTTGGTCGTGGAGATGGGGTCTTCCTCGACCAAGGATACTCAAGTGGTTGAGGTGGTCGAGGAGGTCTCCATCTCACCGACCACGCGCCTGGTAGAGGAGTGGATTGGACCACAGGAGGCTCCTACTCCTGGTTGTTGGATAAGCTAAGCTTATGCATATTTTTTTTGCTTGTTTGAAAAAAAAACCGTTTTGGGACAGCAATTTTTTTTTGGAGATTGTTTTTTTTGTGCTGTCATTTTGGATTTGTTTTGTACACATTGTACATATTTTGTAAATATTTTTTGGTACTGTCAATGTACAGTCTTGTACATAGTTGTAAATAGGCTATTGTATACAAATACAAGTACAATGGTTCGTTGAATTCGCTCATTGAACATGATATGGGTGTGTGCAGGATATATTTTTTGTATTTTCAATTTTTTATTGGTGATTAATTTTTTTTTGTTGTGAATTTCTTTTGGAAAACCAATTATTGGTGTTTTTATATATATATTATGGTATTGTATAAGGTTATTAATGTACTTTCCCAGCGGTACCTCTAATAAAGGATCCATGGAGCTTATCTCCTTAACATAATTATGTTCTTAGATCGCCTCTGGCCTTAGGTCATGCGATCGAAGTTCATTGGTTTCTTCTTTTCATTTCAGAAGGAGTTTTCTGGTGATAAGGGGATGACTACTGCTGGTCTGAACTTAGGTACAAACCAGTAGTACCATTCCCTGCACAGAAGCTTCTTTAACGAAATGAAGAGGAGAACCAATCTATTTTTTTATCAGGATCGAGGCTTCACCTCACACAACTTCAAAATTTTTTCCACTTTTACATTTAGCTTACAATAGACAATTTTCATGGAGTTTGGGATTTGGAGTCTGGTGTTCGGGAGCGTTCTTCGACTATGGCATTAGTTTAATGATAATTTATTTTTAGGTAGAACAACCGCAGCTGGGTCAGTAGAAATGGGCCTAGGGTCTAATCGTGACAGTTGCGATTGTTTTTGTTAGGTTGGGGAGAAACTGGTCTGTAGAATCTGGTCGTTAGGGGCTTTTCTAGCCGGTTCTCACATGCATTGTTGGAGTGGGCTCGCGAACGCGATAATTCAAATACTAAATAAAATGGATATTGTAACCATACTTACTTTTATGTTGTCTCCAGACGAATCTGAATTTGGGAATCTCTTATCTAATTATTAAATAAAAATAAAAATAAAATAAATCAAACAAATTTTTCCATTAACTAAATAAAATTTTTATTAAATAAATAATTTTTTTTAAAATTTAAGTTAATTTTAGGTAACTAAATAAATAAATTTTCTTAATTAAGCTTTACGTCAAGATATAAATAAATATTTTTTATTTTTTTAAAAAAATAAATCAATATTTCAAGTTAGGACGGTGCATCCAATAAATAAACATTCTTTTGAATATTTTTTATTTTTCAATTTTTTTTAAAAAATAAATAAATATTTTTAGGGGTGCTATCGTCAATAACTAATTTTAGGTATATATATATATTTCAGTATATCTGAAATTAAATAAATAAATTATATTTTTACACATACAATATTTTAGGAACTTTTGTAAAAGATTCAGTAAAGATTAGCGGCGACAGCGGTTTTTTTTGTTCTTGTACAAGGTTGTTTTTACAAAAGGTTTTTGTGTTTTTTTTGAATTGGGGCGTTCGTTGTTTTTTTTCTCATTTCTTTGCGTTTTACAACTTCCATCGGACGAATTTTTCCGGGCGAATTAACTCCACCTTTTTTCTAGTTGGAATTGGTTTTATTATTGGTGTTGACGTTTTTTTTATTGTGAATTCTGGATTCTATAAATTTTACCATCAAAATGTCAAGTCACATTGGCGTGGACCATCCGTTCTATGGTTTGGAATCCAGTGAACTGCAGATCGAATGTCTGGTTCGGGGTGTGGATTTTAGAGGGGTCAATTGGGCAGAGGAACTGCGAAACCACGTAAATCATGGTGCAGTTCCGGTAACGGTATCTCATGCGAGAGACTTGGTAGCTGAGTCTCAAACGGTGGTGCAGGCAGCACAAGTTGTTTTAGATCAGGTACGTCGACTTCAACCACCGGTTAATCAGATCTTCTTAGATGGTTTGGCGAATCGAGTGTTGCATTATACAGGTAGGATGAATAGGTTGGGTCCTCGCAATGACTTGCAAGAAGCCCGCACCTACGCTATCTCGCAACTGTCACGCGCTTGGGATATAATAGGATCACTGTCAACACGTCCAATTATACAGAATAAACCAGGAGTATCATCTGCTCCATCTGCTTCACCTGCTTTTCGACCAGGTGAGAGATCCACACCGATCCCAGTACAGCCAATAACTGAGACAATAAATAGTCTGAATCGTACAGACCATCAACAACAGAGACGGTCGGATCAATTACCACCGGCATATTTTCAGCAATCAGGTTTGAGAGCAGAGGACCTTGCAATACCACTATTGGGTCCATCTTTCCAAGCTGAACACATACACAACAATCCACCATTGGTACAACAACAATCATTAAATTATCCACAAGCTCCACTAACAGCACCACCACCATACAACCAACCTCCTCAGGTATGGCGTGACGCGGCTCCAGCGTTAGCACCAGTGGAGTACCGAGGGGTTCGTGGGAACAATTTGAGTCGTTATGACTCAAATTGGGTTCCAACCTTCACAGGAGATGGTCACTCTCCTGATGTTCATGAGTTCGTTCACAGAGTTGAGGCGGCTGCCAGGAGGGACCGCGTGAATTGGGACGACCTTAGGTCTATCGTTCCACGGTATCTCAAGGGGGCTGCCGACAGATACTATTTGAACTTAACTCATGAACATGAGGTGGTGACCTATCCAGTGCTAAGGGAGGGACTCCTACAAACCTTCGGTACGCTTACTGATGATAAGGCGATCTTGCGCGTTCTTCTGAACCGCAAACAAAAGTCAAAGGAGAGCGTATACGAATATCTGGTGGAGATTGGTTCGTTAAACCGTCGCTTAGCACGTCCATTTGCTGACCGAGAAATGCTAGAGATTGCTCGGGAGGGACTTAGTGTGGAGCTCAAAAATGCTACACTTGCAGCAACAATACATTCTATTGATGAACTTCGGACTCTATGTCAGAAGTTTGAACGTTTGTGGTCCACACCAGTTCCAACCAGAACATCAAATTTAAGAATTAGCGAGGTACAACAAATGGATGATTATGAGGTGGATGCTGAAGCAGAACAACATGGATATATTGATGCGGTGGATTCAACACAGAGACGGATATTGCAGCGACCTAGCATAACATTTGACAACAGTCAA
This sequence comes from Diogma glabrata, assembly GCA_963693315.1. Taxonomy (NCBI): domain Eukaryota; kingdom Metazoa; phylum Arthropoda; class Insecta; order Diptera; family Cylindrotomidae; genus Diogma; species Diogma glabrata. The sequence continues at coordinate 141,855,115 of OY856188.1, read as the reverse complement.
CCTGGTCCATCAATATCCAGACAACCAATAGTATGTTTCAGATGTGGAGTAAACGGTCATCGAGCTCCTGATTGCTCTAAGAATCGGATAAAATTGCACTGCTGGAAATGTAATAAGCCGGACGTTATATATGCAAATTGTTCATATTGTCACCCGTCGGTAAACTACCGTCCGAGAGTACATGCTTCGGGGATGGTACCCTCGGTTCAACATCCAATGAGCCCGAAGAAAACGACGAGAGATGTAGCAACGCAGGACGATCGATCACCACTCAGGAAACCAGAATAAAATCACCCAGTACATTTAATTTCCCATCATTACATCGAACATATTTTAGACGTCTTGAACGTAACATTAGATATTGGAGGATGAGGAAATTATTTCGCAAAGCTTGTGTTTCATCTATCCTTTCAGAAACAAAGGATCCTCGGCCGCGATTGACAATTAAGATTTTGGACAAACATATTTCAGGATTATTGGATAGTGGAGCGTCAATCACAATACTTGGAAGAAATTCCTTGGAATTATTGGAATCATCAGGTACAACTTACCGTAAGTACACTTCGTGTATTCGTACGGCAGATGGTACTGCAACAAAAATTTTGGGTTACATCGAAATTCCAATAACTGTGAATGGCTCCACTAAACCAATGCGGTTCCATATAGTTCCTGGATTACGAGAAGAGCTCTACCTGGGCATAGATTTCTGGGAGAAATTTGGTATTGTTCCTTCATTTGTTAGTGAACTGACTCGCACAGAGCTACAAACTTTTAATACACATAACCTCACCACTGATCAGCAACATGAACTGGATATGATCAAGGATTCTTTCCCGTCATTTGAAGTGTCTGGACTCGGAAAGACTTCTTTGGTTGAACATGTCATCGATGTTGGTGATAATGCACCTGTTAAACAGAGGCACTATCCCACATCGCCGGCTGTTCAACTAAAGGTCTATGCCGAACTTGACCGAATGCTTCAAATGGGCGTGATCGAAGAGAGTAACAGTTCTTGGTGCTCGCCAGTGGTTTTGGTACAAAAAGAATCTGGTAAAAACAGATTATGTATTGATAGCCGTCGTGTCAATTCACTGACGAAAAAGGACGCTTACCCACTTCCCTTGATTGATGGCTTACTAGGTCGTCTAAATAGCACGAAGTACATTTCAAGTATTGATCTCAAAGATGCTTTCTGGCAGATTCCTCTGGCAGAAGCATCTAGAGACAAGACAGCCTTCACAGTGCCTGGTCGTCCATTGTATCAATTCTGGGTTATGCCCTTTGGATTGTGCAATGCTCCCCAGACAATGTGTCGGCTAATGCACAAAGTGATACCACATCAATATCACGAAAATGTCTTTGTTTATTTAGATGATCTATTGGTAGTCTCTTCCACGTTCCAGGAACATATGGAATTGCTGTCCAAAGTCTCTTCATTGTTAAGAGCGGCTGGGTTAACAATAAACCTCAAGAAAAGTAAATTTGTTCTGAGAGAGGTGAAATACTTGGGATTTTTAGTTGGTGAAGATGGTCTTCGAACAGACCCTGACAAGGTAAGAGCTGTAGCAGAGTATCCAGCTCCATCTACAGTAAAACAAATACGACGTCTTTTAGGAATGGCTGGTTGGTACCAACGTTTCATACCAAACTATGCAAGCGTGGTATCACCAATTACAGATTTATTAAAGAAGAGTTCGGGGAAATTGAAATGGACATTAGAAGCGCAAGCTGCTTTCGAAAATTTAAAACGATTGCTGACTACAGCACCAGTATTAGTAAACCCTGACTATAATAAAGAGTTCTTTATTAGATGCGATGCGAGTCTGACAGGGATTGGTAGTGTGTTGTATCAGGTTGATACTGACGGACAAGAGTGGCCGATAGCCTTCATGTCGAAGAAATTAAATAGAGCTCAAAGAAATTACTCAGTTTCTGAGCTTGAATGTCTTGCGGCAATTCTGAGTGTGAAGAAATTCAGGGGCTTTGTTGAAGGTCACCGATTTACAATTGTGACTGATCACTCAAGTCTGAAGTGGCTTATGTCACAGAAAGACTTGAGTGGCCGTCTGGCTAGGTGGAGCCTAAAACTCCAACATATGGATTTTACAATTGTCCACCAAAAAGGTACCCAAAATATAGTCCCTGATGCTCTATCTCGTCTTTATGACGATACACACGAAGAATTGACGGAAGCATTAGTACATCACATTAACGACATTAAAATCGACAATGAAGGTTATCGGCACAAGGAATATACGGATATGATAGCTAAAGTTCAATCATCTCCTAAGGACTTTCCATCTGTTAAAGTCGTGGATGATAAGCTATACATACGTATTGAGCCAAGATCTGATGCAATACCCAACGATGTTCCTGTGTGGAAACTCTGGGTACCAGAACCGATGACTTCAAACATGATTCAGAAACTTCATGATGATAGTACTGCTGCTCATGGAGGTGTTAAAAAGACTTTAGAATTACTTCGACGTCTTTATTATTGGCCGGGCATGGCGTCACAGGTACACAACTATGTTGTGTCCTGCGACACATGTAAACAAACAAAAGCCACGAATCAGATATTGCGTCCTCCGATGCAATATCAATTCGAAACAGCACGTCCATGGCAGAGAGTCTATATAGATTTTTTGGGACCGTACCCTCGTTCTACACTTGGGAATACGGTGTTATTGATAGTTCTGGATCATGCTACGAAGTTTGTACTACTGAAACCACTTAGAAACGCAACTTCACCGAAGGTGAATGCTTTTCTGAGGAACGAAGTGTTTCTTACATATGGGGTACCGGAGTTTCTGCACAGTGACAATGGCAAACAGTTCACTAGTAGGAACTTTCAAAGTCTTTTGTCAGATTTCGGCATTAAACACATTAGGACCGGTGTCTATAGTCCTCAAAGCAACGCGTCAGAGCGGGTCAATAGGTCAGTTTTAGCAGCAATTCGAGCGTTCATTAAAGGTCAACATACCAAGTGGGACTCACAAATTGGTGAAATCGCATATGCACTGCGGGCTGCAGTACATTCTGCTACCAAGTACTCACCGTACTATTTATTGTTTGGTCAACATCCAATCTCGGATGGAAATACTTACCATTTGTTGAGAGCACTACACCAGCTTGGTGAAGATGCTGGTGAGGAAATGGAACGCACTGATCATTTGACTCTGCTTAGGAACCGGGTTCAACAAAATTTAAAAGCAGCCTTCAAAAAATCGCAACATCAGTACAACCTGCGATCTAAACTACGGACTTTTCAACCACAACAACGTGTGTTTGTACGGCAACATCATTTGAGTGACGCTACCAAAAAATTCTCGGCAAAATTGGCTCCAAAGTTCTTACCTGCAATGATTAAGACTAAGATTGGAAATGTACTTTATGAGTGCATAGATATGAGCGGTAAGAATCTTGGAGTACATCACGCGAAAGACATCAGGGAATGATGTCTTTTCGTTAGGTAGGGTTGTTCCTCTGGCTGATTGTCGTCTCTGGGGTTCACATCTTCAGGTCATACTTACTGGTTGTATCGGGGTGTCCATGGTGCTGACGTTCGGATGGATGGTCGGTCTCAATACTCAGTGAAGTCCTTAAGGACTTCATGAGTGTTGGAACCGGTCATCGGTCTTGACACCAGTGACGGTGGGTATCTCGATCCCAGATACAATTTAATAAGTGGAAGTAGTTCGGTGGTTTTCTGTCATGGAGGGGATGGCGACGTTTTTGTGATTTCAAGAGTAGAAATCTTGATTTTTACCTTGAATTCATGGTGTAACGATCGCAATAATCGCAAAATAATAATAAAACCAAATTCCTCTTTGTTTTCAATTCAATAGAAATGTATTTCATTAGTTTCCGTTCATTTTTACATTAATAATAATTTTAAAATTTTCTAAAACTTAACTGCTAGTTAAATTTTGAATATACTATAAAAAGCAAACGAACGTACTCAATTTTATTTCCAATTCTAGCGAACAGATGTCGTTATCGTTATTAATCTTTACTGAATTTTCGATGTTACCCGATTTATTTTGACATCGGAAGATGTCAAAAAGGAAAATCACATTTTTCAGTCATTCATTCCATATTTGTTCTCGAAACAAATGTTTTTAGAGTTTTTAATTTTCAAAAAAATATAAAATAAAATTGGAAAAAATTGTAAAGTTCACTTAGTGATTAAGATTATAAACTATCTTATAAAGATTGTCAAAGAATATGTATATCATTCATATTGTGGGTGAATCTTGTTAAAACCAAACTACAACTTGGTTGTAATTTTGTGTAAAGTTACCGCACATATTACCAATAAAATATATGAATGTTTTCAAATCAGAAAGTATACAACAAAATTCTTTTCTTTGCAATTGGAAAAGCACAACAAGTGTATTATAAACAAGATACATATGACCGACTGCAATAGTCAGGGTATCGCGACGTAGTCCATAACACAGCGTTTATTGTTTCTGGAAAATTGGATCACGTGACGTGATCGATCGCAACGAACATAAATTAAAAAGCTTTTTTTGATGGTAATCATTGGGATTGTGATATCTTGTGATCCTCGAAACACGGCAGAACGTTCAAGTAATCATTGTATGCGAAAGGAAAGAATTGATCTGGAAGAAAATTTTGGAAGCAGCACATCAACTAAAGAATATAAGTAAGATCTTTCTAATTTTAGTTATTTTTTTTATTAAATGTTTATATATATACATATTTCGTGATAGAACGTTATAGAATGAAATGTTAAATTAGGTGCCTGGCAGTATAGGAGATTCCCAAGTTTCTGAGTCGCCTGGAACAATTCGTTTCCCGGTTGTATGCGTTATTATTATAAAATTAATTTTAGTATAAAGGTCCAATGTAACAATACGAAGAAGCTAATAATTCCAAATCTTTTAAAACGTGCATCTACTAAATTCGAAACGCAGATGGTACCAGTCAACGGGTTGTGGGCTGCTTTAAAACAAAAATCTCGTTTCAGGGTTGAGTTAGAATCCTTAATCTATTTGTCATTACTCAAAATCAATACTTAGGTATTGGTTCATTTCATTTCTATAATATATTTGGTCATTTGACTACTCATCCTCTAGTTGTGACTGACCAGTTGGTTGAATCTACTTTATCATTTTATTAGGTACGAAAATGAACAGGTACGAAAATGAACAGGTACAGGTACATAATACGATCCAGTTTTATCAATATTTTCAAAAGTGGGCTTGGGAAGAACACATATTTTGGAACACATAATTGATTAGATAATTGATGTAGGCGACGGTGTCCTCACTAATCAAAGTCATTATCCATTATCATCAGCCATTGAGAAATTGGTGGGAGAAGAATTGTATCGTATGCTGTCACTGGGAATAATTGAAGAAAGTTCAAGTACCTGGAACTCTCCCGTTGTTCTAATCCCTAATTTAGTGACAAAAAAGATTATCTTATCCCCTTTGTCGGAAGACAAATAGATTAAATACTAAGTCGTATGCTCCAAAAAACTTCATTTCTAGTATAAAAATAAAATCTTGTTCACATTGCAGTTACTTAAATCAACAATCAACATTGAAAAACTCATCAACATAATAATTTTTTTCATGATGGTTTATTTTAAATAAATTAATAGCTATTTATGTATTCAGGGCGTAAAGTAAGTCTTTTCCGCTTGAAAGTGAAATTGTTGCTCGAGGCGTTAGTCGTGAGCAACAATCATCTCGAAAGCAAAATAGATACTTTGTGCTCGAATCGCATGTAAGATTTTATGTACGAGAAAGATTCTGTATTATTTGCATAAATAAAAATACATATATTTACACAAAATAGTAAAATTTTTTATTAGAAAATTATTTTATTTTATTATTTCGAAATAATAGTAATAATAACAATTTTAGGCATTGTTATTTCAATTTTAGGCATTGTTATTTCAATAAAAAAAATTTTTGAATCGTAAAAGTGCATATTACGGTTTACTCGTACAAAAAATATTTTTTTTAGGAATGTGGTAGGATCGCAGTGGTTATCACTGGTATGAGGTTAGTTTTTTTGGTATTATGTTTTTTTTACTAACGTAGCACTGTAATCAGCTGAGTTTCATGATTTCGGCGAGATATTCATGATTTAAAGTGTAAATTTAATTTTGATTTTTTTGTAAATTTATTTTTTGTTTATTTCACAATTTGCACTCAAAACTTTTTTTAATGGGCTTAGAGAGCAAATAGGAGTGCAAGGCAAGCTCTCATAGTACGGTCGAAATTTTGAATAATTCAAACCAACTTATCAAAAAATTTTGTCGGGTCCAGAAAACTTGAAAGGACCAGAATGGTAAATATAGTACATACACATTATTGAAGTTAATCAAATCGTATCTGCCTTTTTCAATTGGTGAGGAACTTGAACCAAACGTTGTCTTTTAAAATGTATCATTAAAATATTGGTGAAAAAAGGGACACATCATTCACAAATGCAATCACAAACATACATTTTCAGTTTACAGCATAAATGTACGACCGCTATCTTAATGTATGAAAATGTGTGTCGAGTTTGATAAATTATTGAATGACTTAAACGTGTAATTATCATAAAATTGAATTGAATGAATTAAAGAATATAATTTTTGAAATAGATATTTTTTAAAATGAATTAGCCAAAAATACGATGATATATCATCTAATTTTAATTATAAGTTTTCAACGAAACTAAATGTTTGAAATTTTAAAATATTTTAGTAAAGTTTAAGAAAACTTTATACGCACAATGTTGCAACTAAATATAATTTAAATTGAATGAAAATGCGACTTTATTTTTCTTTATTATAAGAATTGCTTATGCAAACATAAAGAAAAGTTATAAATCATAATAATTTTCTTAAACTTTAATTTTTTCTTTAGTTTATAGATGCCTATAACTGTTACCATACCGTGTATGTTTTTTAAATGTAATTTAAAAAACACGAAATTATCGGCACATTAATGGTTAACAGTCCTTGGCTATTATTATTGGACCAGTACTAGAACCATTCATCGAAACATCGAACCAGTACCAGAACCATTCAGTCATGAATTTGCCGATCTATGTCATTTGGTTTAAATTCACTATAATTTCCGTTTGAGAAATATATAGTTTGAAAAATTCCACCGATATACTTTAGTTATCGCTTCCCGGCTGAAAGACTATGATTATATTGATAAGGTTAGTATATGTTTTAAATGTTTTTGCATTTCTATATTATTTTAATTATTTTGTAAATAATGTATTTAAATTTACATATAAAAATATTATTTTAGATTTTTTGTTATTGGCTCAGTCGTAGCTGACAGTAATCGGCCATTATTGTATTACTGGTCACCAGTAATGGATCATTACTGAAGCAGTTGTACAATCATGCATAGGAAGTTTTGAATAGTTTTTCATCATTTTTATTTTATTTTGAATTATTTTGTATTTAATTTATTAAAATTTACATATGGAAATATTTTATATTTTTTTAATGGCCTATCCATGGTTACAATCTTGTATGGGCCGTTGCTGTTGTTTTTTCTCTGGCCCCTGAATTGCAGCCATTTATTGTCCGAAGTTATCATCCACTAAAATTATATTAATGGCAGAGTCGTGGTTGCCTGTACTAGCCAATTGCTGCATTACACCGAAAAAAAACGTTGGTAGAATCAACTACAAAGCTTGTTTGATTTTGCGTCTAATACGAACGTGGTTATTTTAAGCAATGTAGCATTGTCAGTTTATTTTAAAAAACGTAACAATTTTCATTATTTAAATCAACCACGACGTGATCAATTTTTCTTGTTCATATTTTTCAGTTCAGTTTGTTCATGTTTTTGTTTGAAAATTATTGTGTTTGTTAAAATAAAAAACTAATAAACAAAAATATGGAGGGGCTGAAATCTCACAGCTCTGAGATATCAAGACTTCGGTCTGGGTAAAGGATTTTGATGTAGTTTTCGGCAAAAAACTTTCACGAGGACATGGTTTTTAGTTTTGGACAGCGATGTATATCAAACATAACTCCTTGTTAAAGTACAAGTATTTTTTATATCTGTTTAAAAATTTATTACAAAACTAACACGAAATATCAATCCGTTGCCGGAAAATTATAATCAAAATTCCAAAAATATTGTTAAATTAAATAAAATCAAACTTTTTCAAAAATATTCCAAAAACTAGAATGAAATCAAATATTTAAACTTTTTCTAAATTCCGATAATTTCCAAAAATTCTAAAAAATTCAAGCTTTTCCAAAATTCTAAACATATTGCAAAAATTATTACAAAATCAAAAATTAAAACTTTTTTCAAAATTATAATAAAATCAAATATTTAAAATTTTTCAAAATTCTAAAAATATTCCAAAAATTCTTACAAAATCAAAAAATGAAACATTTTTCAAAATTCTAAATATATATATATATAAAATTAAAAAATTCTATTTTTTTCAAAATTCTAAACATATTGCAAAAATTATAACAAAATCAAAAATTGAAACCTTTTTCAAAATTCCAAAAACCAGAATGAAATCATGTATTGAAACTTTTTCTAAATTCCAATAATAATCCAAAAATTCTTAAAAATTCAAACTTTTCCCAAAATTCTAAAAATATTGCAAAAATGATTACAAAATCAAAAATTGAAAATTTTTTTCAAAATTCCAAAAATTATAATAAAATCAAAAATTAAAAATTTTTCAAAATTCTAAAAATGTTCCAAAAATTCTTACGAAATCAAAAAATTAAAACTTTTTCCGAAATTCTAAAAATATTGCAAAAATTATTACAAAATCAAAAATACAAACATTTTCAAAATTCAAAAATATTTCAAAAACTATAACAAATTCAAAAATTTCCATGTTCAATTTCATTTTCAATTACATTTACGTCTAAAAACAGCCATATTTTTTTTCCAAAAAATTGGCTAAAAAATAAATGAAATCATTTTTTGACACACTTGACAACATTTTTTGACAAACTTATAATGCCATAATTCTCTATAATAATAATAAAATTTCATTTAAACAAACAATTTTATTTTTTCCAAAAAATTGGGTAAAAATAAATAAAAATCTCTCTTTTGACACACTTGACAACATTTTCTTGACAAACTTATAATGCCATAGTTCTCAATAATAATAATAAAATTTCATTTAAACAAACAATTTTATTTTTTCCAAAAAATTGGGTAAAAATAAATAAAAATCTCTCTTTTGACACACTTGACAACATTTTTTTTGACAAACTTATAATGCCATAATTCTCAATAATAATAATAAAATCTCATTTCTAACAAACAATCAATTTTATTTTTTTTCCAAAAAATTAGGTAAAAAAATAAACAAAAATCTCTCTTTTGACACACTTGACAACATTTTTTTGACAAACTTATAATGCAATAATTCTCAATAATAATAATAGAATCTCATTTCAAACAAACAATTAACTTTATTTTTTTTCCAAAAAATTAGGTAAAAAAATAAATAAAAATCTCTCTTTTGACACACTTGACAACATTTTTTTGACAAACTTATAATGCAATAATCTAGTTTTTGATCTTACATACCAATCCCTACCATCAAGATCTCTCCAAATTTAATGTTCCTACTCGTAATCACTTAAAATGAACGTTTTTAAGCCAAAAAATATGGAGGGGCTGAAATCTCACAGCTCTGAGATATCAAGACTTCGGTCTGGGTTAAGGATTTTGATATAGTTTTCGGCAAAAAACTTTTATGAGGACATGGTTTTTAGTTTTGGGCAGCGATGTATATCCAACATAACTCTTTGTTAAAGTACAAGTATTTTTTATCTCTGTTTAAAAATTTATTACAAAACTAACACGAAACATCAATACGTTGCCGGAAAATTATAATCAAAATTCCAAAAATATTGTTAAATTAAATAAAATCAAACTTTTTCAAAATTCCAAAAATATCCCAAAAATTAGAATAAAATCAAATATTTAAATTTTTTATAAATTCCAATAATATTTCAAAAATTCTTAAAAATTCGAACTTTTTCCAAAATTCTAAAAATATTGCAAAAATTATTACAAAATTAAAAATTGAAAATTTTTTCAAAATTCCAAAAATTATAATAATATCAAAAATTAAAAATTTTTCAAAATTCTAAAAATATTCCAAAAATTCTTACAAAATCAAAAATTAAAACTTTTTCCGAAATTCTAAATATATTGCAAAATACAAAATCAAAAATACAAACTTTTTCAAAATTCCAAAAATATTTCAAAAACTATAACAAATTCAAAAATTTCCATGTCCAATTTCATTTTAAATTACATTTACGTCATAAAAACAGCTACATTTTTTTTCCAAAAAATTGGCTAAAAAAATAAATAAAATCTTTTTTTGACACACTTGACATTATTTTTTGACAAACTTATAATGCCATAATTCTCTATAATAATAATTAAATATCATGTCATACAAACTATAAATTTTATTTTTTTCTAAAAAAAATTGGGTAAAAAATAAATAAAAACCTTTTTTTTGACACACTTGACAACATATTTTGACAAACTTATAATTCCATAATTCTCAATAATAATAATAAAATTTCATTTCAAAGAAACAATTTTGTTTTTTCCAATAAATTGGGTAAAAAAATAAATAAAAATCTTTCTTTTGACACACTTGACAACATTTTTTTGACAAACTTATAATGCCATAATTCTCAATAATAATAATAAAACTTCATTTCAAACAAACAATTAACTTTATTTTTTTTCCAAAAAATTAGGTAGAAAAATAAATAAAAATCTTTCTTTGACACACTTGACAACATTTTTTTGACAAACTTATAATGCAATAATCTAGTTTTTGATCTCACATACCAATCCCGACCATCAAGATTTCTCCAAATTTAATGTTCCTATTCGTAATCACTTAAAATGAACGTTTTTTAAGCCAAAAATATGAAAATTTGCTATTTTTGACACACATAATGATTTTTTTGACACACTTCCGGTACAGTTATCGAACACAGCGTCCTTTCGGACCTGCTCCTTGTGAATACCTATTTTTAGAAACAAAAATTTTTGAAATCCCTCCAGCGGTTTTCCCTGCAGCGTAGGTAATGACGGCGGACGGCCGGCCGGCCGGCCGGCAGACAGACATACATTTTTTTTTTTTTTGCTTTTTTAGAATCAGGAGGTCCTAAAACGTCGAGAAATGTCAAAAAAAGTGGGGGTAAGAATTTCACTTTGAGCTCATGAATGTAATACTTAGGTCTTTCAGACCGAAGTAATATGAAAATTTGCTATTTTTGACACACATAATGATTTTTTTGACACACTTCCGGTACAGTTATCGAGCACAGCGTCCTTTCGGACCTGTCCCTTGAGTAAACCTATTTTTAGAAAAAAAAATGTTGAAATCCCTCCAGCGGTTTTCCCTGCAGCGTAGGTAATGACGGCGGCCGGACGGCCAGACGGCCAGACGGCCGGACGGCCGGCAGACAGACATACATTTTTTTTTTTGCTTTTTTAGAATCAGCTGGTCCTAAAACGTCGAGAAATGTCAAAAAAAGTGGGGGTAAGAATTTGACTTTGAGCTCATGAATGTAATACTTAGGTCTTTCAGACCGAAGTAATAAAGAAAAATAATAAACAAAAGAATAGAAAAATAAAAAGTTTTATATATTTTAACATGGCGGGTTTTATTTAACATTTTACTTTAGGAAATAATTTAGATGTGTTCAATTGATTTAAATAATTAGAATTTTGAAAACAATAGAATTTTTTAATTTTCATATTATTTGCATATAAAATTATGTGCGAAAGAAATTTTTCAGTTAATGTTATAACAAAAATATCGTTAATGAAACAGGCCCTTTCTATAATTAATTTTGGTGATTTAAAAATATTATTATATTTTTTTAATATTTTTTATTTGTCTTGTTTCATGTCCATTTATCGATATTTTAATTTAATTTTTCATGATAATGAGAAAATTATGGAAAATTAGTATAATTTTCTACACATAATTCAAATATTTAAATTTTTTGATTTCTGAATTTTGGTTTTTTAAATTGTATCATTAAAAAAATGGCGAAAAAATGGACGCATCCTTTACAAACAAAATCACACTCATACATTTCCTATTTAGAACATTTTTAGTCTAATTTTTAATTTACCACTTTTGTAGTCAATTGAAAATTAAATCATAATTGACTCAACTACAAACATGGTTAAATCAAATATGTTTGTGATACTTATAAAAAAATATATCAACAACGGTTAAATTGTTAATTTAAATACGGAGCGTTGGTTGATTCAATCACAAACGTATTTAGTTCCCCAATTTTCACTTAATTTTCGATTAACAATGCAACATGTTTGAATCAACCAAGATTTTTTCTTTCGGTGTACTGGTTGCCAGTAATGGACCATCACTTGATCAGTTGTACAACCTTGTATGGGTATGTGCTATGATTGGCGCATATCGTGTGCATGACATGTATTATGCACAATTTTGTGCACGGGGATTTTGTAATACGCACAATTAATGCACATTTCCCGCACTTATTCAAAATTGTTTTACGGTATATTCTGTTATAAAAATAGTAAAACGGAGGAAGAAAAAGTTCTAACTTTCTTCTTTGTATGGAGAAATATATTCTGATTGTGTTTGATCTACGAGCCTTTCCACTGACATATGAATTGACGTGATAAATCACATACCACTGAAAATATCAGTAAGATATCACTAACCAAGATGATATGTTAGAAATGCTGGTGGATGAACCCTATCCAGTCAATGGTAATACCCTTAATTCTTGATGATGATAAACTATTGATGGGTCGAACAAACGAACCTTCATGTAATCTTATATCCGGCCGTTGATAGTTGATATTTTTCATAAAACTCGAATCTTAAAGTTCCTTCAAATAAGTTTGATAAAATAGCTGTTGGGTTACAGTTATAAGATTTACACATAAAGTCAATCAAATATACCAGATATATCATTGCAACTGTATTTGTTGCACCCATTAAAGTTAGTCTTTAAATTCGAAACTAAGAAAAAACTGTAGGTTACTAGGAATAAAAGAGAATATGAAATTCGTTCGTTACATAAAGACACGTTTCTTCTGTCATACATTTCTTTAACATACATTTATTTTTATTTATAGTTTTCTATTTATACAACAATAACACAACACAATAAAGACATATATGTTTAAGACATCAATTGTCCAAGTGATTTATGTTTTTATTAAAAAGAAATAAAAACTACAACTATCGATTAACAGATGCGCGTTGATTCTCTTTAAATAGTTTTTTAAATGATTTTTCTTTTAAATGTATAACAAAAATAATAAAGTTGTTTGTTTATTGATAAAAGAAAACAGAAGACTATAAATTAAATATATTAAGGGATGAAATGAAATCAAAAGAAAACAATTTTATTTATCGCTTTTACGATATTAATATATATTAATATATCTCATCCTCATGAGAGCATTTTATTGATAAACATGCAGTTCTACAGTTCTCTATAACCAATTTGATTACCTTCTTGATTTTGATTTAAATCGCTTTTGTTGAAAAGATAAGATTGAAATGAAATTGATATGGTTTCTTAATAAAAATTAAGCAAGTTTATAGAGAAGAAAAAAATCACCCTTCGTATTGTTTAATAAAACCACAGAAAACTAAAAATAATAAATTGAAGGAAAATGTGAAAAATGTTGAGTGATGTTTTTTGATTTTTCATGTTGTCATTCCAATAGCTGAATCTGCTTATTATCGGTTGAAATGGTTTATAGCTTTTATGAATTAATGATAAGTATGTGCAAAAAAATTATAATAGGGGAAATATATAATACTTTTTTGCCTTAAGAAAATTTAATATATAATAAAAATTGAATATATTCAAATATTGAAAATTGAATAAAATATATAATAAAAATTGAATACAGATCTCAAATTTATAAGTAAATTTTTATCGAATTTGTTAAACCCATTGATAAAATATTTGTTTGTAACATATGCACAAAAAATATCCAGTAGTATTCTGATATAAAATAACCAAAAAATTTATATGTTACACATCAAACATAGCCTGAAACATATTTTTTATCTTTCGAAATAGAATTTGCCGAATGCGAAAATATTTGTTGCACGCGAAAAGTAAATGTCACACATCAAAACAATTATAAAAAATATTTTCGAGTTGAAAATATATTATAATTATAAACTATGCAGGCCATCTTCATGTGAGATTTGATAGTATTTTGATAGTACTAGAATTGCAAAAACTATTCGCAAAATGTTAATGGTTTCCAAAATTAATACATAAAATACAAAAAATTGAACTTGATAGGAATTAATTTAGCTAAATAAGTGTGGATGCATAATTTTGGTTATGTTTAAATGCAAATTGTTCGGTTGTTGCTAAATGACAATCATCAATTTAATACACATAATCGATATCTAAAAAACGTTCATATTGATTTCACTGTGAAAAAAAAAAGTATGTCTGTCTGACGGTGGGCCGGCCGTCACAACCGACGAAAACTAAAAAACCGCTGGACGGATTTCAAAAGTTTTTTTTTTTTAAATAGGTTTACTCAATGGGAAGAGCCGAGAGGACGATGTGTTCGATAACTTTACCGGAAGTGTGTCAAAAATCGTCAAGTATGTCAAAACAAGGAAATTTGCATATTTTTTGCTTAAAAAACGTTCATTTTAAGTGATTAGGAATAGGAACATTATATTTGGAGAAATCTTGATGGTCGGGATTTGTATGTGAGACCAAAAACTAGATTATTGCATTATGAGTTCGTCAAAAAAATGTTGTCAAGCGTGTCAAAAGAATGCTTTCCATTTTTTTTACTTATTTGTTTGGAAAAAAATTAAATTAATAATTTGTTTGACTTGGAAATTTTTGATTTTGTTATAATTTTTGTAATATTAAAAAAGTTTGTATTTTTGAATTTGTTATAATTTTGGCAATATTTTTATTTCTTTTGAAAAAGTTTCAATCTTTGATTTGATTACAATTTTTGGAATTTTAGAAAAAGTTTCAATTTTTGATATTGTTATAATTTTTGCAATATTTTTAGAATTTTGAAAAAAGATTCAATCTTTGATTTTGTAATAATTTTTGGAATATATTTAGACCTTTAAAAAGAAGTTTAAATTTTTGATTGCATTTTAATTTTTAGAATATTTTTCGAATTTTGAAAGAAATGTGAATTTTTGATTTTGTAATATTTTCTTGAAACGCATGAAACGCATCATAATTTCACTATTAATTTATGATCTATTATAATTTTCCGGCAACGTTTTAATATTTCCTGTTTGTTTTGTAATAAATTTCTAAACAGAGATAAAATAATACTTGTACTTTAACAAAGAGTTTTATGTTCGATATAGATCTCTGCCCAAGACTAAATATAATTTTCTCATAAAAGTTTTTTGCCAAAAACTATATCAAAATCCTTAACCCAGACCGAAGTCTCTATATCTCAGAGCTATGAGATTTCGACCTTTCATATTTTCTCACTTAATTTTTAAACCTCATTTATTTGCTACAAACGATGTTGACGATGTTTTTTTGGAAATTATAGATGTTTTTTAATGTTTAATGAAAATGTTTACGAAATTTTTAACTTGTAAACAAAAAGAGATTTTCAAACATAAGGAGAATTTTTTTCAAAAAATTTCCATAATTTTTAACCCTCGTCCGGCGGCATAATTTTACAACGCTAACAGGCGACAGAGGTACAATTGTACCTTCATATATTTTATATGGAAATCCTCGCAGTAGATATAATTATTGTGCGATAAATAGATAATGTATAGAATTTTCGCATTATATAGAACATGCTTTGAAAGAATTTTTGCTTATAAGTTGGTCAAAAAAATGTTGTCAAGTGTGTCAAAAGAAAGATTTCTATTTATTTTTCTACCCAATTTTTTGGCCAAAAATAAAATGCGTCAAAAGAAAGATTTTTATTTATTTTTTACCAAACTTTTTGGAAAAATATAAAACTAATTATTTGTTTGACACGAATTTTTATTATTATTATTGAGAATTATGGCATTATAAGTTTGTCAAAAAAATTTTGTCAAGTGTGTCAAAAGAAAGATTTTTATTTATTTTTTTACCCAATTTTTTGGATAGAAATAAAATTAATTATTTGTTTGACATGAAATTTTATTATTATTATAGAGAATTATGGCATTATAAGTTTGTCAAAAAAATGTTGTCAAGTGTGTCAAAAGAAAGATTTCTATTTATTTTTTTACCCAATTTTTTGGAGAAAAATAAAATTAATTATTTGTTTGACATGAAGTTTTATTATTATTATTGAGAATTATGGTATTATAAGTTTGTGAAAAAAATGTTGTCAAGTGTGTCAAAAGAAAGATTTTTATTTATTTTTTTATCTAATTTTTTGGAAAAAAAATAGAATTAATTATTTGTTTGACATGAAATTTTATTATTACTATTGAGAATTATGGCATAAAAAGTTTGCCAAAAGAATGTTGTCAATTGTGTAAAAAGAAAGATTTTTATTTATTTTTTACCCAATTTTTTGAAAAAATTAAATTAATTATCTGTACGACATGATATACATCGCTGATCAATACTAAAAACCATGTCCCCATTAAAGTTTTTTGCCGAAAACTATATCAAAATCCTTAACCCAGACCGAAGTCTTGATATCTCAGAGCTGTGAGATTTCAGCCCCTCTATATTTATATTATTATATTTTACACGGGTCTATGATATAATAACTATAATACCGTTATTATATCATATAAAAGGTATGAAGTAGGGTTCCTAATCCGGACATCCGGATATCGAATAATCCGGATTATTCGACCAATTTTGACTATTCTATTATCCGGATACTTTTTTGCAACTATCCGAATATTAAAAAACCCTTTATTTTGTAAATAAATAATCAAATTGAGTGCAAAGTTCAAATAAATATTCAAGTTGCGTTGCAAATTTTGTTAGTACAATTAAGTGACTATAAGTTTTAAAAATTTATTGACAACTTTGATGTTTTGAAAACTGTAACCATTGAATATTTTATGAAACACCTCATGAATCTGCAATGTAAAGATATTTTACTAATATTTATTTAATGCTATATATTATTATTAATGCTATATTATTAATTTAAAAAAATAATATTTTAAAAAGTTGTGGTCCTGTCAATAAAATCTGAAGTGTTGGCTATTTTTTTTAAAGAGGCTATTTTTTAATGAGAGCTGTGCTTCTAAATGATGAATCTGTGAAGAAATTACTATTGAAAGTGAAGATGAAAAAAGTCTAAGTAGTGAGAGTGTAGTTGAGCATGTTATTGCTTCAATTACTCATGTTGAGAAGCAGAAATTTAAATATTCTATATCGCGTATTATTACCAATAAAACCTACATCGACTGCAACGGAGCGCGTATTTCAATTGCTGGTCTCACCAGGACATCGACTCAATTTCGAGACATTGCAATTAGGGTTTCTCAAACGGGATCCCGGGATCCCGTTTTCCCGGGATCCCGGGGGTAAATTTTCATCTCGTTTTCCCGGGATTTCACCCCGGGATCCCGGGTATCCCGCTAATTTTTATTAACATTTTTTTGTACTTTTTTCAAAGATATTAAAAGTTTTCTCACTCGAAAATCGAGTAGTTTTTAATTCTTTTCCCTCTGTAGTAATTAATTTCGTTCAAAATTAGGAAAATATTTTTTTGACACATATGGTATCATGGTTTTTTTGTATGGTTTTTTTGACACATATAAACACAACAAATTAAAACCAATCAAACTTAAAATAGGTAGATTTTTCTGAGAAATCTACCTAAAACTTGCGCTTCATTTCTCTTAATTTATGTTTAATGGTTCTCTTGGACGGATGGTTCAATGGACGTTTCGTCACGAACATTTGGACAAAATTGAGTGATGGCGCCATTGACAACCTAGTTTTTTGAAAAATTGTTTAAAAATTAGTATTATGAATTTATTTTTGTTTTGTTTTTATTTATTCTTTTTTATTTAATTTTTGAAGTTTTTCTAATTAAAAATAATGGAAATATAAAAATCAATAGCGCATTTTTTGTGCTGTTTTAATTTTACACATTTTTCTACCACCCAATTAGAAAAATCTAGCTTTTTAGCGTTTCCCGGGATTTCCCGGGATCCCGGGAATTGGATATTTTCTGTCCCGGCTTCCCGGGATTTGAATTTCTACGGGATATGAGAAACCCTAATTGCAATATTTAAATAATTAATGTAATATTTTTTCAAAAATATGCATTTTTAAAAATGCATCAATAACTTCATTAATTTAATTTAATTTATCAATTACTTTATGATTTGTGACTATATTTTTGTTATTTTGTGACTATGTATAAAAATTAATTAATATAGATACACGAAAAATATACATAAATAATTTCAAAGTCCGCAAAATAAAAAACATATTTTATTTATTGTTTAATTATCCGGATATCTGGATTATCCGGATAATTTATTGTTTATGTATTCGATATCCGGATAATCAAATAGGTCGAATATTTAGAAACCCTAGTATGAAGGTACAATTGTACCTTTACCGCCTGTTTTGATAATACCTACTCAAACCCCTATCTTTGAAAAGTCTGGGGATATTTTTATAAAATTAATTCTGCATGATCCAGCAGGAAAATGTAGAGATCTCATAAAACTTTAACCCTCACCGTCTTCTACAAGAAAAGTTATTAGTATTTAAAAACGGAAAAGATAAAATTGTACCTATGTCGCCCTGACGAAGGTTAAACAAAAAATCGCCAAAATCCAAGCTTTTAGTATTATGTAGAAAAACAATGAAGTTATAAAATTATTAGTAAAAAATAAAAATCACAATCATACCGCTATTATTTTTAATCTTATTAAAGTTATATCAATATATGGGGGGCTGAAATCTCACAAATCTCTCTCTCTAGATATCTAGACTTCGGTCTGGGTTAAGGATTTTGATATAGTTTTCGGCAAAAAACTTTTATGAGGACATGGTTTTTAGTTTTGGGTAGCGATGTATATCAAACATAACTCTTTGTTAAACTAACACGAAACATCAATACGTAGCCGGAAAATTATAACAGATCATAAATTAACATAATTTAGTGAAAAAATGATACACCCAGCAAACTGCTCAAAAACCTCTCCATTTGGCGTTTCGAATTATTACAAAATCAAAAATTGAAACTTTTTTCAAAATTCCAAAAATTATAATAAAATCAAAAAATTAAAATTTTTCAAAATTCTAAAAATATTCCAAAAATTCTTACAAAATCAAAAATTAAAACTTTTTCCGAAATTCTAAAAATGTTGCAAAAAATATTACAAAATCAAAAATACAAACTTTTTTCAAAATTCCAAAAACATTTCAAAAACTATAACAAATTCAAAAGTTTCCATGTCCAATTTCATTTGCAATTACATTTACGTCATAAAAACAGCTACTTTTTTTTCCAAAAAATTGGCTAAAAAATAAATGAAATCATTTTTTGACACACTTGACATTATTTTTTTGACAAAATTATAACGACATAATTCCCTATAATAATAATAAAATTTCATGTCCTACAACTTATTAATTTTTTTTTTCCAAAAACTTTGTTAAAAAAATAAATAAAAATCTTTCTTTTGACACACTTGACAACATTTTTTTCACAAACTTATAATGCCATAATTCTCTATAATAATAACAAAATTTCATTTCAAACAAATAATTAATTTTATTTTTTTCCAAAAAATTGGGTAAAAAACTAAATATAAATATTTATTTTTACACACTTGACAACATTTTTTTGACAAACATATAATGCAATACGGTGTGTTAATAGAAAAGCTCCTCGTGCTACACCCTGGGTTACGCGAATAGTCTATTTCAACTTGGTAACCAACTATTTCATTTCGAACTCTTGGCTGTGATAAAAAAAAAATAAACATGAGCCAAAATCACAACAACAACGGCACTTTTCAGCACCATAAGACAATAAATATTGGACCCTCAGTCCGTATTTTGCAATTGAACATTGAAGGCATAAGCAAGTCAAAAACTGAACATTTACAAAGATTATTAAAAGATTTCAACATCGATGTGGTAATTCTGCAAGAAACGCATGCAGCAGATAAAGCGCAACTTGCCTCTAGAGGAGACATTGTTGGTTACAAATTAATTAGTGCTATTTACCATTAAGCATATGGATCTGCCACGTATGTTAAGTCAGAAATCATGAACTGCACCCATGTCCTTACACAGACGGACAACGATATACATCTTATTGTTGTTGATATGTCAGACATGAAGATTGTAAACGTATACAAGCATCCAAATACAGGATGGCCAGCTGCTATTCTACCATTATTTCATCACCCAGCCATATATACTGGTGACTTCAATAGCCATCACACCCAGTGGTCCTACTCAAATAACAATCCCAATGGTATACAACTGACGGACTGGGCGGATGGTAACAACATGTTCCTGGTGTATTATGCGAACGACTTGAAAACCTTTAGATCTGCTAGATGGCGACGTGATTACAATCCCGACCTCTGTTTTTCCACAAAAAACGAACAACGAAACCCTATTCCAATATCTAGGGCTGTCTTACAAGGTTTTCCACGCTCTCAACATCGTCCAGTAATTCTTGAGGTAGGAATCCAAATTCCAGTCGTTAACTCTACTCCTCAACCTAGATGGAATTTTAACAAAGCTGACTGGGATAAATATAGGTTGGAGTTGGATGCAGTGATACGCTGGATCCAACCCATTCCTAAAAACTACGATAGGTTCGTTGGAGCGATCATCTCAACTGCTAAGAAATGCATCCCAAGAAGCTTCCGTGAAGAATACATTCCTGGCTGGTGTAGAGAGGAAGCGATAAATTATATGAGGAGTACCTTAGTAGTAGTGAGGCAGACGTGGCTGATGACTGAATTTACTCACTGGACGCCGCGAGAGAGCAAAAGGGGATTAACGCTGTTGAAAACTTAGATTTTTCCCATTCAAGCGGGGAAGCTTGGAGTCTCCTTCGGAAGCTGGGTGGCTCAAACTCAATTTCTCGTACTAACGATGAAATAAATCCAGAGGACATTGGAAATCATATCGTAAACATATCTCGTTCTTCTATTAATCGCCTTCATAAGAGAACAATTAAACGTAAATTAAGAGAAATGAAGCGCAATAGCTCGTCTCTATCGAAAAATGCGAACTCTTTTAGTAGCGAAGAACTGGAATCAGCTCTGTCCCAAACAAAAAACGGAAAATCAGCTGGGTACGATGGTATATTTCCAGAATTTCTTAGAAATGCTGGAAAAAATGTAAAACAATGGCTAACTAAATTTTTCTCGAATATCCTTGAAAGCGGCAATCTTCCAAAACATTTCAAGACTTCAAAAGTGATAGCGATACTTAAGCCAGGTAAACCATTTAATGAACCAGGAAGCTACCGTCCAATTGCACTTTTGAGCACCTGCTACAAATTGCTAGAACGGCTCATATACAACCGTATCGCTCCGATACTGAATGACCAGATCCCAGTCAAACAAGCTGGTTCCCATCCCAATCGCACTGACCAACTGCTCGCTTTAACATCCTACATCGAAGCTGAGTATCAAAAACAATTAAAATCAGGCGCAGTATTCATCGATCTTACTGCAGCATATGACACGGTCTGGCGAATTGGGATTATATATATGCTGTTTAATGCAATACCTTGTAGCACCATCTCGCGTTTAATTAACAACATGCTGAGTAATCGTGTATTCAAAGTCCATCTAAATAATTCCTGTAGTAGGTCCAAAATGCTTAACAATTTACCACAGGGTTCCGTCCTGGCGCCATTACTTTTTAATTTGTACATTCATGGCATTCCTGACACAACATCAAAGAAATTTGGTTACGCTGATGATTGGATCCTGGCCACTCAAAATAAAGATATGGGTGTCTTGGAAGGTTTGCTCTCAACCGACCTGGCGATAATGAATTACTATTTTCGAACGTGGAGTTTATTTCCTAATCTAAGTAAAACCGAGCGTTCTTGTTTCCACTTAAACAACAAACTGGCAAAACACGAACTATCAGTGTCATTTAACGGCGCTGTCATTAAATACAATCAACAGTCAAAGAACCTGGGCTTTACTCTCGATAGAACTCTTTCTTTCAAACTCCACCTAGAGAATACGTCACAAAAACTTAAAACGAGAAAAAATATATTGCACAAACTGGCAGGCTCGACATGGGGTGCTACTCCAGCTACCCTCAGCACAACTGTTCTAAGTCTGGTTTACTCAGTGGCTGAGTATGGCGCACCAGTCTGGTTGAATAGCACACATACTGAAAAAGTTGACTGCCAGCTGCATGCCACGATGCGAACTATAAGTGGTACTATCAGGTCTACTCCTTACCTTGGCTCCCTGTATTAAGCAATATCGCTCCACCTGTACTCAGACGCTCACATGCGCTTATGCGTGGACATAAAAAGGTAACCAATATTACAGTGACCATACTCGTTGTCGATTGTAAGCAACTAATTTTAATATCTTGGATGCCTGGGACACCTCCTGGCATCATTACAATACACTTGGGCTTTCTATTACTAACCCGACTTCTACCCAACCTGGTTTCGATTTTCCACGTCATACCTGAACTACACTAAACCGAATAAGAACGAATCATGGACATTGTGCTGATTCTTTCTACAAGTGGGGCCTTTCAGAGTCCCCTCAATGTGACTGTGGAGCTCTACAACAAACCATAAAACACATTGCAACTTTGTGTCCAATTCGACGATACAATGGCAACATCGCAGACATCCATTTGGCAACGCCCGATGTAGTAACATGGATAGACTCACTCGATGTAAACATCTAATGTTCAAATGTACTGCCTAATGTTCAAATATTTTTACTTTTTAACTAAAGACGCGCAATCAAATTGATTGTAAGCTCATTTAATGTGTATTCATGTTTTGTTTTAGGTAGATTTTATAGAAAAATCTACTTTTTTTAAGTTTTATTTTTTAATGTGTCATAAAAACCATACGCTAAATAAATAAAAAGCAATAATCTAATTTTTGATCTCACATACCAATCCCTACCATCAAGATTTCTCCAAATTCAATGTTTCTACTCGAAATCACTTAAAATGATCGTTTTTTAAGCCAAAAAAATGAAAATTTGCTGTTTTTGACACACTTAATGATTTTTTGACAGACTTCCGGTACAGTTATCGAACATAGCGTCCTTTTGGACCTATCCCTTATACATATTTTAAGAAAAAAAAATTTTGAAATCCCTCCAGCGGTTTTCCCTGCAGCTTAGGTAATGACGGCCGGACAGACGGACGGACGGCCGGCAGATAGACATACATTTTTTTTTGCTTTTTTAGAATCAGTAGGTCCTAAAACGTCGAGAAATACCAAAAAAGTGGAGGTAGAATTTCACTTTTGGCTCATGAATGTAATACTTAGGTCTTTCAGACCGAAGTAGCTTTTTTCAAAATTCAAAAAATATTCCAAAAATTAGAATAAAATCAAATATTTAAACTTTTTATAAATTCCAATAATATTCCGAAAATTCTTCAAAACTCAAACTTTTTCCAAAATTCTAAAAATATTGAAAAAATTATTACAAAATAAAAAATTAAAATTTTTTTCAAAATTCTAAAATTATAATAAAATCAAAAATTTAAAATTTTTCAAAATTCTAAAAATATTCCAAAAATTCTTACAAAATCAAAAATTAAAACTTTTCCCAAAATTCTAAAAATATTGCAAAAATTATTACAAAATCAAAAATACAAACTTTTTTCAAAATTCCAAAAATATTTCAACAAATTCAAAAATTTCCATGTCCAATTTCATTTGCAATTACATATACGTCATAAAAACAGCTAAATTTTTTTCCCCAAAATATTGACTAAAAAAATTAATGAAATCATTTTTTGACACACTTGACATTATTTTTTTGACAAACTTATAATGCCATAATTCTCAATATTAATAATAAAATTTCATTTCAAACAAATAATTGATTTTATTTTTTCCGAAAAAGTGGGTAAAAAATAAATAAAAATCTTTCTTTTGACATACTTGACAACATTTTTTTGACAAACTTATAATGCCATAATTCTCAATAATAATAATAAAATTTCATTTCAAACAAATAATTAATTTTATTTTTCTCCAGAATATTGGGTAAAAAAATAAATAAAAATCTTTCTTTTGACACACTTGACAACATTTTTTGGACAAACTTATAATGCCATAATTCTCAATAATAATAATAAAATTTCATTTCAAACAAATAATTAATTTTATTTTTTTTCCGAAAATTTGACACACTTGACAACATTTTTTTGACAAACTTATAATGCAATAATCTAGTTTTTGATCTCACATACCAATCCCTACTTTTAATATTTCTCCAAATATAATGTTTCTACTCGTAATCACTTAAAATGAACGTTTTTTAAGCCAAAAATATGAATATTTGCGTTTTTTGACACACATATTACATAATGATTTTTTTGACACACTTCCGGTACAGTTATCGAACACAGCGTCCTTCAGGATCTGTCCCCTGAGTATACCTATTTTTAGAAAAAAAATTTTGAACTCCCTCCAGTGGTTTCCTTGCAGCGTAGGTAATGATAGCCGGACGGCCGGCCGGCAGACAGACATATATTTTTTTTTGCTTTTTTAGAATCAGTAGGTTCTAAAACGTCGAGAAATGCCAAAAAAGTAGGGGTAAGAATTTCACTTTTGGCTCATGAATGTAATACTAAGGTCTTTCAGACCGAAGTAATATTAAAACTTTAATTATTTTTACTAAAAAGAACTACTTTTATCATTAAAACAATAGTACATTTTGCTACACGTTTTTTCGTGAGTGAAAATTTATTCACGAGATGCGTTAGCGTCGAGTGGGACAATTTCACGAACGTAAAATGTTTACATCTCGCGTAGGAAATGCAATTTTTCTATAATAGTAAACATATAATAGTATATTAATTAAAGTGCTACTTTTTGTGTTGAGTCTATAGGTTTTTTTTATAGACGACAATTATAGACAATACACGAAAAGTCACTTTAGCTCAGAATTAAATACACTATTTTCTCGAAAACGTTTAAATTTTTTATAAATATCAAATTAATACATCAAAATTTTTATAAATATGATTTATTGCCGTCATAATTACGTCCAAAAAGTAAAAACACTTAAATTTGTATGAATAAAATTTTTTATCAAAGCAAGCTCCAATTCAAAAATTCATTATCCAAACAAACTATTTCTTATGTTTTGTTGTCATAGTTATACATAAATTCAAAGTTTCTTAATCCAATCAGATTATATGTTGTGTTTTGTTGTCATAGTTACATACAATAATTCAAAATTTCATCATCCAATCAGATTATTTCTTATTTTTTGTTGTCATAGTTAAATAAAAATTAACAAATTAACAAATAACAAACGCTATTTTACTGCCGTCGTAAAATAAAATAAAAATGGCGTAACTTTTGCAGCCGCTTGGATTATAAGTCAAAAAAGTAAGACTTTAACTAACTCCCTAGCGGCAGTAACGTTAAACTTTACAGCCGTTTGTTGAAAAACGACATTTATTATAAATTATTAAATTAGAAAACGACAACATAGCCTTCAAAATTCATATTTTATTTTTTCATAGTTGCTTTGTTTTAAAAACTTTGTAAAATTATATGAAAATACCATAGCAACTACAACTTGTTATTCTTTTTAAACTTGAGGAAAAAAAACATTTTCACAAGGGATTAAGCCTGCTTGAAAATAGACATTTCATCTGCTACCACAGAAAGAAACAATTTTTGAATACGTCAATTTCTTGAGATACAATAAATTGAATATTCAGCGCATTCCACGTAAATTGGACAGATTCAAAATTTTGATGTTTCCGATTTTAGTAATATCTGATTATGTTATACGTATATATATATGTCGTCGAGGCGTGGTTTTAATGTGGTTTTAAAAAACTACCCTTAGCTTTAAAAAGAGAACCACTCGCGACAAAAAAAATTTCTTCTACGAAATGTTGTTTTTTATTTTCTCTTTCACTGTAAAAATTTGAGACAACTCAAAAACTGTTGACAAATCGAATTTTCAGTCAAGAATTCGTGACTTTGATCAGCGGTGGCATTGTAAATAAGCTAGCCGAAATTAATATTGGGGCTGGACCACTAAAATGAAAATGGGATTTCCAATTTCAAATCAAATTCAAGCGTACCATTAAAGCACATGAAAATGACCTTGAAAATTTCAAAACATGTAGCCTGCGTCGGTCATCTTCGGTCGCTACGCTTGCGTTATATATTTTCATCAATTCCTAACCTAACCTAACACGTTCCGGTATTTATTATTTTGGCAAGCCACCACTGGTGATAATAAGTAATAACTTTGTACCTGGAGAAATCTTGATGATTGGCATCTGTATGTGACCTTGATTATTGTGCCATATTGTGTCAACAAAAATAGTTAAGTGTGTCAAAAGAATGATTTTCATACATTTTGTTACTTAATTTTTGAGTAACATAAAATGGGAAACATTTTCGATAAAATACGTTTTACAAACAAAACTTATTATTTGTATGGCAAATTGGGCATGGAATATGGATCTATTCAGCTTCAGCTACTCCCAACATAACAGTTGTTGCAGAATTAATGTCGTTTTTACAAAACAATGTAATTATCAGGAAGATGTAACTGGGAAATGTCGTAAGTAATTTTTTGTGTGATTTCATATTCCACGACTTCTAAACAACAGAAATAGTTAGAAAATATCAGGTTGTTTGCAGATTAAATGTCGTTTTTTAGCAAAATTGATTTTTGAGAATTTATTTTTGTGAATCTGGGTTAATATTAGGTCGCTTTGATTAAATTATAATAAACTCACGTATAAAGCATAGACATGGTGAAGTATATAAACCCGTAACTAACACGCTTAGGTCAATGTGACCCAGTCCTTTTTTTTGTCGGTTTTTTTTCAATCTTATTTTAATTATTTTTAATTTTTTTGCAATCTTTTTTCTTACATTTTTAAATTAGTGAAATTTCTATAAAAATTAGTTGGTCGATGTGACCCAAGTGTGTGGTAGAGTTTTTACATTTTTAAGTTAGTGAAATTTCTATAAAAAATTAGTGGGTCAACGTGACCCAAGTGTGTGTTAAAGGTAACATTTTTAAAGTGTGTTAGTTACGGGTTAATTTACATAAATCTAAAAAGTTTTACCCTAACTCGTGCTTGTGAGATTCATAATACTAGGAGGCGTTCGTTTTTTCTTCCGGAGTTCTTTTTATCTGGTGCGTCTAGTAATAATATAGTATACAGATATCTGCCTAAATTCAATCAACTCCCAATTTTAATAAAAAACGAAACTAACTTTAATAACAATTGGTAGTTTTTCTTTTAGAGGCAAAGTTCCCACTATTGATTTTACGGTTTAAAAAAAAAAACGCTATTTATAATTTATAATATTTTTCTTTTTTATTTACTATTTTCTCTTACATGTTTCGAAAATTAATTCATCTTCAGAGAGATTGAATTTGCAACCAGTTGCAAATTCAATCTCTCTGAAGATGAATTAATTTTCGAAACATGTAAGAGAAAATAGTAAATAAAAAAGAAAAATATTATAAATTATAAATAGTGTTTTTTTTTTAAACCGTAAAATCAATAGTGGGAACTTTGCCTCTAAAAGAAAAACAACAAATTGTTATATAGTGAGTTTACCGCACTCCGAAAACAAAAATTAAAATTTTAACTTTAATAAATTTAAAATTAATATAGCTGTTCACTTACGTGGAATTTTTCTTGATAATTGATAAACTCGTTTGCTATTATTTTTTTTAGATTATTTCTGTTACATTTTTGTTATTTTTTTTATTTGTTGTAATTATTATAATTGTTAATTATATTAATTGATTTTAATTTTATTGTAATTTGTTATTAGTATGCCATGCAATAGCATTTTTGCTCATATGGCTATTTAAGTTGTTAGGTTTTTACTTAACAATAAATAAATAATAATAATAATAAATAAATTAAATTAATAATTTAAATAAATAAATTATTGTTACAGTAAATCCACAAAACAATCTTTTAGTAGTTATATATATTTATTTGACGCGTTTCAAATGTCATACATTTATCATCGGTTACAAAAATCTAATATATTATATTTTTGTAACCGATGATGAATGTATAACATTCGAAACGCGTCAAATAAATATACATATATAACTACTAAAAGATTGTTTTGTGGATTTACTGTAACAATAATTTATTAATTTAAATTATTGATTAAATTTATGATACATCAACTTGGAGACCAAACAAAAATACTTTTTCATTTATTTAATTTTTAAAAAAAATAAAAGCTTATTTAAAATATGTCTAATAATAAATGTCGTTTTTTCACACAAAAGTTATAATGATTTTAAATAAGCATTTGGAGGAAATGGAGTGGTTTTCTAATATGGTTTTTGGACAAATAGGAATGGTTGTGTTGGAAAATATTACGTAACATCATATGAAATGTTGTTTTTGGCAAAAGTTGCAATTATCGAAAAGAAGCTAACGAATTTATGCTAACGGAAACGGGTTTTTGGACCGATAGGAGCAGTTGGTTTTGAAATTATCAGCTTTATTGAAAAAAGCATTTACGTGAACGAAAAAGTTTTTTGAGAATTTTTCTGAAATACAAGAAGATTTTAGATATGTATTAACTATTGGTAGAAAATTGTTAGTTTGTGTTTAAAAGTTGAAATTGCTGAGCGATAAATGAAGAGGTATTTGAGTAGATTGTTGAGCGTTGTATCCTACTTTCACTAAATTATTTAAATTTATGATTTATTATAATTTGCCGGCAACGTTTTGATGTTTCATGTTAGTTTGTAATAAACTTCTAAACAAAAATAAAATACTTGTACTTCTCAAAGAGTTTTATGTTCAATATACATCGCTGCCTAAAACTAAAATCAATATCGTCATATAAGCTTTTTGCTTAAAACTACATAAAAACCCTTAACACAGACCCAACTCTTGATATCTCAAAACCTTGAGATTTCAGCCCATTCACATTTTCGGGTTCCATTCTAATATGACAAAAAAAATTATTGTAAGGATTTATTCTTATTTTGTTGTAAGTGTTACTATCAAACCCAGATGCCTTATTAGTATTAAATTGACGAAGCATTTGCCGGAATATATTTTTACGAAAAATGAGCGAATCCGGACACGAAACACAGAAACAAATTTTTTCTGAAGGAATTTTAGGGAATATGAAAAATTATTTCGAATTGCAAAATTCAAGTGATATCCAATATGTACTTAAGCTTAATTGCTAAAAAAAAGCACTCCAAATGAGCCATCGCATTTTGTAAGCAGCTCTAGAAATTGGTTAAGGTTTGAAATTACGTTCTACTAATGTAGAACTTAAAGAAAAACAGTTGCCTAGTAAATTAGCTTTTTCTTTAGGGTTGTTACGTCGGCCTTTTCGAAATTTATTCTTAAACAAGAATATTCATATATAAAGAAATTCTCTTATAATTTGCTAATTTATTTCAGTTCAGGCCTTTAAATTAAAATAATCATTTCAACAAACATAAAATATTTATGTGTGCTACAGGTCAATCAACCAATGTTTAACATTTTATCAGTTAATTGCATTGTTGCGTCACTCAATGTCAATTGATAATACATATTTCTATCTACATGAATAATCAGAACTTTTGTAAAGTAATGCTTTTACATAATACTATACCAAATATATATTTTGTCTGTAGTTGTGGAGGAGAGTGTTTTCTCGTTTGAGTACAATTGTTTGTATTGTTTGTTTAGATGATGTGGAGAAATTTTTGATGTTTGTACAATGAAAAGATAATAACAAAAAAAGAAAAGATGGAGAATCTTACTATTTATACTCGATTAAATGTTCGATCGGGGTCATTATATAAATTTAGATCAAGTAATAAAATTGTATTATTTTTGGTAATGTAGTTGAATAAAATTATATCTTTAAATATATATAACTAACAATAAAAATTTATCTATGATTATATGCTATAAAAAAGAATACATCATGTTAATGTTTGAATACTACCATCAAATCGTTAAAGACAATATTTTAAGAATTATTGATAATGATGAAAAGTTTCAATTTTTTTTAATCAGTTCTCCGGTGATAAATCTAATAAAAGAATTTTTCCTAATAAAACTGAGGTTGACGATTTTCAGCCAAAATTTAAATTAATTGAATTAGGAGAAGTCAAATGTGTACAAGATGATAGTAAAAAAAAGATAATAAATGGAATAATAATAAAATGTTAAAATCCAAAGAATTCGGGGATACATTTCATTTGGTATTAGCTAACTAATCACACGAAGATGATATTAAAACTATTAGTGGTGAATTGGGTTATATAGTTTTGTATATTGGGATTATTGAAGATGACAACAATTGACTAACAATTCACTTGGTGCAGACCTAGAAGTGGAGCAACATGTTAAAATGTAAGCTATTTCAACTGATTTATATAATTTTTGTGTTTTTAGGGTAATTTTAAACTTAAAAAAGTAAAAACGGTACCCTATTGGTGAGACTTCGGTGTCCGTACGAATTTCTACATAATCGATTTACTCACAAACTATAAGTGCTATCAAGTTGAAAAAATTCATGGTTATGGCCAATGTTGTCAAGATTGAACGAAAGCTACAGCAGTCGGCTCATCATTTCAAATGTTATTTTGAGGTTAAGAGTGGACATTTTGAAAAAAAATTATTTTTGACCTTGTCGAGTGGGGTGTCATATGAAAGGTGAATTTTTTTCTAGTACAAAACAATTTTTTTATAGTTTTCAAAAACATCGTTTTTGATTCATTTGATTAAAATTCTAAAATTGTGTTTTTGTGAAGGACTTTCACTTAAAATAATCGTAGAAGAGGATTAATTTTGCTACGATGTAGCAAACGGGTATTATAGTAAAATATTGAGTCAAACGAAATATAAAAATGAATAAATAAGATCAGATTAGATCAAAGAAGTTTAACAAGTCAGATAAACTCGACTTCAGGCGAAAGGTGTTAGGTGGAAAAATTATGTGATAGCACACCTGTTTGGTATCCGATAGATTATCATTTAATATGGTTGCGTTGCAAATGTCCTCTGTGAAGTTGATCACTAATTACAAACATTTTTGAAATTGTTGAACTCGGCCTGGAAATTCGTTGTAGTATAAAATTGTTACAGTCAAGTAAATCGAGGTTGGAGGGGATCTGTTCTTTTCGTTAGGTCTGATACAGTACCACTGGTGCAGAAAAAAGTAGCCACCATCACTTCAATTTCTCTGCTGGCAGTCATTGTGAATGTTCAACTAGCAGTAGTTTAAATCCTGTTGGTAGACCGATCTCCCCAATGTTCAGTAGACAAATCACTCGACTGTGTTAACAATGCACTCGTTGGCAATAATTTGACGACACTTTTTCTTTAACTATTGTGATAGGTGACTTTAATGTTGGTTTCAATAAAAATCCTCAGAACTGGCTCTTAAACTATTTTCTACAAAACAATTTACAAAGAAAAATTTATGAACAAACAACAGTTGAAGCTACAATTTTCCAATATAAATAATTTATAAGCTGACGTTATTGAAGCTTTCTTTAGCCACCATAAACAGCTTTAGATAAGATGCAACCCAACGTGAAACTTGGCTAACAAAGACTGTTGTTTTCTCAAATATTACATACACGGAACCCTCAGCGAGCGAATTATATTTGCACTTGCCTGACTTTCTTAAATTATTAAACTATTGGTTTTGTTAATCTAAATTTAACATTAAATTTTTTTGTAATCATGTTATGACTTTAATAAGAGATTTCTAAATGCGGATTGGTTTGTAATATATCCGTTCCATACCGTTATTACCGTTTAGAATTTTCTTAATTTTTGTTATAAAGTCCAATTTCTTTACAGGGTCAATCTCTATCAATAAGAGGAGGTATAGAAGACTTGCAAACATTTCCTTGAACAGCCTTAGTGACTTTATAAGAATTACGTGAGCCTGCATCTGGTTGCTCAGTAAATTTAGCAGTTTTTCCTAATAAATTGATGTTTCTCTGTATCTATTACTTTTCTACATCAATTTTCATCAGTTTCGTTTTGGTTGTACTTTGGCTTTCGGAAAGCATTTTTCCAATTTTTATTGCTTTGTTACATTAACTCAAAACCATAGATAAGCCTTCGGAACGATCAATCTATTAGGAATAATCCATACGCATTAATTCTGAAAAATTTGAAGCAGGAATGTTTGGATTTTGGCGGAAAAGACAATTACGTCTCTAGGAAAATCATTTAAAAGAAGTCTCTAAGCCATGCCAATCTGCAGCTTTATAATTCCAAACAAAACGACGATTAGCTTTAAACTGTTTAGGAGCTTGTGAATTTAAATATGTGGAGGTCAAATTATTATTTGATTTACAGAAAAGCACTTTAAATTGTACCAACGAAAGATCATTTGTTAAAAACTAATCATGCAAGTTGCTACTTTGGCCACAAATGTCAGGAACTCTGGTAGGTTGGTGTTATTATCTGAGTGAAAACAAATATAAAAATAAAATAATAATATAGCATAAATTTTGTTTGGATGTTTTAGTTCTTTGGAATTTTTTTGCAACTCATTTTAAAGATCCAAAACTTATTATAATACCTAATAAAATCTTATCTAGATTAAGTTTTATTCCTAAAAAATAATATTGTATCCGATTTTTCTTGTATGGTCGATTATTTAATTAATAAAAATTTTATAAACACCAAAAAAGTCCCAAACAATGATTTCATTACCTTAATATGCAAATTTTATATATATATATTTTGTTTTTAATAAAATAAATATACCCAGTTGTTAAACAAATCATAAAGAACTTAAACTTATTCCAAGATATGTTTTTACCATCTGAAGTTATTTTTTATTTAGTATTGACAATATATGCAAAACCAAAAATTCAACAAAACTACTAACATAAAGCTGAGAAATTTACCTGGCGTTATGCCATAAAAAAATTATACAAAAATCTTAGATTTATATGATCGGAAGTATTCAAAGAATTATGTTTTTAAATAATAAAAACAAAGATCATAAAAAGGATTACCAATCGCAATAAAAGTTATTATCCTTAAATATAATAAAAACAATAAAATCTAAAGTCTTAACATATGTTTTCAAATCAGGAGAATACTTAATCAAATAATTAAAGGTAAATAGAAAAAAAAATATTTTACAACTTTTAAAATATAAGAACATCTGTGATTTTCCTTCTGGCATAATACCTTTAACAGCAATAAGATATACAAAGCAAATAAAAGAAATCCTTCGGAGTACAACTACAACAACAAATAACAAATGAAATAAAATATGTGATCCTCATGTACAAAAAGACAATTGATTGTTTCAAATATTTCAAATGTAATGACGATGATGATGACACAAAACAAAATATTAATTTTCCTTATTATTTTTGCATCTTAGATCATACCTAACGGTTTTTCTATTATTTTTCTTAAATCAAATAACAAAAAAATGGAAAATGGAATAGGGTTTTCGTGTATTGTATTTTATGACAATGTCACAAGAAAGACAAACAGAAATATAGATAAACAATGGAACAATTCTTAAGCTAAATCTTAGTTTTTGGGGGAATGAAATTTGTACGAATTCTACATACTTCTTGGCAAATTTAAAAATAAAATAATAATCTTATATTGGAAGTGAAATGCATGAAGAATAATTTCTTGACATAAATCATGAATAATGATTTTATTTGTTAATCTTTTTATTATGTATTTGTGTTTAATCTAAAAATGTATCATAAAGGTAACTTAATAGTTATAGTTTTTAGATGCAATAAATGCATGAAGATATAGAAAAAATAAATACGGAAGGGCAGACAAAATGATCATCAATTTAGTAAATATATTTTTTTGATCAAAATTTAAAGTTGATCTTAAACAAATAACAAATCAAACCACCAAAATCTAAAAGTGAAAGTAAAGTTACATTTTGAAGACAAAGAAATACCCTGTTTATAAAAATAATATAATATAAAGATCCCCCCATAATACGTCGATCAACTGTGATCGATAGTTTTTACGTGATTTTTTTTTCTTTGAAATTAAAGAATTGAAAATATGAAAATTCACCGTGTCATGATCGTAATCATGTTTTTGATTAAGTAGGAAATCCATTTTAATCGTATTTTGTTGTAAATGGTTTGTAATTTCAGTAGTCTTGAACCATGAACTTTCTACGTCAGTGAAAAACAACAAAACATATTTTTTTATGATTTGTTGTGGCAAATGATTTAGATGCTAAATAAGGTAGGTATGGTAGAGATTAAGTAAGATTTTGGTATTGTTGATTAACACAAATAGGTTTGATTTTTTAATAATCCTGTATTCACTTGATAGATTATATGTTTTATACATCTCGTATAATATGTGTAAGAGATACTAAACAAGCTACCTCACGTAGCGTTATCGGTTTTTTATTTGAAAGATTTCTCAACAATAACAATAGCTATAAAGTGTTTCATGCAATGGTATAAGTATGTTTGATATTAATAACTACTTATAAATGTAGATACACCTAATCCTGCTATGGTTCTTTTTCAAATCTATATAATACTATATAAGAACTTTATGAACACAGGCTTCTGAAAATCAAAGAAAAATTGTAATTTTACTGGTTTGTTCAAAATTATTTACAAACACTCTGCAAACATTATTTTTGAACAGGTAAAAAGTCAGGTTTTGAACTGGTAAAATTCATATAAAAAATAAACAAATTTTTTAAAACAAAATTCAAAAATAAAATACAAATAAACATCAAATTCAAAAATTTAAAAAAAAACATTTTCAAATGAACAAAAATAATAAGACTTAAAATGGAAGAAATAACTACAAACCCAAAAAAAACTGGGTCATTTTCAGATCGTTCGTTTTCTAAACGCCCCAATTAAATAATCCACTGCGGGCTAGAGAATTAGGATTAGTATCCATAATGACTGAGAATGTGTCGAACGCAACGAATTGGGAAAAAAATAAAAACCAATTTGGGATTGAGAACGAAACTTAGAAAACGAAAAACAATTGCGTTGGGGGTTGGAAGACATAAAAGGACAAGGATAAACTGCAGTAGAATGAACTGGAAACAAAAATCTAAAAACTTCTAAAATAAAACACAAAAAAATTTCACATTTTAATGTAAAAGTTCTAAACTGTAACAAGATATTTAAATAATAATAAAATAATAAACGCCTTACTCTTATTAAATTGAGTTTTATTTCACTAAATACGTATTTCGAAAGCTATGCTGTCATCGACAATAGTATCTAAAAAACTAAATCTAAAAACAACAACAGTATATAGTACAAATTTTAACTAATTAAACCTAAGGAAACACATCAATAAACTTATGGAAATACCTAATTAAAATTTAAGATATTGTAAAGGGCGTTATTGATAAAATATGGAGGGGCTGAAATCTCAAGCTCTGAGATATCAAGACTTCGGTTTTGGTTAAGGACTTTGATTTTAGTTTGGGCAGCGATAACTCAAACATAACTCAACACTAACTCAAACATAACTCTTTGTTAAAGTACATGTATTTTTTTATCTCTGTTTAGAAATTTATTACACAACTAACACGAAACATCAATACGTTCAATCAATACGGAAAATTATAACAGATCATAAATTAACGTAAATTAGTGAAAAGATGATATAATCAGCAAACTACTCAGAATCCTCTCCATTTAGCGTTTCGAGAATATATTACAAAGTCACGAATTCATATTTCTTTCAAAATGCCAAAATATTGTAAAAATTAAATAAAATCAAACTTTTTCAGAATTCTAAAAATATTCCAAAAATTATTACAAAATCAAAGGTTAAACTTTTTTCAAAAATTCTGAAAAAATTGCAAAAATACTAACAAAATCGAAAAATTGAATCTGTTTTCAAAATTCCAAAAAAATATTCCAAAACGTAGAATAAAATCAAACATTTAAACTTTTTATAAATTCTAATAATATTCCAAAAATTCTTAAAAATTCAAAAATTTAAACTTTTTCCAAAATTCTAAAAAAATTGCAAAAATTATAACAATATCAGAAATTGAAACTTTTTTAAAAATTCCAAATATTATAATAAAATCAAAAATTAAATTTGTTTCCAAAATTCCAAAAAATAGACAAAAATTATTACAAAATCGAAAATACAAACTTTTTTCAAAATTCCAAAAATATTTCACAAACAATAACAAATTCAAAAATTTCCATGTCACATTTACGTCATACAAACAGCTAAATTTTTTTTCCAAAAAATTAGCTAAAGAAATAAATGAAATCATTTTTTTGATATACTTGACAATTTTTTTTGACAAACTTATAATGCAATAAAATTCTCAATAATAATAATATCATGTTCATTACAGTTCATTTCATACAAATAACTAATTTCATTCTTTTCTAAAAAAAACGAAATAAAAATCATTCTTATGACTCACTTCACATTATTTTTTTGACAAACTTATAATGCCATAATTCTCTATAATAATAATAAAATTTCATGTCGTACAAATAATTAATTTTATTTTTTCAAAAAAATTGGGTAAAAAAATAAATAAACCGAAGTAAATCTTTCTTTTGACATACTTGACAACATTTTTTGACAAACTTCTAATGCAATAATCTAGTTTTTTTCTCAAATACCAATCCCGACCTATAAGTTTTTTTCAAATTTAATGTTTCTATTCGTAATCACTTGAAATGAACGTTTTTTAAGTAAAAAATATGCAAATTTCCTTGTTTTGACACACTTGCCGATTTTTTTGACACACTTTCGGTACAGTTATCGAACACATCGTCCTTTCGGCTCTTCCTAAAAAATTTTGAAATCCGTCCAGCGGTTTTCTAGATTTCGTCGGTCGTCGATTTTGCCGGCCGGCAGACAGACATACATTTTTTTTTTTGCTTTTTTAGAATCAGTAGGTCCCAAAACGTCGAGAAATGCCAAAAAAGTGGGAGCAAGAATTTCACTTTTGGCTCATGAATGTAATACTTAAGTTTTTTCAAAACCGAAGTAATATACAAACAGAAAATTTAGTACTGCAATAAGTGAATTAAAAAAAGGAAAATAAAAATAAAATGGGTGGATATTCTAAATTAGTTAGCCTCCTTTTGTATTCATTAATATTTCTGGATTTCTCTTGTTTTCTTTTTCAATGAAGTACGATTCATATGCTTCTAGGTGATTTGGGTTATTAACTTGCTTAATGAGCTCTAGATTTTGTATAAAAGTTTTATGCTCATTTTCCAACATATGTGCGGCCATGCTAGAACTATCTGGTCTCTTATACTTGAATTCTGCAAGATGCTCTTTTAGACGTTGTTCGATTTTAAGAATCAACTTTCAAGTACATCCAGATGACATTTTTTTGTGTAAAACAAACCTATTTCCAGTTCCAGTCAAAATTTTATCAACTAACAGAGGGAATGGCTATGGGAAACGCACCTCCTCCTATTTAAGCAAATTTGTTTATGTCTCACTTCGAAATGAGCTTGAAAAAAAAATATAAACAATTTCCTAGAGTGTGGTATCGATATGTGGACGATGTATTTGCTATAATCAAGAAGGATGCAATAGAAGAAACTTTCGACATCTTAAATAAACAATACAGCACAATAAAATCCACTTATGAATTAAAAGTTCATCCAAAACTTTCTTTTCTGGATTTGACATTATTCACAAACAACAACAAAATAGAATTTGAGATCTTCAGACAAACCAACCAACATAAATCAATACATTTCCAGCTATTCATACCATTGTCCTCAACACATAGCAGCAGCCTTCAATTCTATGATTCATAGATTGTTTTCTATACCACTTTCCGCAGAAAATCATTCAAAAGAACTAGAACACACCAAAACAATATCACGGCAAAATGGTTACCACAATAATTTCATCAAGCAAATATACAACAAGCAACGTTCTAAAGCTCGATTAAAAAGGATCACTACATTAACACCCACTACAGAAGAAAAATTAATAAGTATAGCATTACCATACAATCACATCATAAACATCCAACTAAGAAAGATACTTAAGAAATTCAACATCAGACTAATAAACAATAGTCAATATAAGCTAAAATATATAGCCCGCAAAATGGAAAAATCTGGCATATACAAAATATCGTTGGACTAAGCCAACTTAAAATCGAACAATGTCTAAAAGAGCATCTTGCAGAGTTCAAGTATAAGAGACCAGATAGTTCTATTGTGGCCGCACATACGTTGGAAAATGAGCATAAAACTTTTATACAAAATCTAGAATTCATTGAGCAAGTTAATAACCCAAATCACCTAGAAGCACATGAATCGTACTTCATTGAAAAAGAAAACAAGAGAAATCCAGAAATATTAATGAATACAAAAGGAGGCTAACTAATTTAGAATATCCACCCATTTTATTTTTATTTTCCTTTTTTTACTTCACTTATTGCAGTACTAAATTTTCTTTTGTTTGTATATTACTTCGGTTTTGAAAAAACCTAAGTATTACATCCATGAGCCAAAAGTGAAATTCTTGCCCCCACTTTTTTGGCATTTCTCGACGTTACCTACTGGTTCTGAAAAAGAAAAAAAAATGTATGTCTGTCTGCCGGCCGGCAAAATCGACGACCGACGAAATCTAGAAAACCCAAATCACCTAGAAGCATATGAATCGTACTTCATTGAAAAAGAAAACAAAAGAAATCCAGAAATATTAATGAATACAAAAGGAGGCTAACTAATTTAGAATATCCACCCATTTTATTTTTATATTCCTTTTTTTAATTCACTTATTGCGTTAATAAATTTTCTTTTGTTTGTATATATGTATCAATAAGGTCCTTTACAATATTTTAAATTTTAATTAGGTTTTTCAATAAGTTTATTGATGTGTTTCCTTAGGTTTAATTAGTTAAAATTTGTACTATATATAATGTTGTTGGTTTCACTTTAAGATTTTGTTTTTTAGAAACTACTGTCGATGAAAAATTATTATTCAAAAAATTTCCTTGTTTTGACACACTTAACGATTTTTTTGACACACTGCCGGTGCGGTTATCACAAGTACATGATAACAACGTCCTTTGGAACATACCCAGAAACAAAAATATTTAAAATTCCTCCAGCGGTTTTCTAGAGTTCGTAGGGAATGACGGACGGATGCTTTTTTTTGCTTTTTTAGCATCAGTGGGTCCTAAAACGTCGAGACATGCCAAAAAGGGTTTCGGGTGAGAAATGCACTTTTGGCTCGAGAATGTAATTCTTAGGTCTTTCAGACCGAAGTAATTCTCTTTAAAAATTTAAAACAAAAACTATCTAAACAACAAATAAAAATAAACTTCTTCAAAAAAAATAATTTTGAAAACAGAAGTCCAAAAAAAAAACGTGAGTTGGAGGTTGGTAATTGGACGCAGTACCTGTAGTTTGACAATCGTCGAGTTGGAATAGGCAGTTGAAACGAGTAACCAAAATGATTTCAAATTCCAAAACTATAAAAAACAATTCAAACAAATTACTAAAAAAATTTCTCAAAGCTTAAAAAAATTCAAAAAAAAACACATTCAAAATTAGCTAAAATTCTGACGTTTCACCATTGTATTAGTGCAACTAGCTCTCGATGAAACAGTGGAGTTTGAAGTTAACATAGACTGTTGTAAGTGTAATCTGCTCCCCAGTTTTGGAGTTTCATTCAAGGACTCTTCGGCTGACACATTTTCCAAACTGCTTTTAACATTTTCTACTTGACGTTGAGCTCGCACATTTGCACCTAAGAAGAGCGGTTGGTATAGTTCGTGATTATATTTTTTCGCGTATCTATTCTAATTTTTTCGGCAGATTCTTTTGTCCATTTTGCAATCTCGTTTGTGCCAATGGGACTGTTTTTATACCGAATTCCATCTTTATCAAAATATGGATTTGGAGTCAAAAACAATCGGTTTGTGGTTATATTATTAACACGATTGGCAACAAGCTTTGTAAATAGGCTCACAGGATAAATATCAGGATCAATTGTGTTTTTAACTAACCATTTCGAATCAGTACAAGTTTATCACCACCCTGGCACGTTTTACTGAATATTGGATTATATTCGACTCGCTGAAGACTACCTGAAGGAGAGTACTCTTCAGGAGAGTACTTCATCAAAAAAATCAATGCGACATCGACTCGCCTCTCCGCAACGCCATCCCAGTTCAAATGCCGTAACATGAAAAAATATCAGTTGTAGTCCCTTAGGGTTTGATGCATCACACATTTTCAAAATTGTATTTGTATATTGTAATTGTAATCGTATTTGTACACTGACTTTTCTTTTTTCTGGAATGTTTTGTATGTTTTTCCTTTTAGTATTTTTGGCATTTCTAACCTTTTTAAATGCAATATCGTTAAACGGGTTGAAAACACGTTTATATTTTTCGTAATAATCTCTTTGAATTAGTTTTGCTGTGATGTTCCAATTTTCATAGAGTGATCTTTATAATCTTCTTTGTTTTGTTTTTTCATGTTCAGGTCCCAATCTTTTAAAATTGATGCAATTTCCACAGAACTTTTATTTTCATCCATTATAAATTTTCTGGTTTGGCAAAAAGGCTTCAAATTGAGTTCGTACGAAATTCAACGATTTAGAAGTATTATTTGATTGTTATTATTTATTTCGTCACTAGTAAGATTTCCAAACCGATAAGCGTTCATAAGTAGATATTATATAATATAAATTTGTGAATCTTTAAGGCAATTTTATCTCAGATTTTGAAAAAATAAACGCCAATGTGACTTCTGGATGAATTAATATTGTATTTTCTTCGAAGAAAAAATGTCAAAAAAAAATTATCATAAAGGCAAAGCAAAATTATCGACGACAAAAAGAATTACTGTCAATTAAAACAAAGCCTACTGTTTAAATATCATAGTTTGTGTATGTATGGAAAATAAAATTTCTGACAGTAAAAATAAATTATCGAAAATTATTCAACAATGTTAAAAACAAAAACGATACGGCTTTTCCTACTACTGATAGGTACCGTATCAGGCACACTGAACAGGTCCTGACCAGTAATGTAACGCCTCAAACTATCCAAACCGGATCAGGCAGCCCTACTAGAACCGGACCAGGACGGGATCATTTAAAATAAAAAATTTACTACAACATACAATACATTAGAAAAATTAAAAAATTTACTCCTGCATACGTTAGAAAAAAAAATGTTTATAAAAATAATCTAACTTTATACTTACCTATATATATTCACAACGCAGAGAAGCGACAACTAAAGTATATGTCAAATTTCGCAAACTATATGTATATCTAAAATGGATAATACTCTAGTGAATTTTAACCAAATGAAATTTATAAGAAATATTTACAAAAACACAAAAAATAACTTTGTATTAGTAAAAATTATTCAAACATTTTCATATTAAAATTAACAATAAAATAATTAAATAAAAACTAAAAGTTACAAAAAATTAAAAAAATTATTCTAAAACTTCTGCAATTCAAAAAATACAAAAAAGCAAATATTTCTCAAAATTCTAAAAATCCAAAAAATACAACAAAATTAGAACAAAACTTCAATATTTTCCAAAAATAATTTGGGGAAGAGTTGTGACTGACAGCTCCACCAGTTCCAGAACCAAGGTTGTTATAAAAAAAATCAACTAATCGGATTTTAAGAGGCTGTTTCAGTGATGACAACAGTCTGACAAACCCACATATGTGTGGTCTAGCTATGGCTCAGAGAGCCAAATGATAGCAGTTTTCTGTATCCGTATATCCGAAGTACTAGCATTAATTTATCCACTTACCACCCCAAGATCAACACCCAAACAACATGTATTGAGAAATAAAATGTTAATCTAGGTGGATGGCCCTGGATGTACCGACCATGACACAAAGTACAAACTATATCATCGACTGGCAAGCCTTCAAACAATGTATCTCTGTTATCGTCCACAAACAGTACATCTCAAACAACAGCCTAACAGGCTATGCTCTAATGAAAACGAAATAAAACGAAGATTGTGAAAAAACACATATTTGAGCATAGCGGTATAAGATTTTTAACTCCACCGACGAATCATGCCCTGTCGAAACAACACAGGGTGGGATGAAACTGGCTAAAACCACCATTGACAATCAAAGTACATCACATGTTGTCTCGTCACTCCCGACCTACCAAGCAAATCAACATCCTTAGTTTACTGGGAATAAGGGCTAACAAACGCTCCCCCCTGCGGTTATTAATAACACAAAACAAGAAAAAAAAACTTAGAAAAATCTAATAAAAAAAGTTGTTGTTTCAGAACAACCTTGTTTGGATTGGAAAAACCAAGAAATTGTAACTCTGGAAGCCTCGTTGAACGCAATTTTGTTGGAGGAGGTCTAGTGGTCTGCAAAGGTCTACCACTTGGTCGTGCACGCAAAATCTATATCACCCGCTGCTAGCTCAAGCTGGCGTGAATCCTGGTGACCAACCTCACTCACAAGAAAATTTAAAAAAATCGTACATCGTACATCGCCTCCTACGCTTTATTGGAAGTTTCACTGTCGTGTCACAACCCTTCCCAAGATTCTTTAACTAAGCACTTCTAACTTTTCTTTACTTCAAACAATCTAAAAAACATTCCACTAGAAAATAACTCAAACTAAGAGTATTTATCTGTTTATATTTATACCTCCAGAATTTTTATGGTTCAGAGTTATTTCTTATTTTTTTTTCGCTATGGTTCCTCACTGTGGTTTTAAATCGTTACACCACCGGCTCCATGGGAGTTATAATATTTGGGAGTATAGATTTTTCACTTAACTTGTATGATAGTTGTGTTCAATAACTTTTACAAAGATTTAGACATTAGTTTCCATAAAAAACAGTCAGGTTGTGAATAACAAAATTTCTATATTAGACTTTCCAATAATTCTTATACATTCATTTCTGCAATAATTGACTGTTTCATTTTTAAGAATAATTTTAAAATTGATACACATTATCACTTCACACATTCATTTCTATTATAACTGTCAACTTAATTTACAAAAAACCTTCGGTTTGATTTTAATTAATTTAAAATTAATCAAAACAATTTTTAAAGTAACCTCTCCAATAATTCTTAAATTAACTCAATCCACAACCTGCTAACTTCCACGACCTAAAACTCCACTTTTACCAAAGCCAGCATACTGATAAACCAACACAATCCTGACTGTCCAACTCAATTATCAACGACAAACTCAATCAAAACTGCCGATCCAAAATTCTAAGACCAACTATCGTTAAAAGACAATTACTGCATTAACAATTCAAAAAAGATTGCCAGCACTTTTGGTTTTCTCTTTAAATTGTTTCGTTAGTATACTTACCTGTAATTTTTAATTTTCACATAATCATGGGCAATTAAATGGTAAAAATAAAAAGAATAGAATACTGTCTGGAAGTGTCAGATGTACTTCATAATAGATATATATGTGATTTTGCACAAGGTGGTTGGAAAGTTTTTGAAAATGT
Source organism: Diogma glabrata (assembly GCA_963693315.1). NCBI lineage: Eukaryota > Metazoa > Arthropoda > Insecta > Diptera > Cylindrotomidae > Diogma > Diogma glabrata. The sequence goes on along the minus strand of OY856188.1, from coordinate 141,811,442 downwards.
AGATATACATTTCGAATTACGCTATATACTATATGTATAGAGAATTATTTTCTTCTAAGGCAGGCAATCATACCTTTTCAGTATACCGGTTTTAATATTGGTTTTCTTTTTTTTTGTGTTAAATGTTGTGCAATATGTAGCCCCGATATAGGCGCGTCAACCTATTGTTATTTTTTTTCAGGAAGTCGGAGCTAAAATTAGTGCAGTTTGAAATAAAAAGGTCCTCCGAAGACCATTTTGTACAATATTGAAAATAAATAAATAATCCCATCTATAAAAAGTATTGTGCAGTGGGAACTACAATATGTGTCACAACAAAACATAGACACTTTTACAGGCCTAGATCCCAAAACAACATGTAGTTGTTTTGTGTATTTCTCTTTTTTAAATAATAGATGACTTAGCACTAACTCTTAACATATATTAAATATAGCCCAATATTTCATGATAAAATGTAAGAAATAACAAGTTAAAAGCATATTTTCTAAAAATTTGCGACAGCATAACAAAACGGTTGTTGCAAATAATGCAGTAATCTAAAACCTCTTCAAACATGCAACGCAATGCCTCAAACAATGATTTAAGCCCCTACATAAACATAAAGTAACACGAGGATTTATGTCTTAGAATAAACGAGCGCATTTGTTGCACGACTCAGCATTGGCGTAACTAAGAAATGGTTCTAGGGGGGGCCTGGACCCGTAATATTGCTCAGTAAAATAATAAAAATTTCCCGTATTTATTTCTTTTTTAAATACATAACGGGTGTTGCTATTTGAGGTTAATTTTCAATTTGACTGTCATTTATATTATTTTACTAGAGTGCAATATGTTATTTAAGTTATTTAGATATATATTAGGGTCAAAATAAATAAATCATTAATTAATCATATATAAATTATTAAATTTAAAAATTATTAAATTATTAATATATTAATTATTAAATTATAAAAAAGCAAAAGGAAAAAGGGCTTTTTTAAAATGGTTATGTTTCACAAATTAAAATTGAAAACAATCATATACAAATGTAATGTATTTTTATCAGTATAAAATTTTTATAAAGCCTTACTTAGTACCTTTTAAACAAAAAAAATAATATCAAAATCGGTTAACCAGTTAGAGAATTTAATTTTAAACTTTCCTTGTCTCTAAATTTCTTAACATATTTCGTGCCACCCAGTATCAAAACCAAGGAAAAAATACAATCACGTATTAGTTTTTTAATTATTTAAGTTTCAAGAAAACGGAAATAGTCAGGTTCATTTTTGGTTTATTTTATCGGCGTCTGTATTCGATGTTCCATGTCCATCTGTAGTTATTTAGATACGTGATTGCGCATTTGTTGTTGAAAGCGACGTTGAGTTCGACAAAACTTACGCAGAAGTTGTAAAAAACCATATGTGGCAGAGAAAATTAACCACTAATTTTAGCCATTCGAAAATTGTTGCAAAATTGGTGGAAACTGTTTCGGTTAAAACAATAGAGGCAAAATCGTAATAATCGTTCAGAAACATATTGCTACTGTGAGTGCTAGTTAGGGATTTTAAGCCTTCATTTTGAATCGCGGGGTTATGGGATTCATAAATTTCAAATCCCGAGCTTTATAATTTGAATCAAAAATTTTTTAAAATCCAATCAAACTATTTGTTGAAGTTTTTTCTTGTCAATAATTGATCTATAATTATGATCCAAAATTTCATAGTTCAATCAGATTATTTGTTTTTTTTGTTGGCATTGTTATACCATTTGTTTGAAAAAATAACAAATTTTACTTTACTGCCGCCGTAAAAATTATATAAAAATGGCATTACTTTACAGCCGCTTTGATTATAAGTCAAAAAAGTAAGACTTTAACTAACTTCCCAGCGGCCGTTTGCCGAAAAATAAATATTCAAAAACAAAAACAAAACTTTAGTAATATTAAATAAAGAAAAACAAGTTCCTTAAATTTTCAAGTGATTTAAGAAATAGGATTTTAGAAAACATAATTGACGATTTATTTTCAAGCCTATTACTCAATTTGGAAAAATTATTTCCGGAGGCTGAAACAGCCCGTAGAATCGGAGATTCCACACTTATTGGTTGAGAGGACAACCTGTAATCATTATACACACTACAAACTCAAATGTTTTATTTTAAAACACTTAAAGTGTTTAAATGCTTGTAGTCACTTTTTAAACATTTCAAAGTGTTTTATTTAATTAAACTATTTTAAGCGTTTAATACTAAAACACTTTAAGCGTATAGTATTAAAACATTTAATGCGTTTTGCATAAAACACATTAAATGTTTTAATGTGTTTTTCATAAAATAATAAACTTACTTAATAATGACATACTATAATCAATAAATAATTACAAAAATTAAATAAAAAATAACATGGTATTCAGTAAAAATAGACCCCATTAACAATTTAGGATTATGGTTAAACTACACTCCAATAAAAAATGAATGAACTTCACAATATGTTTATACGCAAATTTTTGGTATAATTTCAATTCAATTATTGCACACTAAAAAAATATGCAGGGGCTGAAATCTCACAGCTCTCACAGCTCTTGATATCTCAAGACTTCAGTCTGGGTTAAGGATTTTGACATAGTTTTCGGCAAAAAACTTTTATGAGGACATGGTTTTTAGTTATGGGCAGCGATGTATATCAAACATAACTTTTTGTTAAAGTACATGTATTTTTTATCTCTGTTTAGATATGTATTACAAAACTTACACGAAACATCAATACGTTGCCGGAAAATTATAACAGATCATAAATTAACATAATTTAGTGAAAAGATTATACAATCAGCAAACTACTCAAAACCTCTACATTTACCGTTTCGAGAAAATATTTCAAAATCACAAATTCATATTTCTTTCAAAATTTCCAAAATATTGCAAAAATTAAATAAAATCAAAAATTCAAACTTTTTTCAAACAAAATTCTAAAAATATTTCAAAAATTCTTACAAAATCAAAGATTAAAACTTTTTCCAAAAACTTTAAAAATATTGCATACATTAGAACAAAATCAAAATTTGTAACTTTTTCCAAAATTATAAAAATTATAATAAAATCAAAAATTTAAAATTTTTCAAAATTCCAAAAATATTTCAAAAATTCTTACAAAATCAAAAATTGACTTTTTTTCAAAATTCTAAACATATATATAAAATTCAGATATTCTATTTTTTTCAAAATTCTAAAAATATTCCAAAAATTTGAATAAAATCAAAAATTTAAACTTTTTCCAAATTTTAATAATATTCCAAAAATTCTTAAAAATTGAAAAATTTAAACTGTTTCCAAAATTCTAAAAATATTGCAAAAATTATAACAATATCAAAAATTGAAACTTTTTCCAAAATTAAAATAAAATCAAATATTTAAAATTTTTCAAAATTCTAAAAATATTTAAAAATTCTTACAAAACCAAAAATTGAAACTTTTTTCAAAATTCTAAATATATATATAAAATTCAAAAATTTTTTTTTCAAAATTCTAAAAATATTCCAAAAATTATAACAAAATCAAATATTTAAACTTTTTCTAAATTCTAATAATATTCTAAAAATTCTTAAAAATTGAAAAATTCAAACTTTTTCCAAAATTCTAAAAATATTGCAAAAATTATAACAATATCAAAAATTGAAACTTTTTCCAAAATTATATAAATTATAATAAAATCAAAAATTCAAAATTCTAAACATATTCCAAAAATTGACTTTTCCGAAATTCCAAAAATATTTCAAAAACAATAACAAATTCAAAAATTCCCATGTTCAATTATATTTACGTAAGCAAACAGCTAATTTTTTTTTCAAAAACATATCTAAAAAAATAAATGAAATCATTTTTTGACACTTGACAATATTTTTTTGACAAACTTATAATGCAATAAAATTCTCAATAATAATAATTTGATGTTCATTATACATTTTATTTCATACAAATAACTAATTTTATATTTTTCTAAAAAAAAATAAATGAAAATCATTCTTTTGACACACTTGACATTATTTTTTTGACTAACTTATAATTCTCAATAATAATAATAAAATTTCATGTCGTACAAATAATTAATTTTATTTTTCCAAAAAACTGGGTAAAAAATAAATAAAAATCTTTCTTTTGACACACTTGACAACATTTTTCTGACAAACCTATAAAGCCATAATTCTCAATAATAATAATAAAATTTCATATCAAAAAAACCTTAATTTTATTTTTTTCCAAAAAATTGGGTAAAAAATAAATAAAAATCTTTCTTTTGACACACTTGACAACATTTTTTTGACAAACATATGATGCCATAATTCTCAATAATAATAATAAAATTTCATATCAAACAAATAACTAATTTTATTTTTTACAAAAATTTGGGTAAAAAAATAAAAAATCTTTCTTTTGACACACCTGACAACATTTTTTTTGACAAACTGATAATGCCATAATTCTCAAAAATAATATTAAAATTTCATGTCAAACAAATAATTAATTTTATTTTTTTCCAAAAAATTGGGCTAAAAGATAAATAAAAATCTTTCTTTTGACCCACTTGACAACATTTTTTTGACAAACTTATAATGCCATAATTCTCAATAATAAGAATAAAATTTCATGTCAAACAAATAATTAATTTTATTTTTTTCCAAAAAATTGGGTAAAAAAATAAATAAAAATCTTTCTTTTGACACACTTGACAACATTTTTTTGATAACTTATAATGCAATAATCTAGACCTTGGTCCCACATACCAATCCCGGCCATCAAGATTACTTCAAATTCAATGTTCCTACTCGTAATCACTTAAAATGAACGTTTTTTAAGCAAAAAATATGCAAATTTCCTTGTTTTGACACACTTGACGATTTTTTGACACACTACCGGTACAGTTATCGATCATATCTTCCTTTGGGCTCTTTCCATTGAGTAAACCTATTTATAGAAAAAAAAATTTTTGAAATCCGTCTAGTGGTTTTCTAGATTTCGTAGGTTGTGACGGCCGGCCGGAAGACAGACACACATTTGCATTTTTAGAATCAGTCCTAAAACGTCGAGAAATGCCAAAAAAAGTGGGGGAAATTTCATTTTTGGCTCGAGAATGTAAGATTTAGGCCTTTCAGACCGAAGTAAATATCTAAGCGAATCGAACCACAGATTTATTATGGGCTACAAATTATTTTTGGTTTTTATGAAAAAAATTGTAGTTTTATTAAATGGTACATTATGATGCTAGGACGTAAAGCTAAATATTTTGGATGTATGTAGAGTTTGCGCTAGCGTATCGAGGCGCTAGCCGAGATTTGCACCCACATTAAGTCCAAAATAGCTTACGTCCGTGCATCATATACTATTTTTTACTCGCCGCCAGCAAAATATTTAAAAAAAATGTTTATTCTAAACTAAAATTAAAAATTTGCATAAATGTTTAAATAAAAATATGTGAAACCTTTGAGTTACCTTTGACAAAATATTTTTTTATTTTTTCCAAATTATTGTATAACTATGACAACAAATGATAACAACTATTTTAATTGGATTATGAAATTTTGAATTTAAGGGTTGCTTTGATAAAAATTTCTATTTTTTATAGAATTTAAACAAATACAAATATTTTTTACTTTTTTGGACGTAGCTATGACAACAAATATATGGTTAAAAGGTGACACTTTAAGGCCGCAAATCACAGTAATAAAGTAGCACTTTAATATGTATATAGGCGAATAAAAAAATTTTTGTGTGTTGCCTATTTATAAACAAGCAAGTGTAAATTTTACTATTGTAAATTTACTATCCTTTGAAACATCTTCATTTGATACACTTTTACTTTTGTTTTCTATTAACTTTTCATTTAAATTTTGTCTTTATCACTTATAGTTTCACTTTCTTCTACGTCGATCCACAAATCTTCATCAGTATCTTTTTTTTTAATTACAATATCTTTATTTTCGATTTATTTGTTTAAACCACTATCACGACAACACGAATTTTTTGTTCAATTATTTGAATATTGAATTTTTCTTCTGAATGAAACATAACACACTTTGTACGCCATTGCAATGTACAAAACACGTTTTTAATCATATTAAATACATTGTTTAATTTTGTTTAGAATAAAAAATTATTAGAAATTTTAAAAATTTATGAATATAGAATATGACAAATTTCACAACAAAACAAGCAACAAGGAAATGAATTGAAAACGAAACTTGTTAGAATCAACACGTTTTATTTATTTATCGGTTTATACCTTTAGCATAGAGAAACATATATAGAGAGACGTAACCTCTATTCACACAAATTGTATATAGAATACTGATAATACAAATAAAAGTACAACCAGAGATGAAAGGTTAAGCAATATACAAATTTTACAAATTATACATTGCATTCTTTCTGTCTTATATGAAACAATAAACAAAGCAAATCAAAATAAAAAAATGAGAATTTATATTTGAAAGAGAAATATTTCTTTTGCTTTATTTTCTATTTTACTTTTACTTAAATACGAAAAAATACGATAATTATAAAATAGAAAATAAAAAAAAAGTACTCGTATGTATGAGTGTTTAAATATATAAGGTGCGTTCGATTTGACTGAAACAACTGAAAAAACAACAACAATTGCATTTAATTTTTCAGTTGCTTCAGTTGTTTCAGTCAAATCGAACACGGCTATAATTTAAGGATGGTTTTGGGATGATAATTTTTTATATTTAACAAATATAATTTCATTCATTGATAATTTTTTGTTTTTGTATATTTTCTATTTTACTTTTACTTAAATACGAAAAAATACGTTAATTATAAAATAGAAAAAGTACTCGTATGTATGAGTGTTTAAATATATAATTTAAGGATTGTGTTGTGATGATAATTTTTTGTTTTTGTATATTGAAGAAGCAAATGATTGAATTTGTTATTTAGGTTACGAATTGTTTGTTTTGTTGTCAAGATTTTTTATTTATTTTTTCATCTCTTTTTAAATGGATTTGAACTATATTAAGTTTTTATTGTCCTAGGTCGATGACTTTAGATTTTAGAATATATCAATTTAGTTTGGTCAGAGTTTGATTTAAATTGATTCATTTGGTCGTGTTTGATATAATTACTTCGGTCTGAAAGATCTGAGATTACATTCATGAGCTCAAAGTGAAATTCTTACCCATGCTTTTTTGGCATTTCTCGACGTTTTAGGACCTACTGATTCTAAAAAAGCGACAAACAAAAATGTATGTCTGTCTGTCGGCCGGCCGTCCGCCGTCCGTCCGTCACAACCTACGAAATCTAGAAAACCGCTGAACGGATTTGAAATTTTTTTTTCTAAAAATAGGATTACTCAATAGAAAGAACCGAAAGGACGATGTGTTCGATAGCTGTACCGGAAGCGTGTCAAAAAAATCGTCAAGTGTGTCAAAACAAGGAAATTTGCATATTTTTTGCTTAAAAAACGTTCATTTTAAGTGATTACGAGTAGGAACATTGAATTTGGAGAAATCATGATGGTCGGGATTGGTATGGGAGACCAAAATCTAGATTTTTGCATTATAAGTTTGTCAAAAAAATGTTGTCAAGTGTGTAAAAAGAAAGATTTTTATTTATTTTTTTACTCAATTTTTTGGAAAAAAATAAAATTAATAATATGTATGCATGAAAATATATTATTATTATAGAGAATTATGACATTATAAGATTGTCAAAAAAATAATGTCAAGCGTGTCAAAAATGATTTCATTGATTTTTTTAGCCAATTTTTTGGAAAAAAAAATTTATCTGTTTTTATGAATTGGTTTTATTGAATTGGTTATAGTTTTTGAAATAGTTTTGGAATTTTGATAAAAGTTTGTATTTTTGATTTTGTAATAATTTTTACTATATTTTTAGAATTTTGGAAAAACTTTGAATTCTTAAGAATTTTTGGAATTTTATTAGAATTTAGAAAAAGTTTAAATATTTGATTTTATTCTAATTTTTGGAATGTTTTTGGTATTTTTCAATTTTTGATTTTGTTATAATTTTTGCAATATTTTTAGAATTTTGGAAAAAGTTTGGATTTTTAAGAATTTTTGGAATATTAATGGAATTTAAAAAAGTTTAAGTATTTGATTTTATTCTAATTTTTGGAATATTTTTGGAATTTTGAAAAAGTTTGATTTTATTTAAGTTTTACAATATTTTTGGAATTTGAAAGAAATATGAATTTGTGATTTTGTAATATTTTCTCGAAACGCTAAATGGAGATGATTTTGAGTAGTTTGCTGAGTGTATCATCTTTTCACTAAATTATGTTAATTTTTGATCTGTTATAATTTTCCGGCAACGTATTGATGTTTCGTGTTAGTTTTGAAATAAATTTCTAAACAGAGATAAAAAGTACTTATACTTTAACAAATCAAAATAAAAAAAGAGAAACATTTATATGTATTTGAAATTTCTTTTGCTTTATATTCTATTTTACTAATGAGACAACAAAAAATACGATGATAAAATACAATTAATAATAAAAAAAAAACTCGCATGGATTAGTGTTTCCTTTGACATGTTTATATAAATATATAAAGGTTTTTAGAATTCATTGATAATTTTGGTTTGTTTTTGTAAGTTAAAAATGGTCAAAATAATTTTTCAGTTTTTGAAGAATTTGGGTTACGCGTTGTTGTTGTTGGCTACATAGATAGATATTTGATTTATTTTTCATCTTTCAAATGCACTTTAACCATATGTTTAGGTTGTTGACTTTAGCCAATTTTTTTTGGTCAGAAATTGATTTAATTTGATTTGGTTGTGTAGGATAAAAATATTTTTAAATTTCAAAATCTATGTATGAAAATTTGTATCAATTTAATGTTTTAAATTTGAATACATGAGTTCTAAAAGAATAGATTATGAAATTTAAAAATATTATTTTCCAATAATTTGTCTTATGATAACTTTAAACAAATTGGGTTTAAAGTAGTTATGCGGTTATGTGTTCTAAAAACTTTTTTACTTTATATGGCTCAAAAATACATTTACCTTAAAATTAATGTTTAATCATATCAAAGCGATACAGTAGATCGTTGTTTGTGATATATTTATAACACCTGCAGCCAAATTCTGTGACTGTGAAGTGGTGAAGTGTTAAAAATTTCTTTATTTCGATTTTATCACCAAATTTTTATCATTTTAACATTTTTTGCGATTCTATATGCAATTTATGTGCGATCTAAGTGTTAAAAAATCTTATAGTAAGTAGGCGACTCACTAAATATCAAACGTCAATGCATAAAATTTTCATTGATTGTTTTATTTAATAGAATTATTATAAAAAATCCTTTATTTATTATTTTCAAAATAAATTATTTTTTGTGAACAAAATATAATGGTTGAGCGAAATTAATTTTTAATTGGATTAAATAAAAGATTTGTTCAATTAATTCATGCCGTCAGTTATGCAAAGACATATTTATGAGAAATGCTGAAATAAACGAGATGTCAAGTATATTGCTATTTTTTGCAGATAAGACTTATTTTGACTCTAGTGGGGTCATAATTAAAGTTCTAATCTAACAACAGGAATTTGTTCCTCTATTGTTCAAGAAATATAGATTTTGAAAGAATTCTATAATATCTCATTAGAAGTATGTTATATTACCGTTCTGGATAAAAAGTAATATTTGTAAAAGTACTATTTTCATCACGACTACGATAGCAGACGTCGATCTTTTTAACAATATTCTGAACACACTTCTGCATAAGTGTTCAGATAGAGACAGATGACTTCTTCAATGGTATTGTGCTCTTGCATTATTTGTAATTGCCAGTTTCATTTTCAAAAAACATTAAGTTCAAGAAAACAATACATAAACCTACGACAAACATGAGCGTTTTGATACATGAAATGTAAATCTAGTTGACTGTATATACTTATATACATATAGATATATTAATTCCGAACTACGGTCTGAAACACATAAATACCAATCATTTTGAATAACACAATTTAAACATCAATTTAACTATATTTAAATATTTTCGAAGTTAAATTTGAAAAAAAATTTTTGATGTTATTTTGAAATCTTAAATAAACAAATCACATTGGTGTAATTGTGTTTTTTGACATAATGACGTTAGCAACAAAAGCATTCATTTTATTTTTTCACAAACCAAAAGTCAGTGTTAACTTTTCAGTTTTAACATTTCACTAATTTAGATTTTTTTACGGTGAAGTGATAAAAAATTTATCACTACACCGCTTTACAGTTACAGAATTTGGCTGCTGATGTTCTAAATAATATGATATAAGTTTATCCTTTGAGCTGCTTGTTTTAGGTAGATTTCATATAAAATCTACCTATTGCAATGGGAATTCTTGGAGTTCCGGATAAAATTTTAACAAAATGAATTTATTAGGCGTCGAGGAGAAACATATTTCTAATGCCGGGTGAAAAACACGTGAAATCAGCAAGGTCTGGAAATGAGGTTTTAATTTTGTATAATTAGAATTCGTTGACATCAATAAAAAAAAGTTTTCTGCGTTTTTAGTTTTTTTTAACCCTGTCTAAGATACAGGGTGTTGAAAAATCAAGAAATTGCTCGACCCTGGTGTATTGAAATTTGAAATGGCTCTACAGTCAAAACTACTGGACTGATTTTATGGTTATATAACTCAAAATGTATGTATTAAACAGAGCAAAAGTAATTTTATTGTTTAGTTTTAAGCTTATTTTTTTTTAAATTATTGGATTACGCTTGGAAAGATTTTATGTAACTTTGAAATAAATAATACTTATAAACTTTAAATAACAAAATAAATAAAATATGACAAATGTTAGCAAAAAATTATGTTTTTTTATTAACGTGTTTTTGGTTTATCTACCGGTTTGGTATATATATATATATATACATATATATATATATATATATATATATATATATATATATATATATATATATATATATATATATATATATATATATATATATATATATATATATATATATATATATATATATATATATATATATATATATATATATATTTATATATATATATATATATATATATATATATATATATATATATATATATATATATATATATATATATATATATATATATATATACATACATATATATATATATATATATATATATATATATATATATATATATATATATATATATATATATATATAATATATATGTATATATATATATATATATGTATATAAATATGTATATATTTATGCTATATGGGGACGTCGTTAATAAAAAAACATAATTTTTTGCTAACATTTGTCATATTTTATTTATTTTGTTATTTAAAGTTTATAAGTATTATTTATTTCAAAGTTACATAAAATCTTTCCAAGCGTAATCCAATAATTTAAAAAAAAATAAGCTTAAAACTAAACAATAAAATTACTTTTGCAGTCTTTCAATTAAGTACAACACTAAATCTTATGTACTTTTCTTTACTTTTCTTGGAAAAGTGTTGTTTTCGAAGTCCTGCTCAACTGATGCATCTTGAATGTTACACGAAGATAAAGTGACAATTTTACTACTCTACTAATATTTTCTAAAGAAGAATGTCTCACATTTAAAATATTATCATGCTTATTCTTTTTTAAATGTCTTCTAAATTTATCTACATTGGAAAAAAATGTTTGCAGCTATCAGCAACACAACAATACTCACTGGTTCTAGAAAGAGTGGGAAAAACGTTTAAATGAGCATCAATGTCTTTTGAAACATCTGAAACAATGAAAAAGTTTTGATACCTTTTTACTTTATACTGCCCGTCACCGATTAAGTGGTTCTTGAAATTTGTGCTGGATTTGATTATTCTCTATTTGTTTAAGGATATGCAGTTCGGAAACTACAGTTATCCTCTATTATCCAATTTCTTTCCGCCCTAGGAAAGATGCCGCCATTATCTCTAATTCCAATGTCTCCTTAATCGGTCAGGGGCATCTTAATATCGAAATATCTAAAATTTCTTACCTGTGCATAGCATATGTCTGCTAAATTTATCATTTATCACTTCCACTATTTATCAATAATGAACCACTAAATTACCACGATTTTAAAAAATTTCTTCGAATTTTTACTTAGACAACAACCAAATTGAAACTGTTTAATATTTTTGTTATAACTTCAATTATGAAATTTTATAAAACGTTTGTAACAGCAAACTGTTTTTTTGTAAAAAATATGTTTGTTTCTTAAATTGCATAAGTCTTTTTGTAAAGTTTAAAAAAAAAATCTGCAATATTCGTATTAGGTTTTACAACAAAAATTGTAGAATGTCATTTTTCTGTTAACAAAATTTTACAAAATTTTGTATAATTAATTTTTTATTTTGTTATGTATATATGATTTATGATTTAAAACTGAAAAAAAGCGATATAACCTTAACATTATTTTTGTTTAAACAATGAAAATGAATTGTGCTTAGAACTATTTATGAATTTATACGTTTTTAATCCAAATCACAAAAACATTTAGTAAGTTTACAAATGCTTTTCAGATTTAAAAAAAGGCAAATGGACAACACAAAATTTTATATAAAATGTAACATTTTTTGGTAAATTCACAAAAATATTTTGTTAGCACTTTTACAAACCAATTTTGTAAATTATACCGGTAGCATTTTTTTGAGTGTATAAAAAAAAAGAAATTTGCGTCCATCAACGTCTTAAAAAGCATTATGTTGTAGAGCCTATATGGTTTATATGTGTTGTTGTGACACATATTGTAATTTCAAATATGTCACATATTTTGAAATTGCACAAACTTTTTTGAACTTCGGGGAAAAAGATGATGAACAATGTCATAGAAGCTACAATTTTGAGTGGAAAATTCGAAGAGGATGCTGCCACGACAGACAGGCCACATATTTCAATGATCCCAACAGATTCAAACGTTTAGTTTCCAGTGCAACTCGCTTTTCCAATTACCATCAACAAAGCACACGGACAGTTACTGCAAACGGAATTTAGTAATGTAAAATTAAATAAATGATAAAAAATGTGTAAAATATTTATTTTGAGTTAAAATTAAAAATTTATTATAAAAACATATATGTAAATCCAAAAAACACTGTTCATTTTTTAACTCCACTTTTTTATGATGAAACATTTTAAGGCGTGTTGCAATAAAATTAATAAAAAAACAAATCGAATTTGAATATTTTACCGTTATGTTTCTAAAAGAAACTGTTCAAGGTCATATAATGTGAATTATTATTTTGCTCTGTTTAATACATACATTTTGAGTTATATAACCATAAAATCAGTCCAGTAGTTTTGACTGTAGAGCCATTTCAATACACCAGGGTCGAGCAATTTCTTGATTTTTCAACACCCTGTATCTTAGACAGGGTTAAAAAAAAACTAAAAACGCAGAAAACTTTTTTTTATTGATGTCAACGAATTCTAATTATACAAAATTAAAACCTCATTTCCAGACCTTGCTGATTTCACGTGTTTTTCACCCGGCATTAAAAATATGTTTCTCCTCGACGCCTAATAAATTCATTTTGTTAAAATTTTATCCGGAACTCCAAGAATTCCCATTGCAATAGGTAGATTTTATATGAAATCTACCTAAAACAAGCAGCTCAAAGGATAAACTTATATCATATTATTTAGAACATCAGCAGCCAAATTCTGTAACTGTGAAGCGGTGTAGTGATAAATTTTTTATCACTTCACCGTAAAAAAATCTAAATTAGTGAAATGTTAAAACTGAAAAGTTAACACTGACTTTTGGTTTGTGAAAAAATAAAATGAATGCTTTTGTTGCTAACGTCATTATGTCAAAAAACACAATTACACCAATGTGATTTGTTTATTTAAGATTTCAAAATAACATAAAAAATTTTTTTTCAAATTTAACTTCGAAAATATTTAAATATAGTTAAATTGATGTTTAAATTGTGTTATTCAAAATGATTGGTATTTATGTGTTTTAGACCGTAGTTCGGAATTAATATATCTATATGTATATACGTATATACAGTCAACTAGATTTACATTTCATGTATCAAAACGCTCATGTTTGTCGTAGGTTTATGTATTGTTTTCTTGAACTTAATGTTTTTTGAAAATGAAACTGGCAATTACAAATAATGCAAGAGCACAATACCATTGAAGACGTCATCTGTCTCTATCTGAACACTTATGCAGAAGTGTGTTCAGAATATTGTTAAAACGATCGACGTCTGTTATCGTAGTCGTGATGAAAATAGTACTTTTACAAATATTACTTTTTATCCAGAACGGTAATATAACATACTTCTAATGAGATATTAGAGAATTCTTTCAAAATCTATATTTCTTGAACAATAGAGGAACAAATTCCTGTTGTTAGATTAGAACTTTAGTTATGACCCCACTAGAGTCAAAATAAGTCTTATCTGCAAAAAATAGCAATATACTTGACATTAGGGTTTCTAAATATCCGACCTATTTGATTATCCGGATATCGAATACATAAAAAATAAATTATCCGGATAATCCGGATATCCGGATAATTAAAACAAATAATAAGACATGCTTTTTATTTTGCGGTATTTAATTCATTTATGCATATTTTTCGTATATCTATATTAATTCATATTTATACATAGTCACAAAATAACAAAAATAGTAACAAATCATAAAATAACAATAAAAAATTGAATTAATCATAAATTTAACGAAGTTATTGATTCATTTTTAAAAACGCATATGTTAGAAAAATTATTGCATTCGAAATTGAGTCGAGTTCTAATTTTTGTCCTGGTGAGACCAGCAATTGAAAATACGCGCTCTGTTGCAGTCTAGATAGGTTAATATATGTTAATAATGCGCGATATGGAATTTTTAAATTGTCTGTCATTTTTTATTATAATTATTTAAATAAACGAAATCTTTTTTCACCAATGTGGAACTTTCTTCATTCTGCTTCTCAACATGATTATAATTGAAGGATTTGCATTCTCAAGTTGTTTCTGCAGTGACGATATCTTACAAACTTCACTACTTAGACTTTCTTCATCCTTACTTTCAATAGTAATTTCTTCAGTGACTTCTTCAGAGTCATCATAATCACAGGTGGATGTATTCTTCTAAAAATTTCTACCGCCAATGCAATAGAGGCACCATTTGTAACATAATGAAAATATTTATTGGAATGTGGCATATTGCCTGTTTGTAAAAAGATCAACATAGTCATAGGGAATTTATCACGACGTTCATCCATTCGACTTTTTATCTGTTTAATTAACTTTTTTGAAAAATTCGTTCCACATTCTTCTAACTTTTTGAAAACAACTTTGTAAACCCCTCCAGCAGTCAAAAGCGTCCCTGAATTTTCGCTTAATTCTTTTACAGCTTTTTCCAGTGGAAATAAGAGATCTAACAACTCTCTTTTTTTTATACCATAAAGTTTTAAAATACTTTTCGTTACAGTAGAGAAATTTTTATGCATGACAAAGCCATTACTTCGGACATATCTATGATTCCACTATAGCATTCATTGAAAACTCATCTTCTGTCACACATCGAGACAAAATTTCATACGTTTCATTTTAAGAATTTTAAAATTCCACCCTCATCGGAATCACTTTTAAGTTTTTTTGATGTAGATGGTTCATGAATTTTATTGATTTAAGTTAAAGTTGAAGCTGAATTTATGATTATTTTATGAACTTTTAAATGATTTATCCTTTACATCCAATTTGTTTACTGCAATGCATAACAGAAAGCAACATCTCTTTTTTTAATTTTTTTTTAAATGATTCCAAACTTCAGAGCGTTTTGACGATGTATAGCCAGTGCTTTTAAAAATTTTAAATCTGTTTGTTGTTAAATAAATTTACTAATATAGTTATAATTTACTGTATTTATGAAGCAGATGCAAAATATATAAATTATTAAAATATTAAAAAATATTAAAAAGAATTCTCTGCTCTAATAATCTTTAAAAAACTAGCGCACTTCAGATTTTATTGGCGGGCTGCATGTATTTAAAACATTAGTTTTTTTTAATCAACATCAAATAAATATTTGTAACAACCCTTTACACTGCAGATTCACGAAGTGTGTCATAAAATATTCAAAGATTACAGTTTTCATAACATTGAAGTTGTAAATAAATTTTTAACTTACTGTCACTTCACTGCACTAATAAACTTTGCAACGCAGTTTAAATATTTATTTTTAACTTTGAAACGCAATTTGATTATTTTCTTTACAAAATAGAGGTTTTGTTAATATCCGGATAATTACAAAAAAGTATCCGGATAGTCGAATATTGAAAATTGGGTCGAATAATCCGGATAGTTCGATATCCGGATATCCGGATTAGAAACCCTACTTGACATCTCGTTTATTTCAGCATTTCTCATAAATATGTCTTTGCATAACTGACGGCATGAATTAATTGAACAAATCTTTTATTTAATCCAATTAAAAATTAATTTCGCTAAACCATTATATTTTGTTCACAAAAAATAATTTATTTTGAAAATAATAAATAAAGGATTTTTTATAATAATTCTATTAAATAAAACAATCAATGAAAATTTTATGCATTGATGTTTGATATTTAGTGAGTCGCCTACTTACTATAAGATTTTTTAACACTTAGATCGCACATAAATTGCATATAGAATCGCAAAAAATGTTAAAATGATAAAAATTTGGTGATAAAATCGAAATAAAGAAATTTTTAACACTTCACCACTTCACAGTCACAGAATTTGGCTGCAGGTGTTATAAATATATCACAAACAACGATCTACTGTATCGCTTTGATATGATTAAACATTAATTTTAAGGTAAATGTATTTTTGAGCCATATAAAGTAAAAAAGTTTTTAGAACACATAACCGCATAACTACTTTAAACCCAATTTGTTTAAAGTTATCATAAGACAAATTATTGGAAAATAATATTTTTAAATTTCATAATCTATTCTTTTAGAACTCATGTATTCAAATTTAAAACATTAAATTGATACAAATTTTCATACATAGATTTTGAAATTTAAAAATATTTTTATCCTACACAACCAAATCAAATTAAATCAATTTCTGACCAAAAAAAATTGGCTAAAGTCAACAACCTAAACATATGGTTAAAGTGCATTTGAAAGATGAAAAATAAATCAAATATCTATCTATGTAGCCAACAACAACAACGCGTAACCCAAATTCTTCAAAAACTGAAAAATTATTTTGACCATTTTTAACTTACAAAAACAAACCAAAATTATCAATGAATTCTAAAAACCTTTATATATTTATATAAACATGTCAAAGGAAACACTAATCCATGCGAGTTTTTTTTTTATTATTAATTGTATTTTATCATCGTATTTTTTGTTGTCTCATTAGTAAAATAGAATATAAAGCAAAAGAAATTTCAAATACATATAAATGTTTCTCTTTTTTTATTTTGATTTGTTAAAGTATAAGTACTTTTTATCTCTGTTTAGAAATTTATTTCAAAACTAACACGAAACATCAATACGTTGCCGGAAAATTATAACAGATCAAAAATTAACATAATTTAGTGAAAAGATGATACACTCAGCAAACTACTCAAAATCATCTCCATTTAGCGTTTCGAGAAAATATTACAAAATCACAAATTCATATTTCTTTCAAATTCCAAAAATATTGTAAAACTTAAATAAAATCAAACTTTTTCAAAATTCCAAAAATATTCCAAAAATTAGAATAAAATCAAATACTTAAACTTTTTTAAAATCCATTAATATTCCAAAAATTCTTAAAAATCCAAACTTTTTCCAAAATTCTAAAAATATTGCAAAAATTATAACAAAATCAAAAATTGAAAAATACCAAAAACATTCCAAAAATTAGAATAAAATCAAATATTTAAACTTTTTCTAAATTCTAATAAAATTCCAAAAATTCTTAAGAATTCAAAGTTTTTCCAAAATTCTAAAAATATAGTAAAAATTATTACAAAATCAAAAATACAAACTTTTATCAAAATTCCAAAACTATAACCAATTCAATAAAACCAATTCATAAAAACAGATAAATTTTTTTTTCCAAAAAATTGGCTAAAAAAGTCAATGAAATCATTTTTGACACGCTTGACATTATTTTTTTGACAATCTTATAATGCCATAATTCTCTATAATAATAATATATTTTCATGCATACATATTATTAATTTTATTTTTTTCCAAAAAATTGAGTAAAAAAATAAATAAAAATCTTTCTTTTTACACACTTGACAACATTTTTTTGACAAACTTATAATGCAAAAATCTAGATTTTGGTCTCCCATACCAATCCCGACCATCATGATTTCTCCAAATTCAATGTTCCTACTCGTAATCACTTAAAATGAACGTTTTTTAAGAAAAAATATGCAAATTTCCTTGTTTTGACACACTTGACGATTTTTTTGACACGCTTCCGGTACAGCTATCGAACACATCGTCCTTTCGGTTCTTTCTATTGAGTAATCCTATTTTTAGAAAAAAAAATTTCAAATCCGTTCAGCGGTTTTCTAGATTTCGTAGGTTGTGACGGACGGACGGCGGACGGCCGGCCGACAGACAGACATACATTTTTGTTTGTCGCTTTTTTAGAATCAGTAGGTCCTAAAACGTCGAGAAATGCCAAAAAAGCATGGGTAAGAATTTCACTTTGAGCTCATGAATGTAATCTCAGATCTTTCAGACCGAAGTAATTATATCAAACACGACCAAATGAATCAATTTAAATCAAACTCTGACCAAACTAAATTGATATATTCTAAAATCTAAAGTCATCGACCTAGGACAATAAAAACTTAATATAGTTCAAATCCATTTAAAAAGAGATGAAAAAATAAATAAAAAATCTTGACAACAAAACAAACAATTCGTAACCTAAATAACAAATTCAATCATTTGCTTCTTCAATATACAAAAACAAAAAATTATCATCACAACACAATCCTTAAATTATATATTTAAACACTCATACATACGAGTACTTTTTCTATTTTATAATTAACGTATTTTTTCGTATTTAAGTAAAAGTAAAATAGAAAATATACAAAAACAAAAAATTATCAATGAATGAAATTATATTTGTTAAATATAAAAAATTATCATCCCAAAACAATCCTTAAATTATAGCCGTGTTCGATTTGACTGAAACAACTGAAGCAACTGAAAAATTAAATGCAATTGTTGTTGTTTTTTCAGTTGTTTCAGTCAAATCGAACGCACCTTATATATTTAAACACTCATACATACGAGTACTTTTTTTTTATTTTCTATTTTATAATTATCGTATTTTTTCGTATTTAAGTAAAAGTAAAATAGAAAATAAAGCAAAAGAAATATTTCTCTTTCAAATATAAATTCTCATTTTTTTATTTTGATTTGCTTTGTTTATTGTTTCATATAAGACAGAAAGAATGCAATGTATAATTTGTAAAATTTGTATATTGCTTAACCTTTCATCTCTGGTTGTACTTTTATTTGTATTATCAGTATTCTATATACAATTTGTGTGAATAGAGGTTACGTCTCTCTATATATGTTTCTCTATGCCTTTAGTAAAAGATGTCCCGAGATAGAGATATACAGATAAATACGAAAGTGCCTTTGTACGAATAAGACAAAAATGAATCTCTTTTTTAAGGACAACATACGCATATAATTTACTGTTTCATCTTTTAAGAAAACAAATTTCTTAAAACAATTATGTATTGTAATTAGATTAGTACAAATCTATTTAAAGTAACACGTGTACATTGATATATTTAAAGTTTAAATTTATCAATTTATTAATTTGTATATTATTTTAAGTATATATAAGTACATTGAAATTTAAATAAATTTATTTAAAGTATTGTGTTTAATAAAAGCGTTTTATAGATAACCGTTTTGTTTTATTAAAATGCTTTAATTCCTCATAAGTGAGTTATTTTAAAACATTTGATCGTTATTTAAACGCTTTGTAGATGGTAAAACGTTTTAATATAAAGCGGCTAAAATAATGGTTTTGCTAAAACATATGAAACGTTTTAAAACGAAACATTTAGGTGTTTAAAATAATTGTGTTAAACGCTTGAAATGTTTAACGTAGTGGCACTAAACACTTCAAATGTTTAGAATTGAAACACATAGATTTAAAAACACACTTCAATGTTTTATTTTAAAACGTTTGATAAAACACTTGAGTTTGTAGTGCATTCGCTGCAAATGCAGTCATCTATATGTCGAATGAACGCTTTTCTGAAATATTTTCATTTTGCTGCCAATAGTGGTGAACAGTTTAATATATTTTATGTAAATGCATTCTGACCAAAACAGTGTTGTATAGGTATTAAACTTGAATTAATACTGCGTTACAGGTTATTTTTTCATTGTTTTCCTTTAATAAATCGACCGGAACCACATCCTCAGTTGCATTGTCGTTGTAATCTGTGCTTGGTGATCGAGTAATGTGAGAAGCCCAATCATCCGTTTAACGTCCATTGTCTGCAACGTTTCCTGAAAATATTTTAATACTTCAGATGTTTAGGTTATCCTCTCCTTTGTATGTGTTATTGAGGCATTCGTCAATCCACGAGCTAATGGGTTGCTTTGATTTTCTAGTTTACTCAGAACAAGCTCAAGAGATGCATAGGCATAGGCCAATATTTCATTGTACAGTGGAGGAAATAAAAAATAAATTAGAGCTAAAAATGCAAATATTTTTGTTAAAAAATATGAAGCAACAAAACTAAATTTGGGTTGTTAATAATCCAAATGCTAGTGACATATCCATTGATCATATTGTGACGTATGGTCTTCTTCAAGGATTAAAGACCGCATTGTTATATGAACCGTTACATGAAAGTTTATCACTTCGAGAAAGTAATAGCGTGACATCAAAACAAATTCCATAACTTAGATTTAAGTTGCTACTGTTGACTAAAAGAGTTCATCCGCCAACATCCCTAAGGTATGATTTTCGCTACTGATAACTCACTGCTTTTGCCAGTAATATAGAAAACCTCACGTTAACTCATATACCGGGACTGCAGCTAAATTCTTACTGTGAAGCGGTGAAGTGATAAGTTTTTAATTAAAAAATAATAAAGAAATTTAAAAAAAAAACTCCACTGCACATTTTTCGTGTTTCGGATGAATTCGAACCTTCCTCGTCAGTGTCTCGTTCAAATCCTTAGGTAGACACGCTATAAACGAACATTTTATATAAACACTTTTGACAACATTTTTGGTTTTTAGAATGGACCTCTGTCGCCTAACCCTCACCAAAAATAACAAGCTTTTTCAAGTTGAAATCTTATAAATTTGAAACGAAGATCAGTGGTATGAAGTTTTTTTATAATTGTCAAAATCTAGTTCGATTTTATTAATTCTAATATTTTAATGATGGTTTTTTCTAGCGTGGTGATCAAATATCACAACCACTAATTCTCTTTTGAAATAATTGTAAAAAGTGATTTACTTATAGTAAAAAAAACAATTCTGTTTTCTCTAACTGGCAAATTAATTCTGCATGAACTTAATTTTCTAGGGGGGGCCAAAATTCGTCTAGGGGGGCCGGGCCCTCTGGGCCCCTACCTAGTTACGCCTATGTGCACGAGGGAAGGGTGCTCACAATTCGCTTTTTAATTTCAGGGATAGCTTCAGCTGTTCATGGTTTCTTTGAGAGATTTTGCACATTCGTCAAAAACTAAAAATAAATGTGTAAGATATAACAAAATATACAGAAAGAATTTGAGGGATCTCTATGGGTGTCGGAGTGATCACAACTAGATACTTAATGTGTCATTTTCGTCATCTATCAAATTTTCATTTCGATTTCAATAACACAATTCTCAAATGATGAATGGAATTCGCTTCATCGATTTGCATATATTTGCAACTTAACTTGGACGTTTTTCTATGAATGGATTTTGCGAACTCTACTATGGAAAAGAGGGAATTCAATCTGCATAGCAGTTAGATTTCTGATAATAAATTCTGGGAGTGGAAATACTTTTAAGCGTTTGTTGAAAAGAACCACCCTTATGGGTCTCTCCTGGCCTGAGGAGAAGTAAATGAATTGTATATTTTTGTTGGTCGATAGACCTTTCACTTTTTTACTGTACGTTTAGGGTTTCCGAATGAAAACAATATCCTGAGCATTCTTTTAGATAAATCGTTTCAAATTAATCGAGGCCATTGCTGATCTGTGAAGGTTAATTTAAACGCATCTTACTTTTCGCATTTTTTTTAAACGACTATGGTGAGCGCAATAGTGAGATTGATTTTGTATTTTTGATACGTGGGTATTTTACTATAAGTAATGATGATTTGGTTGTTGTTTTTAAGTTAGCAGACGACGAGCTAAAATCGTTCCTCACAGAAGTAAATGTGGATAGACCTCACTTGCGATCGTTGACCCGATTTCAAATTCAAGAGCAAAATCAAAGTAGCTCCCCAACAAATGTTCTTCTTCATATGATGTCAGACATCCCAGAGCACTCTGTTTTGGTTAGCTCACGGTATAACATTTCTGACATGAACTTAGAGTTTGGTGGGATAGGTATACTATCGAAACTATTTGCTAGAACAAAAGTTCTGTTTAGAGTTACAATTATTTTGTCAACGTCTTGTAAAAGAAGAAGCTTACAAAGAGATAGGAAACTGAAACATACGTTTAATAGTAGGAGTAATCATGAAATAATAAGTGGCAAGAGAGTACTCTCACCCAGAAAAGGCAATCTTATAAGTATTGGTACCAGTAGAGCATTTTTCATTACAACAGTCAATACAATTGTAGCTGTCATTGCTGCAGTTACTAACTATCTTAATAGTTTGTCTTAAGCAAAAACTTCTCTTTACATGAACAAAACTTCAAAACTACAGGAACATTAATCAAATCAAACATTTTTAATTTCCATCAAGCAGCACAACATCCTTTTTCAATAAAATAAACAATTTCTTATTTTTTTTTAAATTTTCAAACTAGAAAATAAATCTCACAAAATCCTTAAATGTTTTAAAAAATTAATATTTGCAATCTGTTCCTTTAATTAATGTTCTTCCCAAACAAGAAATCTAAAGAAAAACAACGATTTTATTGTTTTGTGTATTTCCAAATATTGTTGTTTTATAATATTTTTTTTTCGTTTAAGAAAAAGTCATGGGATTTCAACAGTTAAAGTCAAACATATGTTAAATTTTCGAGAAAAAATATCTTAAATATCCAAATAGTTTAATTTTATTTTTTAAGGTAATTGAAGCAGACTGCAGATTGTGGTGGTTTAGGTTATGTTGATGTTGATGTTGAAGATTGAAAATTGTACATTCTAAAAAAATCGTTTATTAAGAGGATGACTACTTTTTAACAGCAAGCAAAGCTCTTGTTGTAAAGTAGTTCTCTGGTTATGCTGGTCAATACTTTACTAATTAGCCTCTGGGTAGTTCTTTCCACAATTTTGATTGTAGTCCCAAGCTATATGTGGGTTCTACAAACATGGGAATTTTGGACGGCATGGCTTATTTCGTATATTAATACGAAATACTGAAAAATTATCAGTCCCCTGATCTCAGTCCCCTGGAAGTTTTAAAAGCGGCATTTGACTTTTACGTTTACGTGTTTTTACGTGTTTACGTGTTTTTTTTACTGACCACACTCAGAAAGTTGAAAGAACGTCATCAACTTTAACTAAAACTACTTGCCAGAACTTATACGCAAAAAACATGTCGTGCCGTAATTAGCTCAATTTTCTTCCTTCGTGTGTAGAACTAATTACCCATGTATATAGTATTTCCAATAGAGTATTCTGGTGATGAGATTTGGTGAGATGTTAAAATATAATTGAAAATATAATTGTATCAATAGAACAAAATGTTTGGTAAGGTAAGGTACTATTAGACGGTATCATTTAAGGAAAATCTCACTTCAAAAATTATTAGTTTCACTCGATGACAGCGTCTAAACTAACACCTCATTCATAAAATGAGACATCACTTTTACGTCATCTTATAATTTCAAAGTGATATATCACTAGCACTATCGAGTGATAACGTGTAAACAGAATCAAAAGGTAAATTGCTCACTTTACTTTTTAAACTTATTTAAATTTCATCTCATATTATGGTGTCTTGTTTGATTTTATCTGTATGTTTTTCAGTTACTCCAGGACTGCGGCCGGCGCCGGAGTCGAGGATTCGGAGTCGGCAGAAATAGTACCTATGAGTCGGAGTCAGAGACGAAAAACTAGTGAAAAAATTTGTCGAGTTCGGTTTTTTTTTGAAAATTATGTACTGTAATTTTGATAGAGTTTTTATATAGATATAGATAGAGAGATATGTTTATGTGTTGTGTTGAGTAGAGTCGAATATTTTTGAGAAAAAAATAAAATTATTTTTCTGTTCTGAGAACTTTTGTGAGGAAAAAAAAAAAATAATTGTGTAGTGAAGTGATTAAATAGAACTGAATAGATTCATAGTGATTTTATACAAAGTGGTGAATTAAAACTTAAAACATAATAAAAGAAGTGCTTTATAGGTGAAGTGATGAATATTAATACTAAAGTGATTATCAAAACTATTATAAGAAAGGTCACTAGAAATAATTTGTAAAAGGTAAAAGTTAAATATATTTAAAGCTTTTAGTTTCATAAGTGTTTTAGCAGTCAAAACGAAAACCAAAGCTAAAGAAAATAACTCAAAGCTATCGGACGAAACGTTCCGAATATACGTGGCTTCGAAGCAATTCGGGGCTATCACTAGGGAATATCCATAGAAGAATAATTAAAACCACAAACAATATAGCCATGGATGAGTCGGACGAAGATGAAGCTCCGATTAAGTCAATTGGAAACTTTTTAAAAGAATTCAAAGCCGCCGGGGGAAATCTAAACTCCCTGATATCAAACATAAATTCAGAATATGATTTAGATTTAGATTTACCCAAAATAGATTAAAACTCGGGGTTCACAACCCAAAGTAACAAAAAAAAAGGAAAACTACACAAAACAACCACGTTCCATTGGAGACTCCAACCTCCATTAGGTTCCATGCACTTCCATTGAATGGTGGTCAGTCAACAAGCTATCGCCAACCCAAAGTAGTTTCAACGAATAACGAAACACAAATGAAAGCAGCAAATCAACACGTACCAACAATTACGTGTTACAACATAGCTACAGCTACATTTGTCAAAGAGGCAAACAAAGCTATTCCAGAGGCGGCATTCAAAATTAAAAATGGAACTAACAACCAGGCGTATATTAAACCAGCTACTAGAGATGATCATACTATAATATATAAACTATTGAAAGAAAAAGAAATTCATTCATCTACATACACGGCAAAAGACCAAAAAAACATCACTGCGGTAATAAAAGGTCTACACTTCTCTACAAGCGAAGAAGACATTTTGGAGGAACTTAATTCCATTGTTGGCCAACAGGCGGTAAAAGTTAATCGTCTAGAAACGGCGATGAGTAAACAAAATAAACAACAGTCAAACATTTTCATGGCTCATTTCACGCCTAATACGAGAAGAGAAGATATAATCAAAATCAAATACATCTTTCACCAGTCCATTACATGGCACAAACCTCTAAATAATGGAATAACACAGTGTCATAATTGTCAGAGCTATGGACATGTAGCCATTAACTGCCAGAAGCCGTATGAATGCGTAAAATGCAACTTGACATTTTGCTAACTTGACAGTTAGGACATCCAGCAAACTACAGAGGTTGTGCTCTGTACAAAAAATTAATAGCGGCCAGAGAAAACAAAAGAATTGCAACCAGAACAAGGACTCGGCAAGAAAATGAGTTTATTTTGAAGTCAGTTAAACAAACAGTTAATAAACATTTTTCGTTTTCAGACGCAGTCAAACAGAATACGGCACAAAGAGGAGATGGTGGACCGCCCCCAACATCAAGTTTTAACCATTCTAACAAAAACACGCCCTCACTTTCTTCGTTCATGGAAATTTCTGTGGACATATTTTGTATAAGTACCAAAACATTATTAGAAAAGATCAGATCTTTTCTTCCTCCATACAATGACTTAAAATCTATTAACGAAAAACGACTGGTATTCTTGTCATTTGTTATGGATCTGTGTAATAACTAAGATGATCCAAAACAAAAACCTCTCTTATATAATGCGACACGGACCTTTCGAAGTTGCTTCGATAAATTTTAATTCGATAGTTTCACGTCACAGAAGAATGGAACTTCAGCACTTTCTTGTAGATCATAAGAATAATATTGATTTGGTTAACGAAACTCACCTTAACTCCAGACATATAGTCACATTCCCAAACCATTCATTTGTCAGAAATGATTCTGGCTGCGGTACTGGCATTTTAATCCCAAAAAATATCTCTTATAAGCCTATCTCAAGCGTAAACATTGGTAAATCTTCAATCTCACCAATTGTAATTACTTTTAAATCACCCATCCTCTCGCAATCTCTTACTCTTATTTCATGCTACTTCCACTCGGTATGCACAGAAGAAGAGGTAAATAAATTTCTTGACCATCTAAACAACAATCTTCCACAATCGGTGCCCTTTATCGCAGGTGGAGACTTCAACGCCAGATCTACCAGGTGGGGTGACTCTTGTAGTAATAACATCGAACAATATATCAATCAATGGTGGTCAAATAATCCTCACTCTAATTTATTTTATCCTCCCAATCCAACAAGGCTTCAGAGTCATCTCGATTTTTTCATAACTAGTAATCTTAACCCTCTTTTTGGTGATATCTTGATATTTCAATTCTTTGGTAAAATATCACAAATTTTTATAGTTTATATTCCATGCAGGATCGTTACCGAGCTAATCAACTTCGAATAAATACCATGGTAGTTCGTAACAGCGGTATTAAAACCATTACAGCAGATTTTTAAGGGTGTTCAATACGTCGGTGTCCATTTTCATTTTTAATCATTATTTCAAACGCATCATCACTTGTTTAATCAATGTCTTGTATATCTTGATTTTGGCGTTAGTTCAAACATACGGTGATTCAAGAATAGGTTTGGTCAACAATTTTCTCTCGGCCTCTCTTAAAAAACATATGTTTAGTTTTGGTTTGTCCACCACCCTTCTCAAGCGACTTGAATTCTCACTCATTAAAGCTTCACTTCGGAATAGGATGACAATATCATCAGTATACGTGATCATCTACACTGAGTTTAATGAAAATACATTGTTACTACCCGAGCAGAAATTAGTTACGGAAAACCTGAATACAGTCAGGGTATATTTTAGTTGTAGCTTTTCAGCTGAACGACTATAATAATAGTCATTAAGGTGGTATGTATGTTTTAATTTTTTCCATTATATTGTTTTTATTTTAATTTGATTAATTTATGTATATAATATATAAATATATATCAGGGTCTGGTCAGGATATCTCAATCTGGGCCTGATCCGATTATCCCAATCAGGGTCTGATCCGGTAATCCCAATCAGGACCTGATAGGGCAAAAGCGTTACACTCATGATCAGGGCCCAATCAGGCAGCCCTACCATGGTTCGCAGTACTCGGCCATTGTTACATTACATGGTCTCCAGTAATGAACCAAAAATGGACCAGTTCTATAGGCATGGCAATAACTATTTTATGATTACAAAAAACTAACGATCGAACAAAAACTGAAGCAATTGTAGAGAATGTTTGGCTGCTTTTTCTGTTGAGAATATTTTATTTACCTGTTTTGTTTTTCTTGTTTTCTTTCGTAACCTTTAAATCAATATGAAAAAAATGAATGTTTGGATTCCAAAACTTCAAACTCTTTGTCGATGGGCAGTTTTCATGGCGTATTAAAACACACCAACCGGCAACCTCATTCATTTTTAAAGATACGTCAAGACTTAAGAACTCAAATATTAATAATTAAAACTTTATTACTTTAAAAAATCAACCTTTCACTTAACTGCCATCTGAATGGCGTCAAAACAGCGGTTTTAATTACTTTATACGATTTTCAGCTCCTTAAAAACGGATCAAGAAAACTTTTTGCTTTCCTTGACGTCAGTTCAAACTTATAGTTTCCAAAATAAAGCGATTGTGAAAGTGGGACCCACTGCTCTTCGTTTTTGCGTTCTACTTTTCAAAATACGATGCTCTAAAAATGGATATAAAAAATTTAATTACAGTTAATTTTCAATTTTTTAAATTTTACTATGCTTATTTTCATTAAAGTAAATCTCTAATTTGGGGTAGAGAAATCCTATATTTGACATCCACGCCATGCTACCTGGGTAATGCTAAAAGAATAAGGTTGGTGTATCGGAGATAGGCAGAGTAAAAGCTGTTTAGTCTATGATGCTACATCACGTTCAGTTGGCGCCTTAAATCCAATGCGAATCAAACGGCTGTTCTCCATGTTAGGAGCGGCTTTCGAAAATTACATAAAAATTATTTTGATCTGCAAAAAAAATTGCTTTTCAGTTTTCACATGACAAGATCAAAAATAATATTTTTTTAAATTTCTACTTCCAACCAACTCCAAAAAACATTTGAAATTATAGCAACCAGAAAAATATTTTCGTTTTTTTTATGGGAAATTCTTACAACAGTGAATTTTTTAAAAAATTTTCTTTTGTAGTGTTCGTAGATAAAGGAAGGGCAAAAACAAATATAAAATTATAAACAAAATTGTTTTGAACTGCAAAAAATCACCTTTCATATGAACCCCAACTTGTCAGGGTCAAAAATAGTTTTTTTTTTCAAAATACTTTCTCTCAACCCCTTTCAAATAAAGTATTAAAATATGTATACCGCTATAGTTTTTGTAAAATCTTTACAACATAACCTATAACCGAATTTTTTCAATTTTTTTTCTTTTGTAATGTAAAACATACGTTTTTGGTAGTATCGTAAGAACTAAGCAGTCGACAATTCATTGAAATTTTTTTTTGAAATATTTCGATTTTTTAAACCAAAATCGATTCCTTAAAAAAACTTTTGTTTTATACTACCTATGGGCAGTGGTGATATTCAAAGTAT
The DNA here is from genome assembly GCA_963693315.1 of Diogma glabrata. NCBI lineage: Eukaryota > Metazoa > Arthropoda > Insecta > Diptera > Cylindrotomidae > Diogma > Diogma glabrata. The sequence goes on along the minus strand of OY856188.1, from coordinate 141,782,447 downwards.
TTAACAACCGGTACGCTTGGAAAAAATTATATTGTTTATATATATTAATTAAAATAATTAACATATACTTATTTGATTTTTTTATTTACATAATAAATACAAAGTATGGAGTTTCTTCAGTGACAATCCATATATATTACTGCGTGTTCTGATAATATTAATCTGATTTCTTCTTTTAAAGCCAGAATCTTGTATAAGTATTGTTTAGAATATATTAATTCAATTTTCTTATTGTTGAGTATTAAAATAAATGTTGTACAGCATAATAAAACAACAATTCTTGAAATGGTTTTCTAATTAATGTATTCGATGTTAGTTAAAAATTTAGCACATAATTATTGGTTGAACATATTTAGTGTACATAGTTATTGGTTGAACATGTTAATTAATAGTTCGTAACATTAACAATTATCACCAATTATTTTTAATTATTTTATTAATTATTATTAACACAAAAAATTCATATCCCAACAAGAAAACAAAATTCTTAAATCTAATTTTTTTTAAAACAAAACAAAATAATTTTTTACAAAAACGAAAATCAAGGCAATCTTCTTTAAAAAATTTAGTTCGAAGCATCACCACAAATACTCCCCCACCAGTGGCTTCGCAGAAGACACGAAATGAAAAATGTTGGTACGGATGTACCGAAAGTACTAAATGATAGAAATTTTTAAAATATTTACATAAAGATGCTGGATTGTGGAAAAAAGAAATCCCAAAAATTGACGCGGATCACGATTTTAGCTAAAGTTCAAAACAGATCCACAACATCCTACAAAATCATACTGGAAGGAAAGGATTTAGTTAGATTATCGAAGCGTATGCTGATATAATCTAGCAATTTTTTTGGAGTTTTGATCGTCCTTCCAGATTTTGAAGTTCTTAAGGGGGGAATGATTTGAGACTGATCATTAAAAGTAACCTTTTTGGTTGGCTTTTTGGGTAGAGCTGAATCTTGTTGATTCGTACCCTTAATATCTGATGGTATCAGGTTAGCCGAAAAGTTGAAATTGTGATCCATAGTAGGATCAGAATGATCATTTGTAGATAACCGTTTCAGTGTGTATTTTGAAAATGTATAAGAATTAGAATTTGCGAGAGAACTGTATTGTTCTTCGCCTGAATTTTCCTGATAACAGGGTTTAAGTCTGTCGATTGAAATCTTGGCTGTTTTGCCATTTATTTCCAAATCGAAATTTTTGTTATTACGACTTAAAACTTTGAATGGGCCGGTGTAAGGAGGTTGTAAAGATTTCCTTACAGCATCGGTACGTAAGAGGACATGTGAGCAAGTTTGGAGATCTTTGCTCACAAAGGAAGAAGACGTTACGTGTGCAGACGCTGGTTTAGGTCCAATTTCATCGAAATGTTCTCTCAACTGTTTGACGAACTCGGATTGGGGAACGAATGAATTTGTAGAAGAATTTAGAAATTGCCCCGGAATTCGTATCGAGCTTCCATAAGTCAGTTCCGCAGAAGTAGTTTGTAGTTCATCACTAAAGGAGGTTCTTAAACCCAATAGGACAGAAGGCAGTATTGTTGTCCAATCGGTACGGTTGTAACACATAATTGCAGATTTAATCGTACGATGCCACCTTTCTATCATGCCATTACATTTCGGATTGTATGATGTAGTTCTACATCGTTTGAAACCTAATAGATTGGAAAGTTCAGTGAACAATTCAGATTCAAATTGGGTTCCTTGATCAGTTATAATTGATTCTGGAACACCAAATCTTGAAATCCATGTATTATAAACAGCGAAAGCAACTGTTCTAGCTGTGATGTCTGGAACAGGAATTGCTTCAGGCCACCGCGAATAACGATCAATTAAAGTTACACAATATCGTTGATTCTCCGATATTGGTAAAGGACCAATGATATCGAGGTGAATTTGCGAAAATCGCTGTGAATTCGTTTTAATATTGCCAAGGGGTGACTTAGTATGTCGAGAAACCTTGGACTTTTGACACGCTATGCATTGGTGAGCCATATTTCTAACGTCTTTTTTTATAGACGGCCAAATTACGTGTTTTGTGAGAAGATTGGTTGAAGCTTTAACACCAGGATGCGAAAGATTATGAAATTCATCAAAAACACTTTGACGAAAAGCTACAGGAATAAATGGCCTGCGCATAGTTGTAGTTGTGTCACAATAAATCAGTTTACTTTCATTGAAAGTAACTGGAAAAGCAGTAAACTTCAAAGTTGTGTTGGTTTGAAGTAATGTTAACAATTCCTCGTCATTGGTTTGGGCATCCGCGATTGCAGCATAATCAATTTTCTCAGGAATGAGGATTTGATTTATACGTGATAACGCGTCGGCTACGACATTGTCGTTACCAGAAATATGCTGGATATCAGTGGTAAATTGCCCAATGAAATCCAGGTGTCGAAATTGACGGGGAGATGCTTTTTCAAGATTTTGTTTAAAAGCAAAAGTTAGAGGTTTATGGTCAGTGAATAGTGTAAATTCACGACCTTCCAGAAGATACCTGAAATGTTTGATGCCAGAATACGCTGCGAGAAGTTCTCGATCATAAGCGCTATATTTAATTTGGGCATCGTTAAGACGTACCGAGAAGAAACTGAGCGGTTGCCAGGTTTCTTCAACAAATTGCTGCACTACGGCTCCTATCGCTGTATCAGATGCATCGACCATAATTGCCAGTCGAGCAGAAGATGATGGATGAGCAAGAAGGCTGGCATTGCACAACTTATCTTTGCAATTTTGAAAGGCATTGATGGACTCAGTGGTCCAAGTGACAGGAATTTTACTGTTCTTCTTGTATCCTTTCAAGAAATCGTTAAGTAAAATTTGGTCAGCTGCTGCAGCTGGTAAGAATCGTCTATAAAAATTAAGCATACCTAAGAATCTCTTAAGCTGCTTAACTGTCGTGGGACGTTCAAAGTCTTTTATGACTTGAACACGTTCACGATCTGGCAAAATGCCTTGTTCATTAACCATATGACCTAAGAATTTAATCTCAGATTTAGCAAAAACGCATTTATCTGGATTAATAATGAGACTATTTTCATAGAATCTTTGAAAAATCATTTGGAGGTGGATAAGATGCTCCTCTGGAGTTTTTGATGCTACTAGTACATCATCCAAATAAACGAAGCAAAAATTAAATCCGGTTAAAACGGAGTGTATCAATCTTTGGAACGATTGAGCAGCATTCCTAAGACCAAAAGTCATTTTTGTGTATTCAAAAAGACCGAAAGGTGTAGTGATAGCGGTTTTAGGAATGTCCTCCGGACATATTGGAATTTGATGGTATGCCTGAACAAGATCGAGGGACGAAAAAATTGTGCATCCCTCCAACTGATGCGAAAAATCTTGGAGGTGAGGAATGGAATATCGATCAGGAACTGTAATCCTATTTAGAGCTCGATAGTCACCACAGGGACGCCATTCTCCATTCTTTTTTTGGACCAGGTGTAACGGACTGGACCAAGAGCTACTGCTGGGCCTACAAATACCCATTTGCACCATCTTGTCAAACTCAGCTTTCGCTATTTTAAGCTTGTCAGGAGCTAAACGACGAGTTTTACAAGATATAGGTGTACCAACTGTCTCGAGTTTGTGTGTTACATTATGTTTCACACTACTTGGACGGAAATTTGGATTTGCAATTCCAGGAAATTTGTCCAAGATTTTTACAATTTGTACTGGTATAATTGAAAATTTATTCGTCTTGTCGACGAGAAAGACCGAAGGTTCAGTAGAATTTGAGATACTACCAATTGAGAACAGAGAGGTTAACGGATCTATGAGCCTCTGTCTCTGTATATCAACCAGTAGTCCAGAATGTTTCAGAAAGTCTGAATCAATAATAGGTATTGATACATCGGCAACAATAAATTCCCAAGAAAAATTTCTGCGAAGGCCTATGTTGAGATGCAGAGTTTGTGTACCATAGGCCAAAATGGGAGTGCCGTTTGCCGCAAATAAATTAAAAAACGAATTAGTAGCTGGTCTTGTCTTAAACATTGACCTAGGAATGACTGAAACGTCAGCACCCGTATCAATTAAAAAATTGAGTCTTGAGTTTACCTCAAAAACTGAAAGACGATTGACTTGACGATCACCAATGCTACTGACATCATATTGGCAATCGTTTAATCGTTTTTTGTTACGAGAGAATTTGGTGATACAAATGTTTGGTGAAACTTGCATCCGGATACACAATGTAACGCCTTATCACCAAAACGAGAATGGTAAAAACATAGGTCCGAAGTGACAAAACCCCCTCGGCGGTTTTGTGACTTCGACTTAGTGCGGGATCTATTGCCCCTATAAGAATTTCTTGTAATAGAGTGCGACCGGTTGCCAGCAGAAACAATAGAGTGAACTTCACTCAACATTTGCGTTTTGAAGCTGTCCATCATATTTTGGAAATTCGTTTGCAGTCGAGAAAAATCCCGACCAAATTGAATTGGATTCATAGTTTCTGCAACTGTGGATGTTGATGGTGAATTAACACTGAAAACCTGCCGATGAGTCAATGTTTCCATCAAGTTGTCAGCACGTTCAGCTAACCGATCTAACGGAAGATCGTTTTCAAATGATGCTAATATAAGTTGAATGTTTTCCGGTAATCTGGTCATCCACAATTGCTTCACTACTTTATCCCCAATATCTGCACCGTTTAATTGGAATTCGGTTAAAAGTTGTGACGGTTTTTTGTCACCAAGGGATAATTTATGCAGGATGTTGTGAATCTTAGTCTTATCACTTTCACCTAAAGTTCTAATAACATCCTCTTTGAATGTAGTATAAGGGTTTACACCAGGTTCCTTCATGAGGATTGGCATCAGACGATTGTGTAAACGTGAATCAACAGCGCCATATGCGTACATATACTTAGTATTTTCACTCTTAATACCCCAAGCTTGAAACTGCATTTCCAATGTCTTAAACCAAAGAAAGGTATTTTGCTCGAAAAGAGGAGCTTGGGAAACACGAAAATGTACTCCATGTACTTCCCCGGTATTATTCGGTAAGTCCCATGGAGTAGGTGGAAGTTGGTCAGGAATTGGTTTAGATGGAAATAGTGCTTCATTACCGAAATTTTGCTTACTCTCATGATAACGTTGAGCATAAGCATCCAGCTCAGCTTTTGTAAACGTTAGTAATTGTGTGGAAGTGCTCTGTTCTTCCACTGGTGAGAAAGCCTTCGTTGGTGATGTTCCCCGCGACATTATATATATTCAAAATTTTTTAAAATATTTTGCGAAATTCAAACAATTAAAATAAATATAAAATCAAATAATCAAGAATATTCAAAATTTCATATTACGTGCAAATAATTTAATATTTAAAACAAAAATATTAAAAATCAAATAAACAAAAAATATTCTAGAAAAAATTTTAATTGAAAAATTTTGATTTAGTTAATTTAAAATAAATTGCCTTAATTTTGTGCCAGTTCTGTTGCGACGTTAGTACACGTCGTGGACCCTCAAGTTGCAACGTTAGTTCAAGTTGATGACCCTCACGTTGCGACGCTAGTACACGTCGTTGACCCTCAAGTTGGACGTTAAATATTTCGATGATAATCCTATCACGTCGGGTTCACTAATTATATCGAGTTTCTTCAGTGACAATCCATATATATTACTGCGTGTTCTGATAATATTAATCTGATTTCTTCTTTTAAAGCCAGAATCTTGTATAAGTATTGTTTAGAATATATTAATTCAATTTTCTTATTGTTGAGTATTAAAATAAATGTTGTACAGCATAATAAAACAACAATTCTTGAAATGGTTTTCTAATTAATGTATTCGATGTTAGTTAAAAATTTAGCACATAATTATTGGTTGAACATATTTAGTGTACATAGTTATTGGTTGAACATGTTAATTAATAGTTCGTAACATTAACAATTATCACCAATTATTTTTAATTATTTTATTAATTATTATTAACACAAAAAATTCATATCCCAACAAGAAAACAAAATTCTTAAATCTAATTTTTTTTAAAACAAAACAAAATAATTTTTTACAAAAACGAAAATCAAGGCAATCTTCTTTAAAAAATTTAGTTCGAAGCATCACCACAAAAGTATATGATAGTATTAAAAATCTAATTAAATAATTGGCAAATTAAATTTTGGTTTTTGGGTGGCAGAATAAGAACTGGTGTTTAACAGGCTTAGCATTTGCCAGATGATGCCCTAGTTTGAACCATAATTTAACATAAGGTATTAATCCAAATCTCCAGTAGATTTTCCCACTATATCTATTTTAATTAAATGACATTTTGTTTTTATTAGTAAAGAATTTTTCTTGTCATAAATTATATTATTATAGGATTAATATTTTTGGATTCTATATCACGCACAACAACAAAATCTCGAAAATCGGTTCCTGGAATGATGTATTTTTTATTTTATTTAACTGCTTTAAATTTAATTCCATAGTGCTTCCAAAATATTCCCGGCCATGTTTTCGAAATTAATAAATTAAAGAAATTTAAGAAATAGTTTCCATTTTTATCGTCTAACCATTTCCCAGGTAAGCAGAGAGGATTGTTTTGACATTGAGCCAAGCTTGTTTTAAGGTCGAACGATGTTGGGACAAGCTTTAAAATAAACTTGGTTCAATGTTGTTTTAACCTTAAATGATAACCACGTACCATTATTATTTTTAGACATTGGAACAATATTTAAATACAATGCTCGCCCAATTCTGCAAAGGTAAGCAGAAAGGATTGTTTTTACATTGAGCCAAGCTTGTTTTAAGGTTGAACAGTCCATCATTGCACAAATGCTGAAATTATATAACAATTACAATAAATTTGTTTCAACATTGGACCAAGCTTGGCCCAAAACTAAATGTAGTAGTGAGAAGATAAACAATTTTAACCATTGGCTTAGTATGACAAAATGTATCAGACTAAGACTTGGCCATGCCTTGATAATCATTTCTTAGTTTTCCAAGCTTGACCCATTCGATAAGCCTTGGTATTTCTAACCTGGGTTGATGTTTTCATATGTTTTTCTAAACGAACAAAAATTTATCTCTCGAAACTACAATTGATTTATTCTGGAACCCTAGAACCTTTTTTATACGGAACATATATTGGTGAAAACGCTTTTTTCTCATTATATCAATTATCTCTTAAACTTTAAATCCTATGGACCTGAAATTTAAGTTGCAATTTAACTTGCCCACTCAAAATGACTGATACAAAAATAAATATAGTTGTTTTCGTTTTTCACAGGGTTGCGATATAAGATCTTTAAGAACATGCTTTTTTTTCCGAGCTAAGTAGGAATTCATGTGAAAGGGTTTTACTTAAGTATCTATTAAAAATGTGTTTTAGAATATTATACCACACGTTTTTTTGTAAAAATCGATGAATAGATAGTTTTTTCATGTTTTCTTTCCCCGCATAGTGCCGAACCAAATTGATAGAAAAATTTTAAAAGCCTTTGGAATTATAGAAAAAATACTTTTTTATAGAAAAATATAGCGAAGTGTAAAATACTGGTAATCGTATTACTTAAGACAGTGGGAATGAGAAGGGTGATTAACATAATTTAAACCTCAGTCAAGTGAGATATTATTTGTAAGAACACTTAATGTAAGAAACAATAAATTAATTTTTTTTAGTAACAATTTTGAAGCTCTTGAAAATGGTTTAAAAACAGTTTGAAATGGTTTGAAAATGGTTTTTAATTTTATTTTAATATAAATAAAGTTAGAAACAAAAACTAATTTACGAAATCAAACAAGTGTTTCTTTTATTAAAAATAAATTTATTTTTAATAATGTTTAGTCAAGTGCCAACAGTAACCTCAATAAATACAATTTAAGAAACATTTCAATTTTTTTAGAATTTTGTAGTGCACCGTTTTTGAATTATTGGCAAAAAAGTGCAACTTTAAGTTGGTCTTCCCCTTGGGTTTCGAGCTGAAGTGACAAAAAAAATCACAGAGACAGACTGTTTGATCAGAGTTTACCAGAACTATAGGCTAATTGTCACATATTTATATTTCTGGATGATGAGGGGCGAGGTTGGGGAAGGGCTAGAAAATCTTTTTTGTCCAAAACGAGTGTGGTGTCATGTGAAAGATCACTTATTTTAGGAAACCTCATTTTTTTTTTTAAATTTTGCAGTGCACAGTTTTTGAAATATTGTTAACTTTAAGTTGAACAATAGCCTCCTCCCCTTAAATTTCGAGCTGAAAAAAAAAATTTGAAGAAATTAACAGAGATGGGAAGTTTGATAAACTCTTAGCTAATACTATAGCGAAGTGTCTCATAATTACATTTCTTTGTTTTGAGGGTGTAATAGTGTGGGTGAAAAGAAGTTTTTGTCGATCCAAGCGAGCGTCGTCATATGAAAAAACAGAAAAAACAAACCAACTTTACCTTCATTACATTTTGTAAATACCGATTAGACTTTCCCTTTCCTTGAAGGGAAACGAACATGAATTTCAGTCAGACCTCTCACCAAAATAAATTTAGTATAAACTGAATTAATGCAAGAGTGCAACTGTCATATTTCACATTTCAATCTGAAGTTCATTCAAGTCTAGATCTTATCTTATCTGCCAAGACTGATAAGAACCTCGGAATCTAAAAACTTCTTTTAGCAACAACTACAACCAGAGGTAACTTAAACCACATGCTGACAATTTGAATGTCCTTTGATTATTTAGAATGAGTACACTCATTAAATTTGCATATTGTAATTAAAACATTATTTGTACTAAAAATTTACCAAATCAAACATAAAGATTTTAAATGCGATATATTAAAACTCCATAAACACATTGTATATACATAATTGAAACATAATTTTTATAATCGAACATATAAATTTGAACAAAACAGGTGTTATCTTTCTCCATATTCCCAAAAACATTCAACAAAATGATGGAAAATGGCCTGTGAACTAAATAAAAAATTATAAAAATGCTTTGGTCAAGGACAATTTAAAAAATATAAAACCACTCGCATACGACAGGTGATAATTAGATTTCTCATTTTATTTCTTAAAAAAATCTTTTATACTAACGATTGTGAGAAAATTTTGAATGGTAGAATTTTTATTTCCGATTATCATCATAATAATTTAATATTTTTTTGTTCATTCTATTTTTGAGATATCCTGCATCCGTTTTTGCAACAAGTTTTGCCAAATTTTATTTTCAGAAAAACAATAACAACACAACAACCGTTGATCAGGTTATGCAAGAGGAACAACAAAAATGCTTTAAGCGATGAGAAATCTAAATATTTGTTTCCTATGTGTACAAACATGAACTACTAAAGTGAAAAAAAGGAATTAATTTCCGGATTAGTTGTTATAGTTTTACTTAAATACGAAGATTTTGTTGTTACATTTGTGAGGGTGAGGAATAGGAGATCAAATCAAATTTCCGGTGGATGCAGATTGGTGAATCATAAGAGATACATTTAATTGAATAGAATAAAATAAGTTGGTCTTCCAAAATAAAACAACACGAGAATTGTTTTATTTGATTTGAGAACATCTAGCAAGAAAGCAGTTGGACGATAATATTAAAAAAATTTTTGTATTTTTTTCTTATTAATTTAACTAACTATTCCACCTGTTGCCATCAAAATCTGAAAACGAAAAAAAAAGTTAACAATTTATAAATTTTATGCCTTAAGTTTTATATGTTGTTGTTGTTACACACAAGTTATTTTTATTTCTCACACGAATCACACAAAAATGATTACTTGTAAAATGTTTTTCATTTTCTAAAACTAATATAGTAAAAAATCCTTAACTAACTATTGTATTTTTACAATAATTATGTCATATGTTTTGTTAAATATTAATTTTATTTTGACATCTGTCATTTGATTTCTTTTTTTGATTTTCACCTTTCCTTTTAGTTTCGAAAAATAAAAAGAAAGATCTCAAATTTTTAACAAGATTTAACCTAAAAAAATGTTTTTTTGTTCCGTTGACAGAAGGTTTAGGTTTCCAATTGATAAAAATAATTGGTTCAAACTTGAGGTTTTCAGTTATAAGGATTAATACTGACTTATGTCGAAAATTAGAATGGAACGCGAGAGATTAGATGAAGCAAACGTTAAGCCGAGTAAAGATATTAATACTAAATCCAACCTAATTACAAACTTCAGATGGAACAGTTCGATTGTATTTAAGGATTGATCGAACCTAATTACAAACAGATATTAAACGAATTTTAACGTTTTGGAACGTATTTTGATAATTTAGTTCAAATTAACAACAAAATATCAAATCTACCATAGAACATTAGTGTGACAATGTACATGACAATTCACGTACGTGCACATGAGTATGGAGATTCAATAATTTTAGCAGAACGGCATAAGGCGAAAAACATTTTCAATTGATGCAACGCTCGATTATTAACACATGGTACAAATTAGTTTTAAATTACGACCTGATTAAAATAATTGAACTTTTATACGAAATATTATAACATACCGGATAGCTCAAAGAACTATATGAAAACTGAAATATTGCCGGAATACTAGATTTATAACAAACAAACTACACTTGGAAATCTCTTATATCACAGAAAAATGGATATAAAAAAAAATTAAATTATATATACCGAATATAACAAAACTAAATAATTTAACACAAAATTATGCAAATCAAATCAAAAAAGTGCTTACATTATTTTAGTTCTTGAATGCTGATCCGCATAATGATTCTTCCACAAAAAATAAATAAATCCGTAATATCCACCCAATGTCCTACTTCCATTCCTTTTTTTCCAATATAAATTCTTAATCCAATTCCATAAATAAATTTATCACAGCTAACATTTTGAGTAGAACTATTTATACAACTTCCACACCATATAATGTGTCTTCTTTGTGCTTCATAAATAATATCAGTAATTTTCAATTGCCCACTATCGGCCAATTACAAATTTAGTAGCGCATACCATCGATAAACTATCATCAATCATATCTAAATTTGGTTTGTTGCTTTGTATGTTACTTTGGTCAAGATTTAAACAAATTGGCAAAATTTCAATGTTTCCAAGTTGTAACTAAAAACTTTATTTAAAAATAATTTTATAATTTATTTTTGTTAATTTTATACAAAATATCACAATGATTCATCACCATTTGTTTAATTTTATTAATTTACTAAACACTTATCAGTTTTATCTAATTTTACATACTGATTTTAAATTTATACTGAATCGATTCGATGAAAAAATTATACTAATTAGCCTGATCCAAACAATTCGATCTTTTATACAGCATATTCGCACATATGTCTAGCTGTATTTCCCGTATACAGCCAGATTTTCTGTTTCATTTTTTCATCAGTTGTAAAAAACTTGTATTTTTTTGATTTACTTGAAATAAAAAAACAGTGGTATAGATAAACGTCATAATTGAAGAAAATTAATAAAATTATTATTGAATTTGAAAACTACTATTTTTAGAGAAAAAATTGAAAATAGTCCGTCGTTACATGATCTAATAACAGACATTTTGAACAATGTATAGGAAGAATGGTGACGAGGATAGAACTCAGATAGAACTGCCTTGAACTACACGGCGAAGCTGCGTTTAATCAACTGAGCTAGAACGCTGACAAGTGTCCTTCCAAATGTGTCAAACGGGGCAGACTCGACAAAAATATAACAATTATTTTTTTATGTCAAACTTATTGATTTGTCGATAATTTTAATTTTCTGTTAAATTTTTCAGTTCTTAGCTAAGCGGGACAGATTAGGAACAACACATGTTAAAATTTATAAAACACTGTGCGAAAGGCAAATTTTAAAAAGAACGCTCAAAGAGCTAGCATTCTATCATTTTTTTTACGACGTTCATGCTCCATGTAGGAGCGTTGCCAGGCTAATCAGCTTTAAATATTCACCACGGTCATTCGCAACAGCGACATAATTATCATGGCAGCCGACATTTTTAAGGTCGTTTATTACGTCAGTCTGCCATTGTAGTCGTGGTCTACCTCGACGGAGGATCCAAATGTGACCACCTTCAAAAAGTTTATACTTATTTACTTACAATAAACCACATGAGAGTGGTGTCTGAAAGTGCCTTTTCAGCTGCTGGTTTTTATAAATTCAAAAGTTCGCAATTAACTTAGCGACAAAATGATCGACATCTTATGTTTTTTGAAAGCACATTTTCAAACATAGCTTTTTAAAATATAATGGGGATTTTTGCATTAAATTTCTAGGCATTACTTTGTATGAATTCAAAGAATGGGAAATATTTCTATTTAGTCAACATCCTAAGTCACGCATATTACAGATTGTTTCCAATTAATGTGAAATCAATGACACACTTGGTCAATTATTATCATATATGCAGGGATATTAGGGAATTTAAATCATGGGATTTAAAATTTTTTTGGTGATTTTTGTGAGCAATTAAACTCAAGTAACTTTATGAATTCTGTGAATTTTTTCAATTCGAAATCAGTTTTGGATTTTATCTGAATAAACCATTTTATATTTATTACATTAAAACTACATTCTCCTCTTTATGCTTGTTTCGATTGAGATTTCAAAGCGAAATTCGAAACCTTATCATTAACTCGTAACCTTATTATTAAAAATCCACTTATAGTAAACATTTTTTTAAAATAAGGAGTCTAATGACAGTTGAGAATTCAACTTTAGTAAATTGATTATGAATTTTGAACTTCGAAATATTATCGCCTAGGTGGCGTAGTGGATAGCATATCTGCCTAAGGATCCAAACTCACTGGTATTGATAAGAGTTTTAATCCCAACCGAAATACGCATAAAGATAAAAAAGTAGTTTTATACCACGTTTACAGAGACATAGCAAATTAGTAGATGCAATTTAAATCCTTGCTGTAAACACTTTTTATATTAAGGGCTTGCAACTAATTTGATATCTAGATTTGGTACCTAGCAAATTACTTTTAAATTGATATTTGACGCCATGCTGTAAACTGATATTAAATATGATAAGATGCAAAATAATATACTATGTATCTACTAATTTGCTATGTCGCTGTAAATGCGGGGTATTAATATAATAAACTGTCAGTTTTATTCAGAGAAACCTAAAACCATTTCGAATTGAAAAAATATACATGATTCATAAAGTTACTTGAGTTTAATTGCTCACAAAAATCCCCAAAATATAATTGTTATGTTTTTTAAAAATATTTAATAATTTATTTTATCATATAAATGCCTAAAGGAATTTTTAATGAATAATTTTTATTACTGAATAAAATGTATAATTTATATAATTATTTAATTTTAAATTGATTTGTGTTCAGAAAAAATTTGGTGTTATTGAATTCCGGGATTCAACGGGATTAAGTTTTTCAATTGGGATTGTTTACATGTCTATATGGTTTACAATTATTCACTTAACACAATTTAGTTTTCCAATTTTAACGGTTCACACTTTCGTAGTTTAATTTGAACTATGTATCGTTCTGCAAAAGGAATTCCTTAAACACTATTTTGCTTAATTTCTCGATTATTCGAAATAAATTTCTTTACCAAGAAATATCGAGAATAATCGTCGTCTTTTTCATGTATTTTATTTCATGCTTTTCTTTATCGACCTCTTTCTTGGAATTTGTAAACACATGTTTAGTTGAAATATTGTATAAGATGAATTGAGGTCGAATGCCATTTTGTTTTATATTTCGTTGCTATTATGGAGAATTGTAACAATATTATACAGATTTCGATGAAAGCATGAAAAAAAATCTGTCGTTCTATATAGAAAATATTCTTACTAGAAAATAGTTCTACTAAAACATTATATTCTTACGACTCTACAAAATAAGATTCAATGCAAAAGTATTAAATAAAATAATAAACATTTTGGAGTTACCTCGAATTATCAAGATATTAACCAGAATTATATTTAAGGAATTTCTCTTGCAAAATGAGTAAATTTAAATAAGAATGTGATAGTATGAACAGTTTAAGTGGAATGCGATTATATTGAGTGTATTAATTGTAAATAAAACGCAGTATCGTAAACATAAAAACGTGTAAATAGAAGTAAAGTTATTTTTGATTTTGAATAATGTTTTAAGTGTTAGTTAATAAAAGTATTGAGTATTATTTTGAATGCTGTGTTGTACTGGAAATTTCTACAATAAACTGTTGGAGTTGTTGAAGTTATTGGAAGAATATGTAAAATTTTTGAAAGGTGATATAACGTGTATATTTGTATAAAGAAATAAGTTTCCATATAGCTTTAAGTGTTGGCGTAAATCATTAATTATGGAAGTGCTAATATTTTAGGATAGGAAAGGAAAGGATAGAAAATAAAGGATAGGATAGAAAAGGGATAGGATGGGATAGGATAGGATAGGATAGGATAGAAAATAAATAAAATAAAATAGAATATAATAAACTATAAATAAAATAACAGATAAAAAGCAAATTTGTATTAAAAATTTGCAGGAACAAAATTAAAATGGGGTTACTAATAATCCAGCTTATGGCATATTTCTAATATGCAATCATTAAAGCCACACATACATTTATATTAATGCTCGATTCTTCGAGGCAAGCAATGACTATTGTGACTTTGATAGTAGTATAGGTAGGATACAATCTAAAGACCACGTTTTATGATATATTTGTAATAATTTATACTATAAACGATAATATAAAACATACCATTATGGGTTTGGTAATTGACACTATACACATCTATAACCGCCGTTTTACTGACTATGGTTACCTAGCTTTTACCGCAGGTGTATCGTGATTTGTTTTCATTTCACTTTTCTTTGAACTAGAATAATCCACAATTTTTCAACTACTTTCTTGGCGTTATGTTTCTGGTACTTTGTATAACGAAATTTTTGTGAACCTTTCTTTTCTTTCTGGACAAAACTTCTGTTGGCACAGCAGGGTAATTTGATGAGTTAGGGATATACGTGAGGGAAATACTTGTTTAAGCGATTAGGGATTTTATTGTGATAGATTTCACAACAATGCAGATAGGTAACATTAAATGCTAGTTGCTTATAAAAGACTAATTAAATTAAATTAAATAATTAACGAAACCTTGTATTTTAGCAATAAGCATTATTCGTGGGTTAAACAACCTAAATCATTGATATCGAATTGTCACGACAAGGATTTAAGCGATTCTTAAAATCATTTAATTTTGTTTTATATTAATCCTCGATTATCACATCTTTCACATTTAAATTAAAAATCATATCATTCAACTTTTTTGACTAATAGTAAAATTTTAATTTTCGAATTAAAAACCAAAAACATCAAAATCCCCGCAATCCTTTTGAAATACAACAATGAACATATTACAAGAACAACTTCTAGAATAAAAAACAAAAAGCGGTTTCATAAATAAGAAAAAAAACATTGTTTTTGATATATTTTTATTCCTTTTAAACGACATGATTTTCTATTATAGATGAAAAAGATCGAACCGGAAATTACATTTCCTTCCGAATTAATATTAGTTTTTTTTTATTTTTTTGAAACACAAAAAATTAAAACTACAAAATAAACATATTGTCTTTACAAAAAAAAACACAAAAAAAGGAAATAAAAAGGATTTCTATTATATAATACTGGGTCTGAGATTTAAATAGAGAGTTGTTGATTACCGCAATGTAATTGAATATTGTAATTAAAAATAAGAACCGTTATTTTTAATTTTAATTCAGGATCTCAAAAAAGTTACTAGTCTCAATAAATGGGGTTGAGAAGATTTGAATCTAACTTGCTAGTAGGTTGCTGTTTGTTTATTTCACACTAAATGTATTTTAAAGCGTTTGCCTTAATGTTTTGAATTCTTGTAAGCAGAAACAAGATCTCTCGGGGTAGATTAAAACTTTCTGTTACATTCTTCTCAACTGCTTTTCAAAAAAAAATTCATCTTTTACATTGAACTATCATAGTAGGAAAAATGTCAAGATTTACAAATCGATACATTTTTACATCATACAAATTTTTGTCTCATCAAATTAACATTATCAACGCTCTAAGCAGCAGATTTTCTTAAAAATAAATAAAACCAATTTAAAAAAGGAAGCATAACACATTTTATTTTAAAAACTCATTTAAATAGGTCAAAAGTTAATGTAGTTACGTTTCCGTTTATACGAAACAGATTTTTTAACTAAAATTTTCCAAATTATTCAAAAATGTGATCAACATTTTTTATTTGTTTGTATCTAATTAAAACTTCAAAGTTTTCATTCACAAGAAACTAGACGCCTTAAACGCCTAGAAACTTAAACGCCTCCGATAAGATTGATGGAAGAAAGTCTTTTTACCTGGGACGTTATTACAATATAGAACTCAACGGGATACCTCTTAAGATAACAACAATACATTGAACCAGGGTGTTTTGATATGTTTATTTATTAGACAAACGTTAGGTAGGAAGTTAACAATATTACAACTTGTTGTACTTTTCACTCGACGAGAGGCATAACTGAAGTAATATAGCTTCTAAAAATTACAAGTAAAGCTATAGAATTTTGTCTCGAAGGCTACTATAAGATGAACAAGAAATTGTTGAATTGCAAAGTATATAACTTATTTACTAAACCTCGTAGTTATAAATAATCACATGTTATCCATAAAAAACCCAAACTAAAAAACAAAACCAGAATTTAAGATCTTGAATACAGTATTTTTTACCTTCTGGGGACATCTGTTTAAAAAGGTTTTTTTTTGTTTTTTCTTAAATTTGAAATAAAAAATGATCCTTGATTCCCACATATTGTATTTAAGAAAAGGTTTTATTTTTATAATTTTCCCAACTTTGATCAATAATATTCATAGTGGAATGAGAATAAAAACGTATGTTGCGAAAATAACCGAAAGGTTTCGTTACGATTCTGCAGATATGGCACGCGATCTTCGATTACTTTTATTGCTTTCATTATTTGATAAATTCAGTTGTTTTATTTTCATTTTTTAATTTATCACTGAAAAACTTTTAATTTTTTTAAGTGAATATATTATATAGTTAAAAATAGTAGATTCTTGTATGAGCTTACAATGAAGGCAATTCTTCACGAGGATGAAGTTTCCCAAAACGAGCGTAGCGAGTGGAGGGAATCATCCATCATAAGCGAATACAAGATGTTATTTTATCCACAACTGTAAAATATTTCGTTTAATTTCCAGTTTTCATGCAAAAATTTGTATCGCCATTTTGAAATAAATACATCAAAGATAGCGAAATAAAAGTTAGGGGAATATTTAATAAACTATATAGTGGAGTCAAATTAGTAAAAAAAAGTGATATATTTGATGTAAGAGCAAAGTTGAATTTTTTTTTGTTTTATGTTAAGGACATAAAAGTTAGTAGGCATGTAGTTATTTAGCAAATTTGGAGGTCCGGAAGTGCCTCAAAAATGGCAAAAACTGGTTTTTTGGTGTTTTTTGAGTAGGTCGCTTCACTATTTTTGAAATATTTCGGGCTCTAATGATTATAAAAAAAAAACAAAAACTGCAAAATGTTTGTGATTAAATTTCAAATTCATCTATGGGGGTTAGATACTTTAAAAGTGTAACCTAACCTCAAAAAACCGAATCGCGTGACTTTTTTTTTTTTTACTAAAGTTATGATAAGGGGCGGAAAAATCGTCGAATTTTCATGAAAATTTCAGGAAACATGTATTTTAATAGTCTCAATATGGGATTTAATTTTTATGAAAAAATTTTAATTTTTTCGGCTACAATTGGCATTTTTCGTTAAATTTGGCAAATAGTGCCATTTTATGAGAAGTCATCCAAAATAAAAATTTTTTATTTTAATCTGTATTTTTTTTATCTACTTTAACCTAAGTATAATTAAAATTATGTTGCCTTAATTTAAATGCCTATTTTTGGGCATGAAAAAAAAACCATTAATTTTTGCATTTTTTTGACATTTTACCATATATACTGTATTATTTATGCTATTATCATGTATTTTGCATAAAAGTGAAATATGCAATTCAAATTAATAAAAAATATTTTTTTAAATTATACATAATCTACAAAACTTTTTTTTCTTGCAATGCCCTAAATTGCTTTTGGTAAATAATTAAAATGTTATTACAATTATTGTAAATATTTGATATGAGATTTTGAAAAAAAGTAATATTCAATTTTTTTCAAACATTTTTCAAACATATAAAATACACAGCATAAATAATTTTACGCCAATTATGTTTTCAATTGAAAATTCTTTATGCGTTATTATGGTTTTCCATATTATTCACTGTTTGTGTACTTTTGTCACTTTTGAATTAAAATGCAATATTTAAAAATATACTTTTTGCTGTTTATTTTTAAAATTTTTATTTTATTAATAATAATATTAACTTCCTTATAGTAAGAATTTGAATTTGATTTTTTATTTTATTGAATATCGATTTCGACTTACGTCATCCTCAGTTTAAATTATTATTACAATTTTTGCTTAAACTATTACTTATATACTACTTCAACTGCTATTTTTTATTATTATGTCGTATATTTTGTTAGTTTAATTTTAATTATTTACCAAAAGCAATTTAGGGCATTGCAAGAAAAAAAAGTTTTGTAGGTTATGTATAATTTAAAAAAATATTTTTTATTAATTTGAATTGCCTATTTCACTTTTATGCAAAATACATGATAATAGCATAAATAATACCGAATATATGGTAAAATGTCAAAAAAATGCCAAAATTAATGTTTTTTTTCAAGCCCAAAAATGGGCATTTAAATTAAGGCAACATAATTTTAATTATACTTAAGTTAAGATAGATAAAAAAAAGTACAGATTAAAAAAAAAAATTTTATTTTGGATGACTTCTCATAAAATGGCACCATTTGCCAAATTTGACGAAAAATGCCAATTGTGGCCGAAAAAATTAAAATTTTTTCATAAAAATTAAATCCCATATTGAGACTATTAAAATACATGTTTCCTGAAATTTTCATGAAAATTCGACGATTTTTCCGCCCCTTATCATAAAATTTAGTAAAAAAAAAAAAAGTCACGCGATTCGGGTTTTTGAGGTTAGGTTACGCTTTTAAAGTATCTAACCCTCCTAGATGGATTTGAAATTTAATCACAAACATTTTGCATTTTTTGTTTTTTTTTTATAATCATTAGAGCCCGAAATATTTCAAAAATAGTGAAGCGACCTACTCAAAAAACACCAAAAAACCAGTTTTTGCCATTTTTGAGGCACTTCCGGACCTCCAAATTTGCTAAATAATTACATGCCCACTAACTTTTATGTCCTTAACATAAAACAAAAAAAAAATTCAACTTTGCTCTTACATCAATATAAAATGCTAATATGACTCCACTAATAGAAATGTTAAAGAATTTTAATCAAATTCACTAGTTAGGGAATGAATACAATTACAATGGAAGACATACGCATGGAAAGCATATATTGTTTAGTAGTCGTGGATAAAAATTATTCTTATCAAAATTGTCAAATAGGATTTTTGGTCAAATTTCTTCTTACTTTAATCTCTGTCTTTGGCTTTAATAAGTTCTTACCTGTACAGTGCACAGCGAAAGTTTTACATAACGGATTTCAACACCGAAAAAAACGTTGGTAGAATGAACTACAAAGCTTGTTTGATTTTACGTCTAATATGAACGTTGTTATTTTAACCAATGTAGCATTGCCAATTTATTTTAAAAAACGTAACAATTTTCATTATTTAAATCATCAACGGGCGCGTGATCAATTTCCTAGTTCAAATAATAGTTGAATTAAGTTGTTTGTTCATGTTTTTGTTTGAGAATTATTGTGTTTGTTAAAATAAAAAACGAGGAGAAACAAAATTCGTATAATGATAATAATGATAAACAAAAAAATAGAAAAATAAAAAGATTTTTATATATTCTAACATGGCTGGTTTTATTTAACATTTTAGTTTAGGAAATAATTTACATGTGTTTAATTGATTTGAATAATTTTAATATTATTTGCACATAAAATTATGTGCGCAAGAAATTTTTCAGTGGAAGTAATAACAACAATATCGTCAATTAAATATGCCTTTTCGATAGCTAATTTTACTGATTTAAAAAAATTATTATATTCTTTTAAGTTTTAATATTTTTATTTGTCTTGTCTTGACATTAAATGTCGATTTATCGATATTTCTATTTAATTTTTCATAACATTGACAAAATAATGGAAAATAAGTATTATTTTCTACACATAATTCAAATATTTAAATTTTTTGATTTCTGAATTTTGGTCTTTTAAATTGTATCATTAAAAAAATGGCGAAATCACACTCATACATTTCCTATTTAGAACTTAAATATACGAACGCTATCTTCATGCAAAAAAATGTTTGTCGGGTTTGATGCGAAATACATACTTCTAATATAAAAAATTTCAAATATTGTATTTACGAAAAAAACGAACCCATACAAATATCGATAGCAGCAAAAACAAAACAAAGATGTACCAAACCAATAGATTTAATACGCAGTATTGCTTGATTCTATCACAAACGTATTCAATATCACTATTTTTAGTCTAATTTTTAATTTACCTACAACGTCAATTGAAAATTAAATCAACCACTGCATTGTTGCTCGAAAATGAAATCATAGTTGACTCAACTACAAATATGGTTAAATCAAATATGTTTGTGATACTTATAAAAAAATATATCAACAACGGTTAAATTGTTAATTTAAATACGGAGCGTTGGTTGATTCAATCACTAACGTATTTAATTCCCCAATTTTCACTAAATGCTCGATTAACACTGCAAAATGTTTGAATCAACCAAATTTTTCTTTCGGTGAAGTATGTACTTCACATTCCTGACATAAAGGAGACAAGAAAACCATTTTCAAAGTTGAAAGCGGAAATCATAAAACGTTATACGAATAAATTACTGACAATCATAAATTTTATTGTGAAACCATCGAGAGTTCTGAGCTTCCTAATGTAAAGTGTTAAAAAAATTACAAAATGCTTAATTCTGCAGCTAGTTGCTGATTATGTCTTTACCGTTAAATTATTCTAGCTTCAACACATACTCGCAGAAACTTGTTTATAAAAACTTAAAGTTAGCACAAATATGATACCCTGATAATCTGATACCAAAATGTTATAAAACCAGTTCTGAAGCTTGGAACCTTAGTTTTGAGGTCTCACTTAAACCGACTTGTATTTCTAATTACTATATGTGAATTTAAAACCACAGCTGACAGCAACATTGGCAATATATCTTTTTTCCAACTTCCTCCATTGTGCCTCCATATTAAATGTGTAGGGAGTCCATGTGAGATGTGTAAGATCAGAACCACAAGTGGTGGGTACTGGATAAACCTATACGATCTCTTCCCTATCAAGGGAGCTCCACATTAACCAAGCAAGAATCCCGAGTCAAACACTTCTACACTTTCTTCCTCCTGATAACAATTTCCTTACCATTCCTCTTCCATTACCCAAGCTAAACTAAAGTGAAATACGTGCGCAACGCGGATGACTAGCAATTAGTTTGTAACGATCAGAACATCGCAGTCCCCACTATAACCATACTACAAGTCATACGTTCACTTCTTATTATCAAACAATTCAAGATTCTTTTCATAAATAATATCTGTCTGTATGAATTCTTAGTTTAATTTTTTTTGAGTCATCACTTTTTTCTCTTCAAAACATTAAATCTAGTTATATGTTTCAATAATATGAAAATCACTTTTGGAGTGACGTGAATTATCTATTTTATTATATGATTTTTTTATAGTTACACCAAAACCAATAAACTTTAAAAATAAAAAAAATTTATGAAATTGATTTGGTTTTTAATTTTTATCTAGTTTTTATTTAACTACTGCACGTTTCAATCTGATGCAGATCATCGACAGGTAATATTTTGTAACTCTGTAGTTAAATAAAAATTATAAATCAAATCAATTTTGTTTATATTTTTTTGTTTTTAAAGTGACTTATTTTTGGTGTTAGTTTTGGTTATGTAATAGAAACTATTTCTTGATTTTTTTTTACCTATGTGAAACAACTATAATTTACAAAAAAACGGAAATAAAAATTAAACCTATCCTAGGTATGTTAGTATTGGAATTATAGGGTGGATTTCTTGTGATAATTTAAATAAAATACTTTTTCGATATTATTGATTTTAATAGTTTTGGATGATCCTATTTTTGACTTGTAGTGTGCGGTACTTCTTTTTGAATAATGTTTCTCTGTCTGTCTCGTTTTTTTTTGTTTGTACATGGCAAAGTTTCTTGTGTAGGTTTATTTTTTTTCAATGAAACGAGCAAACCAACAAACGACTGGGATGGATAGAAATTCCCTTCATGATCGGAGATCTTGTACAAAGCCGCATTTTTTATACAGAGATAGATTACTTTTAGCTATCGAAGCGATTGTTTTAAAAAACCTCGAGCTGTCGATATTAAATGTGAAAATTGTTAGAAAAATAAATGTTATACAAAATAAGCCAAATAAGTCAAAATAATTGCATTCCTTAAGTTTTATTTTTGGCTATAAAAACTCCGACTTTAAAGCATTTTTAGTCGGTTACAGCAACGCATTTTGATAGTTTTCCTAACAACTTATTAGTCAATATGGTAGAATAACTGAATTTTGAAGTCTATGTGACAGGAATATTCGGTTGACACAAAAGGAGGTTGTGGTGAACGATTTTTTTCTTTCGGTGATTGTGTAAAACTACGCGTACTGCGACACGTGAGTCAAACTGCTTTTCCAAACTATACTCTTATTTGGAAAACGGATTCGCACTAGTTATACAATCTCCTTAGTATTACTGCTTAATTTTAGAATAAGCATATTTAAGAAAAAGAATTATTCAATGGAAACAATATGTTATTACAATTCTTAAATTCTTTTTTCTACGATCGTGCAAAAAGTGACTATTTTTTGCACTATGTACTGTGCCAAAAGTTTAATTTTTTGCACTAGTGCAAAAAGTATTTTTTAAATGCAAAAAGTATATTTTATTTTTTGCACTAGTGCAAAAAGTATATTTTAAGTGCAAAACGTATTTTTTAAATGTAAAAAGGAAAATCGATGGTTGAAAAAATGTTGTGTGCAACACGTGCAAAAGGCATATTTGTTGCACGATGCATGAAGTTTGCAGCTCGAGACGAAGTCACTTTTTGCACTAGTTACACAAATAACTATTTATTAGTATCTAGTATACTAATTACTAGACTAGACTAAACTTTTGTCTATGATACTAGACTAAAATTGTTTATAAATAAAAAGAATTATAAGAATTGAGATTATTGTTACCATTAACAAATTTTTTGTGACATTTTCTTATTCCATTTTCTAAAAAACGGCTCAAATATTTTTTTATTGAAAGTTCTATTAGCTAGTGATGATAGTCAATTAAGAATAGCACTGCAAAAGCACCATGCAAATATCTCACACAAAATTATTCAATTACACAAAACATCCTATATCTACCATAGCAATATAACTCATACCAATCTGAATGTTTATTTCTGTTTTTATAAATTGAAACAAAACCCATAATAAATAAGACACCTGAACTGAAACATGTGTGATGTTATGAAAACAAAAATTATAATAACTTTCGCGATCGTCATCATCATCATCATCATCATAACAAAAGATAAACGAATGGTTTACCATTTAAGGTGGACGTTTAATTATATGCTTTACTACTAACATGAAAATATAATTTTTACTTATTATTGCAAAATATAATTTAGGTTGTTGGATTGTGACACACGATCAATTATGATATAAAATAAATAAGAAATTCGTCGATAAATTCTTAAGTAGTACTTACAAAAAAAGTTCTTAAGCGGTAAACAAACAGGTTTCAAAATTTCGTAACTTAGTTCAACAACAATTGGGATCAATGTGATTTTAAACAATTGTGATGAAGTTTATGGCTTTTGCTTGATTCGTAAGTCGTTTGATTAGATGTTATAAAAAACTGTAATCGCTTGAATAAGGTAATTTGTAGACTAATCGGTATCAACGTTATGATCTCAGAAACGTTTGGTTTGATAATTGGTTATATAAAATTGTAGCGGGAACAGGGTTACCAACTCATACTTTTTACTCCGAAGACTTCGGGTTTGAAGGTACGTCTTCGGAGCTTCGGAGTTCGAACTATTTCTTCGGGTTTTTATGTATATAAGTTAATTAAAGTGGTAAACATAAATTAAAAGTAAAAATATAATAATATGCGTAATCGAATTATAAAATGTACCATTTTGCAAATCAAATACAATCGCTATATCTACATACGACATTCGGCACTGACATTTTATTGTTTGTTGGGAAAATAAAACATATTTAATGAAACTACTGTCGGGAATGTGTACCATTATTCATTATTTGTTTATTGGGGGATGTTGACAGTTGGCATTAATAAAAAATAGTACATAAAAAATCGAATCAAGTGTCACATATTTGTAAAAGTAAGTTAAAATTTTAAAAATGTTAAACTATATATAATTATTATAAACAAAAATAATATTTTTTAATAATTTGAACTAAATGCGATTATATTTACAAATATACATACATAATACATTTTAGATGTCGCAGAAACGCCAACATAAAAACAAAATTGAGCCTCCGATAACTAAAAAAAAGTACTACTTTGCCAAATTTCAGGACCTATGGTTGAAACAGGAGAAATATAAAAGTTGGCTTTTAAAAGAAAATGAATTTACTGCCAAATGTCGCGTTTGTAGCAAACCGTTTATGGTGAAACACGACGGAGAGAAGGCTATAAAAGCTCACCAAAACAGTGATAGCCACCGCAGACTAATGCAGGCTCAGAACACCAGTCAGCTGCTAACTAACTTTACAACACCGTCAAACTCAATTGAAAGTTTTAAATCTGCAATTGCAGAACTGTCAGCTGTATATCATTCAGTTCGTCACCAACACAGTTACCTCAGCACAGATTGCGGCATAAAACTGTTTTGCAAAATATTTAGTGACTCGTGTATTTCGAATAAAATTCACTGTGGGCGTACAAAAGCCTGCAGTTTAACAGAAAATATTCTCGGTCCTATGTCTATTGAACTAGTTATCAAAGATCTTCGACACTCAAACTTCGAACAATTTTATTCAATTTCATCTGATGCATCTAATAAAGGAAACGTTAAATTATTTCCGTTAGTAGTGACCTATTTTGTTCCAGAATTTGGTATCAAAAATAAAATATTAGATTTTTATAGTGATGACTATGAAGATTCAGTGTCAGTTTCAAAAAAAATTTTGGATTGTCTGGAAAAACATGAGTTATCAATAGAAAAAGTATCGTCTTATTCAGCCGATAATGCACCCGTAAATTACGGAAAATTTAACTCAATTTATCAAAAGCTATGTTTAAAAAACAAATTTATCGTTAAAGCAAATTGTAACTGCCACGTAATTCATAACGCAGCAAGATTTGGTTGTAAAATTTTACCATATGAAGTCGATACACTAATTAATAAGATTTATGCTGAATTTTCATCTAGTACGGTTTGTGCGCGAGAATTAAAAACTTGTTTTGAGTATTTTAATTTGGAATATGCGGAAATAATGAAAAGTGTACCGACGAGGTGGTTAAGTTTAAGTAAAGCCGTAGACCGTATTTTGGCGACTTGGCCAGCAATTAAATTATATTTCTTGCAACAAGGGCAAGAAAAATGTGATAAGTATATATGGAAATTTATAAAATCACAGGAGCATGGATTAGAAGACGACATGAATGCTGCGTCTATTCCAGAGATGTACCTCTATTTTGTTTCTCATTTCTTAAACTTCATGCAAAATTCACTGTTAACGCTAGAGAGTGAACAAATTTCAGCAACTGAACTACACGATGTTATGATTTCTCTAAAGTCAAAATTAGAGATAAGAATACGGGATGGGTTTTTTGGAGCCAAAGTAAAAGAGTCTTTGCCTAAACAAACGCCGAACGACCAAAGAAAGTTCATAGAATCTGCCACACATGCATATACTCGAGCGTTAGAATATATTACAAAATATTATAAAGTAGAAGATAGCCCGTTTAAATATTTTTCATGTTTAAATCTTAAAACCGAACTTCAATTTGAATCCGTTTTAAAGGTATCGGAGATATTAAATGTGAAAATTGACGAAGATGAAGCTTACGATGAAGTTATCGCAATTAACAAAATTTCACCACATATGAGCAATGCTTCTTACAGTGTTCCAGAATTATGGGTGAAAATTTTCCAATCGAGTACCGAAATAAGGCAAATGAAAACATTAGTTTCTAAAGTTTTAAGTATTCCTATCAGTAATGCTTTTATAGAAAGAGTGTTTTCTATAATGGGTAATGTTTGGAGAGATGACCGAAATAGAATGAGGACAGATCTAGTTAAAGCTGAGCTATGCACTAGAATAAATATTAATATGACATGCGAGGAGTTTTTAACATATCTAAAGAATCCAAACCAAAAGAATTTATTGGAATGCTCTTTGAAGCAAACCAAATACAATTTTAAGAAAACTTGAACGATTTAAATTTTTAATATTTTTATTTATCTTATTTTGATTTCGTGAACTGTGAAAAATCAGTTTTAAAGAAATTAAGTGATTTGAAATGTGATTAAAATATTTAAAATCTGAATTGAATTGACTGATTTTATATTAAGTTTAGTTTTTATAAATTTGAAATAAATGCGCTTTTTATTTTGTTTACATGGTATTTGTGTAAATATATGTATATCTTTACAAATTCAATAATTCTGAAAAAACCAAGGTATTACATTCACGATTCACGTCAAAATGTTACTAACACTTTTGTTTGTATTTTTCAACGTTTTTTTAGGTCATAACTACTCTAAATAAGCAAAACAAGGCACTTCTGCCTACCAGCCGTTTTATTAAAATCCAAAAACTTTTGTTTTTGTTTTTGTTTATCGATTTTATGGAAATTTCATGAAATCTTCGGGTTTGCATAAAATTTCTTCGGGTTTATGTTGTGCAATAGTTGGTAACCCTGAGCGGGAAGTTGTTTTAATATTAATTGAACACACGACCAACGGTTGTTACTTGTAATCATTACAGCTAATAATTTCCCCTTTTAAACATTCGATTAAAATTTTTTAGTTGAAGCTAACTCTCATTACCCTTTTCTATACATGCTTTAGTTTGTTTACATTTAAGCTATAAAATTATGTATGTACATAGTTTATTTTGGTTCAATTAGATAAGGGATATGTTTATTGAGTAAGGTTCTAAATCTCAACGTTTTAATAAAATATGTTGAATGTAGATAAAATAAAAGACATTCGAAAGTGCTAACTCAATTAAATATTTAAAGTTCAGTACAAAACTTTCAAGATCATTACCCTATCGAATGCAACCTTTACAAATTTAATAAATAATTTTAAATTGTTAGAATTTGATAACCAACTATAAGAAAAAACTTCTATTTGTTTGTCTTATTTATTTCATTTATAATCACTTTGTTGTGAATTTTTATGATGATCATGATCTTGTTTGTTTATTGTTTGATAGCATCAAATTTACATTTAATTTTTTATCTTTTAATAACATAATTTTTTCTTTGATGTTTATTGTTGTTCTGTGGTGCTTATCTATGATGGCAAAATTTTACACGGATAATGTTTATTTGATACAATCAGCAAAATTTTTTAAACGTTGAGAAGTAGGAGTGCATTGTAGTTAAACGTTTGATGAGTTATTTAAAATTTTTAGAAAACGTTTGATACAAATCGTGTTTACTGATAGTTATGGATTCAATGATAAGAACATAAATGGATGCCATTGCAAAATGAAATATTTAAGGCTGAACTGCATGAGCATGCTGAACTGCTGAAAGAACGGACATAGTCTAAATAACTAGCTCTGTTAATCTAGATTACAGCATATGATCATTGCTCCTTACGAGATTGCTAACTATAAACTGCCATATCCAGGACAGTTTATTCTAAATTTCTTAAAAATCAAAATCTCTTCTCTAAATTAATAAAATTAATTAATTAAAATCTCTTCTCTATTCTCAAGTTAATGCACCAATTTATGTACAAGCTATCACCAACAACACCGCATACAACTTCGTATCATTTTCTTATTTTTCCTAGATTACTTGTCCTTTAGATTACTTTCCTAGATTACTATGATACTAGACTAAAATTGTTTATAAATAAAAAGAATTATAAGAATTGAGATTATTGTTACCATTAACAAATTTTTTGTGACATTT
Source organism: Diogma glabrata (assembly GCA_963693315.1). NCBI lineage: Eukaryota > Metazoa > Arthropoda > Insecta > Diptera > Cylindrotomidae > Diogma > Diogma glabrata. The sequence continues at coordinate 141,754,218 of OY856188.1, read as the reverse complement.
TCTTATTCCATTTTCTAAAAAACGGCTCAAATATTTTTTTATTGAAAGTTCTATTAGCTAGTGATGATAGTCAATTAAGAATAGCACTGCAAAAGCACCATGCAAATATCTCACACAAAATTATTCAATTACACAAAACATCCTATATCTACCATAGCAATATAACTCATACCAATCTGAATGTTTATTTCTGTTTTTATAAATTGAAACAAAACCCATAATAAATAAGACACCTGAACTGAAACATGTGTGATGTTATGAAAACAAAAATTATAATAACTTTCGCGATCGTCATCATCATCATCATCATCATAACAAAAGATAAACGAATGGTTTACCATTTAAGGTGGACGTTTAATTATATGCTTTACTACTAACATGAAAATATAATTTTTACTTATTATTGCAAAATATAATTTAGGTTGTTGGATTGTGACACACGATCAATTATGATATAAAATAAATAAGAAATTCGTCGATAAATTCTTAAGTAGTACTTACAAAAAAAGTTCTTAAGCGGTAAACAAACAGGTTTCAAAATTTCGTAACTTAGTTCAACAACAATTGGGATCAATGTGATTTTAAACAATTGTGATGAAGTTTATGGCTTTTGCTTGATTCGTAAGTCGTTTGATTAGATGTTATAAAAAACTGTAATCGCTTGAATAAGGTAATTTGTAGACTAATCGGTATCAACGTTATGATCTCAGAAACGTTTGGTTTGATAATTGGTTATATAAAATTGTAGCGGGAACAGGGTTACCAACTCATACTTTTTACTCCGAAGACTTCGGGTTTGAAGGTACGTCTTCGGAGCTTCGGAGTTCGAACTATTTCTTCGGGTTTTTATGTATATAAGTTAATTAAAGTGGTAAACATAAATTAAAAGTAAAAATATAATAATATGCGTAATCGAATTATAAAATGTACCATTTTGCAAATCAAATACAATCGCTATATCTACATACGACATTCGGCACTGACATTTTATTGTTTGTTGGGAAAATAAAACATATTTAATGAAACTACTGTCGGGAATGTGTACCATTATTCATTATTTGTTTATTGGGGGATGTTGACAGTTGGCATTAATAAAAAATAGTACATAAAAAATCGAATCAAGTGTCACATATTTGTAAAAGTAAGTTAAAATTTTAAAAATGTTAAACTATATATAATTATTATAAACAAAAATAATATTTTTTAATAATTTGAACTAAATGCGATTATATTTACAAATATACATACATAATACATTTTAGATGTCGCAGAAACGCCAACATAAAAACAAAATTGAGCCTCCGATAACTAAAAAAAAGTACTACTTTGCCAAATTTCAGGACCTATGGTTGAAACAGGAGAAATATAAAAGTTGGCTTTTAAAAGAAAATGAATTTACTGCCAAATGTCGCGTTTGTAGCAAACCGTTTATGGTGAAACACGACGGAGAGAAGGCTATAAAAGCTCACCAAAACAGTGATAGCCACCGCAGACTAATGCAGGCTCAGAACACCAGTCAGCTGCTAACTAACTTTACAACACCGTCAAACTCAATTGAAAGTTTTAAATCTGCAATTGCAGAACTGTCAGCTGTATATCATTCAGTTCGTCACCAACACAGTTACCTCAGCACAGATTGCGGCATAAAACTGTTTTGCAAAATATTTAGTGACTCGTGTATTTCGAATAAAATTCACTGTGGGCGTACAAAAGCCTGCAGTTTAACAGAAAATATTCTCGGTCCTATGTCTATTGAACTAGTTATCAAAGATCTTCGACACTCAAACTTCGAACAATTTTATTCAATTTCATCTGATGCATCTAATAAAGGAAACGTTAAATTATTTCCGTTAGTAGTGACCTATTTTGTTCCAGAATTTGGTATCAAAAATAAAATATTAGATTTTTATAGTGATGACTATGAAGATTCAGTGTCAGTTTCAAAAAAAATTTTGGATTGTCTGGAAAAACATGAGTTATCAATAGAAAAAGTATCGTCTTATTCAGCCGATAATGCACCCGTAAATTACGGAAAATTTAACTCAATTTATCAAAAGCTATGTTTAAAAAACAAATTTATCGTTAAAGCAAATTGTAACTGCCACGTAATTCATAACGCAGCAAGATTTGGTTGTAAAATTTTACCATATGAAGTCGATACACTAATTAATAAGATTTATGCTGAATTTTCATCTAGTACGGTTTGTGCGCGAGAATTAAAAACTTGTTTTGAGTATTTTAATTTGGAATATGCGGAAATAATGAAAAGTGTACCGACGAGGTGGTTAAGTTTAAGTAAAGCCGTAGACCGTATTTTGGCGACTTGGCCAGCAATTAAATTATATTTCTTGCAACAAGGGCAAGAAAAATGTGATAAGTATATATGGAAATTTATAAAATCACAGGAGCATGGATTAGAAGACGACATGAATGCTGCGTCTATTCCAGAGATGTACCTCTATTTTGTTTCTCATTTCTTAAACTTCATGCAAAATTCACTGTTAACGCTAGAGAGTGAACAAATTTCAGCAACTGAACTACACGATGTTATGATTTCTCTAAAGTCAAAATTAGAGATAAGAATACGGGATGGGTTTTTTGGAGCCAAAGTAAAAGAGTCTTTGCCTAAACAAACGCCGAACGACCAAAGAAAGTTCATAGAATCTGCCACACATGCATATACTCGAGCGTTAGAATATATTACAAAATATTATAAAGTAGAAGATAGCCCGTTTAAATATTTTTCATGTTTAAATCTTAAAACCGAACTTCAATTTGAATCCGTTTTAAAGGTATCGGAGATATTAAATGTGAAAATTGACGAAGATGAAGCTTACGATGAAGTTATCGCAATTAACAAAATTTCACCACATATGAGCAATGCTTCTTACAGTGTTCCAGAATTATGGGTGAAAATTTTCCAATCGAGTACCGAAATAAGGCAAATGAAAACATTAGTTTCTAAAGTTTTAAGTATTCCTATCAGTAATGCTTTTATAGAAAGAGTGTTTTCTATAATGGGTAATGTTTGGAGAGATGACCGAAATAGAATGAGGACAGATCTAGTTAAAGCTGAGCTATGCACTAGAATAAATATTAATATGACATGCGAGGAGTTTTTAACATATCTAAAGAATCCAAACCAAAAGAATTTATTGGAATGCTCTTTGAAGCAAACCAAATACAATTTTAAGAAAACTTGAACGATTTAAATTTTTAATATTTTTATTTATCTTATTTTGATTTCGTGAACTGTGAAAAATCAGTTTTAAAGAAATTAAGTGATTTGAAATGTGATTAAAATATTTAAAATCTGAATTGAATTGACTGATTTTATATTAAGTTTAGTTTTTATAAATTTGAAATAAATGCGCTTTTTATTTTGTTTACATGGTATTTGTGTAAATATATGTATATCTTTACAAATTCAATAATTCTGAAAAAACCAAGGTATTACATTCACGATTCACGTCAAAATGTTACTAACACTTTTGTTTGTATTTTTCAACGTTTTTTTAGGTCATAACTACTCTAAATAAGCAAAACAAGGCACTTCTGCCTACCAGCCGTTTTATTAAAATCCAAAAACTTTTGTTTTTGTTTTTGTTTATCGATTTTATGGAAATTTCATGAAATCTTCGGGTTTGCATAAAATTTCTTCGGGTTTATGTTGTGCAATAGTTGGTAACCCTGAGCGGGAAGTTGTTTTAATATTAATTGAACACACGACCAACGGTTGTTACTTGTAATCATTACAGCTAATAATTTCCCCTTTTAAACATTCGATTAAAATTTTTTAGTTGAAGCTAACTCTCATTACCCTTTTCTATACATGCTTTAGTTTGTTTACATTTAAGCTATAAAATTATGTATGTACATAGTTTATTTTGGTTCAATTAGATAAGGGATATGTTTATTGAGTAAGGTTCTAAATCTCAACGTTTTAATAAAATATGTTGAATGTAGATAAAATAAAAGACATTCGAAAGTGCTAACTCAATTAAATATTTAAAGTTCAGTACAAAACTTTCAAGATCATTACCCTATCGAATGCAACCTTTACAAATTTAATAAATAATTTTAAATTGTTAGAATTTGATAACCAACTATAAGAAAAAACTTCTATTTGTTTGTCTTATTTATTTCATTTATAATCACTTTGTTGTGAATTTTTATGATGATCATGATCTTGTTTGTTTATTGTTTGATAGCATCAAATTTACATTTAATTTTTTATCTTTTAATAACATAATTTTTTCTTTGATGTTTATTGTTGTTCTGTGGTGCTTATCTATGATGGCAAAATTTTACACGGATAATGTTTATTTGATACAATCAGCAAAATTTTTTAAACGTTGAGAAGTAGGAGTGCATTGTAGTTAAACGTTTGATGAGTTATTTAAAATTTTTAGAAAACGTTTGATACAAATCGTGTTTACTGATAGTTATGGATTCAATGATAAGAACATAAATGGATGCCATTGCAAAATGAAATATTTAAGGCTGAACTGCATGAGCATGCTGAACTGCTGAAAGAACGGACATAGTCTAAATAACTAGCTCTGTTAATCTAGATTACAGCATATGATCATTGCTCCTTACGAGATTGCTAACTATAAACTGCCATATCCAGGACAGTTTATTCTAAATTTCTTAAAAATCAAAATCTCTTCTCTAAATTAATAAAATTAATTAATTAAAATCTCTTCTCTATTCTCAAGTTAATGCACCAATTTATGTACAAGCTATCACCAACAACACCGCATACAACTTCGTATCATTTTCTTATTTTTCCTAGATTACTTGTCTAAACAAGTAAAAAATAATTTTAAAAAATTAAAATAAGATCAAATACACCATAAACCACCACCACAATTAAAAGAATTTTTAAATAATAAAAATAAAATATAAAAAAACTGCGGATTGAATTTTTCGTATTCTAAGAAAATTCAACATAAAACGATGTGAATTTGTGTTTCTGTAAATTTTTCATATATTTAGCAAATTGAGTCATGCAGTTTTTTTATATTTTACTTTTTATACAAATACAAATTATTATTATGTAAAAATGGAAGTTAAATTTATTTTGGATCACATTGAAGAATTTTGTGAAAAAATAAAATCGATGATTTCACTGTATAGCTATTTGACAAAATTCACGAAAGATTTTATAATCTGATGTTCACACAAAATGGTCTTCTATTATCTGAAGCATATAGGAAGAAGTTTTTAATCAATTGTAGTTCTTAACATTTAATCTCATTCTTAACATTAAAGACCAGCGTCTAAATAGTCAGTTATTGGTCAGCTATTTAGTTAACTATTTACCTAAAAAGAATGCTGAAAGGTTTATATTAGATGATATACTTATGGTGGCAATCCGTCCTTTATTTACAAGCAAATTCTGTTATTCATCTTCCTGATTTATTTAAGACAAACGGTACGGTACGTACATTTATTCTGTATTTTATTTTTTGTCCTTTATTTTTTTTAAAATAAACAACAAATAAAATATTTTTGTTATTGAGAAACTGTAGCTTCCTAAATTTTGAATTTGGGTGCATAACCCGTCAACGAAATGTGCATTATTGTGAATGTTACCAAATTCCCGTGCACAAAATTTTGCATAATACATGTCATGCATATGATGTGCACCATACCGAGCACATGCCGTAAAACTCTTTAGCACATATGCGCACACAAATGTTAGCCTCATGCTTCACGAATAATAAAAACGAAGCGAAATGAGATTTATTTAATGATACGAATAATAAACAAAGCATAAAACAATGGAGAGTGAAAAGTACAGATTAACATTTTCGAAAATGGCTCCATTTGACGTTTTATGAGACAAAATGACTTTCGTAGTATCAAATTGATGAATTTAATCTTATTCTTTGGACCTCCAGATTTTAGTTCATTAACAGAACGTGGTATATACGCGATTAAAAAAAAGGTTGAGGGATGAACTAACCATCTTTCTCCTCTATCTTCCTCCTCCGCAACCCTAATTTATTGTGACTTTAGACTGGTTTAAACAATGGTAAAAAATGGCAGCATGAAATCTAGCCGATAATTACTCACTTTATATAGAAGTATTACAAAATCGGAGATGCCCAAGAAGTGGAAACCATAAAACGGCTAAAGAATACACATTATACAACTACACGCGACGAAGCACACGACGAATTGTTTGATGACTTGTCAAAGCAATGTTTGAATTATGTCAAAGCGATGAAAACAATCAAAACTGCGAGAAAAATTGTAGAAAATGCTAATTAGCACTTTTACTAATAAATACGAATATACGGAGATTAGTAGCGAAAACTTAAACATACATGCGATTAATGCATATTTCAGGAGAGCTTTGCAAGTACCTGAAATTTTATCGGAAGCCATCGGAAATAGACACAAAGATATTAAAGTAGATAAATAGGCTGTGCTAGTTGAATGCTGACAAATTAAATATATACTATATTGGAAGAATTACTTCTTCAAATGCGGCAATTTTTGTCCCTCACCTTTTTTTGGTAACTTTTATATAAAAATATTCATATTGCATTATGGGTCATCTTGGAGTTTTGGAACAAATTGAAATGAAATTTCTAAAATAATGAGATTTCACTAAAATTATAGAATACCGTTTACACTGCGTCCGAAACACATAACACTAAACATTTATACATATTCATTTACGTTATAAACATATTTTTATTCAATAACGCTTAAAACTCTATTTACAATTAAATTTCATTTAACTTTCATTTACACGATTTTATATTCACGATGACATAGCGTTCCGTTTATAAGGTAGAAACACAACACGGACGATAAAAAAAAACGTCTACAATTTCGCTGTTGTAACCACAACAAAGGCGTCAGCGTGAAAAGCTGTCAAAAATAAAATTGCATAAACTAAAATACTTTGTTCTTTGTTAAAATGAATTTCACAAATTTTAATTTTAAAAATAACTAATTTTTACTAATAAATAAATAATAATAATTTTTCTACTAATAACCAATTTTAAAAATAAAATACAGAATACAAATTATGAAAATATATAAATGAATAAAACCGAACTTTGAACATAAAGTGAAAATTCAGTTGACAACTCAAAACAAAACGACCTCAGAAACGCGAAAAACATCAGAAAATCATATTTTTTCAGTTGGCGGCACTGTCACAATAACATTAAAAATTACCCTTGCAGCCAAATAAAAATAAAATCGATATCTGGCAATAATCATCCATTGCCGGCGATAAATTAGAAATAGAATCTAAATTTTCTCCGACGAAAAAAACTTTTTCGTTTATCGCTGTAGTTGTGTCTGAAATGTATGTGTCCTGTGTATTCTAATGTTACTAACGTCGTCGTCGGACGATTTCGCCCGTGTTGTGTTTCTAGCTATAATGTCCACAATAAACTGTTTAAATAGTATAACACTGTTTAAATAGTATACCAGTTCGTTTCGTTCTAAAAGAACTAATCCCAAAATGTTCTTTAAAACAAAATAACAAACAATTTTTTTACTGTTCTGTACCATTTTTAGAAAAAAAATCGCAAGACGATTACAGATATAATTAATTCAATGAATTATTTGTGATATTACATCACTCCGATGGAAATAATCCCATAATGAATAATAAGACTGAATCTAACAAAATATGGTGTGCAATTTATGAAAATTTTTTTGCTATCCACAAAATTGTCGATCGATCTAGTTTCGAACCGATAAAAACTTTTTATTACACTTTAAAAAAGTATATCATTCTCATCAGGGCTAGCCGACTAGATACACTACCAAAAAAATTTTTCGCTATATAAACCTAAAATAGGTCACTACTCTAGCGAAGTATAAGAAACCAAAAAACTTTCATAAACATATGTTTATTAGATTCATGTTTAGTCAATTTGTTTCTCTAGTTGATCACTATTGTTGTTATACTCTAACCAAGTTAGAATTGGATAACAAACTTGTATCGGTAAGAAGAAGATGACCATCTTCACAGATATAACAAATATTTTTCCTTTTTAAAACTGCAACAAAGGCTTTGTGCGAACTCACAAATATTTGACAGAACAAAGTTTTTGGTGAAAGTGAAATTTGTAAAAACAAAATTTTGACATTAGGTGAAAATTTTTTTAATTTTTATGTTTGCTGTTAATAAATATATAATATATATACACTTATATAAATATTACTTTGGCAATTAAAGAAACTTCTGTAATAAATTGATGTTCCTTATGAAATTATTTTTTATGCCTACTGTTACAATTTGATGATGCTAAAAAGCTACATCAAATTTTGACGTTTCGCTATGGTGAATATAAATTCCAAAAGACAAAATTTTGACAGTTAATAGTTGCCATCTGTCATTATTTCGTCAGTTCGCACAGAACCAAACATTGTTTATAATCATTCTATTGATTATGATGATTTCAAATTTGCGTTCTTAATTTTGTATATAGGGTTTTCCCTTAATGTTGCAGTTACGACTTTGTTATAACCGAGCAGTATATATACCAGGGAAGGAAAATCGAAACTCTTTTACGGTTGTATTCATGAGCGTAGACCAACAATTAATTTAGAAAATGAATTTGTGTTTTAATAAGGTGCCTAAAAAAGCAAAATCAGCTAAGTGGTTAAGAGAGTTAGGAATGAGATCGCTGAATTTTGCCTAACGTCTGTGTCTTAATTTCACATTTTTACCTTACATAAATCAAAACCAAAATTAACAATTATAGATTCGTAAAAATATTAAATTGAAAACTTTTAAATTTCAAGGCATTAAACATTTTTTCCTGGTAAATGTTGGCTTTTTTCATGGTTTAATTTCGAAAATTCTTAACATGATTTAGTCACAAGTCACAACTGTTACTGTGAAAAATCGAAAATTCGTAAGTCGGATCTTAATGAGCAGATAACATACACATTGAGTATTCATCAAAGACGTCAATTAGAACACATATTTTAAAAAATTTGCATGTATCAACAGTATTTACTGCCACATATTATTATGTGACAGATGATTTTTTTTAGCACATGAATTTTGATTGCATTTAACTTGGCGGAATATGTCGTTCCACTTAAACGTGCTGCAGTAAATACTAAAAATAAGCCATCGTCAAAACATATGTAAGCAATGTCAACTACTGCAGTAAATACAGATATATAAAAATTATCATAATGTGGCCATGTCTAGTAACTTTACGAAAATAAATCGTTAAATAAGAATAAAAGAAATCAACAGCATTTTGTCTTAACTATGTGACTCTATCGATTTGACTGAAACAACTGAAAAAACAACAACAATTGCATTCAATTTTTCAGTTGTTTCAGTTGCTTCAGTGAAATCGAACACGGCTTATATCTATATTCAGCATGTTTTTTTAGCAGAGTCTCGCATCTTTGGTATGCCTTACGGAGGTGGGACTTTCAGCGGCGTGCGATGATATTATTCCCTAAAACTTTAAAATCAACATTCATAAATTCCTCACAGAAAATTGAATTGAAAATTTGTATCTTCAGAATAAAAACTAGGCACAACTAAGGTTTTATACTACCTGAATTATTACAGTAATTTTTTCTATTTTAGTTATTAAATTAATTTTACCAACATGGACAATTTAAATTATTGCTTTAATTTAATGGACACAGAGTTAATTATGAATAATAAATGAGTCTGATTGTATTTGGTTACATATTTGCATAAAACAAATACCATATTTCAACTACTCACAAATCTCTTGATAAAATTCTATTAGTAACATCTAATAGTCTAATGTTTCATCGCTCATTTGAATCGAAAACTCTTAATATAACGAATTAAAACTTTTACAAATATTTAAAGCATTGGTTAAAAAATAAAAGTATTTACTTTAGAAAGGTCTTGAGCTCTAACAAAACATACTGTAATCAATTTTCTTCGGTCTGAGGAGATCAAAGCATTAAGTTTATTTCAAATGTTTTAAAATCCTGAGCAGAAATTTTTTATGCCCCTGATCAGGGTTTCCCTACCGTCTTCCCCCGAAAAAAACGCCTAGGCGTTGTAAACAAATAGAACGCCTACCCTGCGTTTTATTCAAATATAACGCCTAGGCGTTATGTATTGAATTATGAATACAAACTAATTTTTTTAAGGCATTCACTACATGCATGAAAAATAATATCATTCGTATTTTGATTTTTTACATGAAAGCAAATGATTTTTGACAGAGAAAAACTCGAAATCTCTTTTTGACTATGTATTTCAAAAACTTCAAAATCAGTTTCGAACCGTTCGGTACATGGCTAAGTAGTATTATAAGCGATACCATCCTAGAAATTGAAGCCAATCTAAATGATCTTATCGACGAGAACGACAACGCCAAGCTCCATAAAGGGTATTCAACATCATGTGGTATGGAAATTGTAGCTTTTTACAAACTAGAAGATGTCAAGTGTCAACATTACTGTTGTGGAAGTGGACAACAATTGTATAATGAACGATTAATGTTTATGGGTCATTCTTTTACAAATTGGGCACCTTTCTGACCGACACATTTTTGATTTGGCTGAACTTTTTCGTGGGGACTTTATATCGAAAAAATTTTCTATTAAAACGTATATTAATTTAATGGAGAAATGAGTTTTACTGTTAAAAATAAATTAATTTTTCCATCGCAGGACGACTAAAATTTATTTCAAACGTTAAAAATAATAAAAAATTAAATCTGTACATATTTGATAATTGATTGTGTCTAAATTTTCGATTTTGGTTATGTATTTTTTAAATGCCCAAAAATTGCTTTTTCTGTTGTTTTGGCTCTACTTTTGATGATTTACTGAATATTAGACCAATTGTCTACAATCAATTCCTTCAGCAATTCAATCGATTGGAAAGTGGCTAATATCACCAGCACAAACTCTTTATTAAAAATTAAAATTGAATAAATTTTTCGGTTTAAAATTGGATACAGAATAAAATTTCAATTTACAACACATACAAAATCATATAACCACCATATACAGATTACCTAAACTACTAACTTATGTTTTATTTACAACAAAAGTTTAAATTAAATTTAAATTTTTTAAAAAATCGCTAACTTCGAAAAGTGGCGTTCTATTCGAGATAGCGTTCTATTTGAAACAGCGTTCTATTCGAATAATTATATCACTTTTTAAGAAAATCGAAAAATTGCTCACCCTCGAACACAACGCCTAGGCGTTGTTTTCGGGGGAAGACGGTAGTTCGATTAGGCTTGATGATGAGTGTAACGCTTTTGCCCAATCAGGCCCTGATTCGCTTTGTCGGATCAGACCCTGATCAAGTACGGCATATAAAATAAATAGAGTCAAACCCTAGTATGGCATCATATTGTCCAACTAGGGGTCACATACGAATAACCATATCAGGTCCGGATGTATTTAAATAAGGTTAACCCTAAAAGGGTCTTCTAGTTCAGGCTCCGAATAGGCCCATATCAGAATGTCCTAATAGGATTTCTGGACCTGATCACACCCTGATTATGTTCAGGTTTTCCGTAACTAACCTCTGCCCCAGATCTTTTCATGCTTATTCTTTGTGAGTTCTCGTTATTTTGGTTGTAGGATGGACTTGATGTAGTCTTAGCAAAAACATGAAAGTATTTCTCCCAACCGACCGTACGTCAAGGTCGACGAAAACTACAAAACTTCTAGGAAGACTTCGAAAACCTCAGTTTCTACAAATATATAATGCAGCGCACGGAAAGAATGTTTTGATTGATCACTGAATTGTAAGTGTGTTAAAAAGTCATTTTCATACTTTTTATTTATAAAACGTTTATCTAAAGAGAAAATGAGTTGCCTCCTGGAATCTTTTATCATTTTTATATTTTTCTAAATTTCTTTTAGGTAAACCCTGCCGGCTAATAGGAACAGTTGGAAGTTGTCAGATCGTTACTGGTTAAATGTCCTTTCCTTGAAGAAGTTGTAATTTTTGGAAGAAAAGTGTTTACGCTAAAAGAAGAAGTTTTTTGAGAAACTAGAACATTACTTTACCTATCCTGAGAATTAGTTTTATTAATAAATCAAAGTAAAAAATCTGACTGTTTTGTTTGTTCTTGATCACTCTGAACGTTGACGGTTTTAGTTGCTGGTTTAAGTAATGTAACACCAATCACTGGCGTGAGGGGGAGATTATTTCTTTTCACTGAAAAAAAATTCTAAAGGAGAGATTAATAAAGGTCAAGTTTAAAACAAAAGTTATGCGTACATTCGAAAACAAACTAGAACATCAAGAACAAACTTAAATCACCCTTCCAAAAAGGGAAGCTATTCTAAACAGGTGAATCTCAGGCTAAACCAATGCCAGATTTTCACATAGAGAGAAATTAAGGTGCAACTACCACCAGCTTACCTAATTTCGATCTTTACGAAGCATCAAAGCCCCATCATTATACAAATGTGTGCAAGCTGTTGCTAATTACGATGAAGCTATATAAGAATATAAGATGAAAACCATCAACCCATCTACTAAAACAATTTGTCAACGACACAAAACCACAAACATAATAATTTTAAATGAATAAAATTCTATGCAGCGCAGTCATCGAATACTACATTTCCTTTATGTGGTGCAGATCTTATTTAAGGCGATGTGCGAATAATCTTCCTTGAGGTATGCTACAGTCTATAGAGCATATAACCACAAAAATCAATCAACTATCACTGAAACAAGACCATCTGAAACAATGCAAAATTTGGCGCTGTATAGGGGAAAGGAGACAAATTGAACTGAATTTTGTGAGGTGAACATGATAACCTTCTTCTTTGGTCCGTTTTCTCTGCCCATTACAAAAATTTCAAATTTAAATGATCCGAAGCAATCAGAGCTTACTCAATTACTGCTTAGAAAAATCGGTTAAATGTGGCAATTGGCCGTTGGTCAGTTGGAAAAGCGCACATAATGTTGGAAAAGCGCACATAATCGTTTTTTCTGACTTTTAATATTTTCTGTAGCTCAAAACCCAAACTTGGAACCATTATGGAACGATGGGGAATATCTAATGAGAAACCATAAGATATTTGTATAATTTAAAGCTATCCATCGGCTGTGGACTGTGGAGCATGATATGTTCGGCTGAATTTTTGCGTTGAATATGGATTGGCCGCAGTTCTGAAAGATTGGCATTCCAAACTTACTTTTGGTATTTGCTCTGCCAAAAACGCGATTTAAAATGGAGTCGGCATTCTCTAGAACTTGTAATATTGAATATTTATTAATAATAAATGAAAAATAAATAAAATACCGGATACCAAGTTAATCTGAAACCCGGCAATCTGTTATAAAAAAAACTTTATATAAACATAAGAAAACATACTGTTGCGTTTTGTAAGTTTGGAAATTCCTTAAATATTCCGCCGTATATATATATATGTTTCTCGTTGAAATAAATCTATCACATTAAAACTTTGACGAGCTAAATTTTTGGCGCTAATTTACAAATTAATTACTTTCTAAAACAAACACGCTCATATTTAAATTTGGATTTTATTTGTTCACTTTTAAAAATCGTTGCCAGTTAAAGTTCTAACACATTTAACTTAATAAAAATAAATTAATTTTCCAAACTTAATTTGAACAGTTAATTAGTTAAAACAGTGTACATTAAAACACTTGTTGCACAGTAACACTGCTGATAACTATTTGGGAAAGAATTTTATAATGCCCGATCAAACAGATTTATCGATGTTTTATTAACGGAAATTTTCCATTTTTGTTTCTTATTTTATACACATTGGTCACTTTTACGCCCCTTAATTATGAGAAACCATTTTTTGTTTTGTAAAAAAAACAAAATCTCTTATGGCGCTATTTCTATTCATATCCCTAAAAATTCGATACACATACCCACCCGAAAATCATACCCACCCGAAAATCTTACATTTAATAAATTTTGAATAAACCGTTTATTTTGGACACTTTAATGATTTTTTCTCATTGATATGATATTTATATAACCTAATTTCTATTATTGAAGGTCAAAAATAAAATAATAAATTGAATTACGGAGTTTCTTGGGAGCTTTTTTGTTTGATTATTTTTATATAGGGTAAGAACTGAAAAAAGGGAAAATAGTTGTTTTAATGGAGTTGTTTTTTAAATGATTTTGATTTTCGAGCAAGAATCGAAATAGGGCCGGTCGTTACAAATTTGTATATTCTTGCACCTTTCTTTGGATGCGGAAGATAATCCAATTTTGTGAATTTAATACAATGATCTTGAATGAATCCACCTCTTAATAATATAAAATTTGGCTCAAACACGTTATTCGGGATTTGAAAACTCTCTAGACGACAAAAACAATTTGTAAATATTTACCATTCCGGAATCGTACAATAAAGCAGATAATGAAAACAACTTGAATATTTACCATCTTAAATTTGTGTTAAGAGATCAGTTTAAGTAGTAAACCGTAATTGGTCTAAAAATTTAACTATGTATTCTCTTTTGTACAGCTTTTCAACAAATGTGACCATTGTCCCAAACAAGTATTACATTCACGAGCCAACAGCAAAATTCTTACTTAATTCTTTTATTCTTAATTCTTGTTTTGGCATTTCTCGAGCAAAAAAAATATGTCTGTCTGACGGCCGGTCGTCACAACCGTCGTTACAGAGAAACCCGCTGGTACGATTTCAAAAATTTTGTTTTTGAAAATAGGATAAATTATTGGTAAGAACTGAAAAGACGATGTGTTCGATAACTGTACCGGAAGTGTGTCAAAAAATCGTAAAGTGTGTCAATATGAGAAAATTTGCATATGTTTTTGAAAAATATAAAATTAATTATTTGAATGACACAAAATGTAATTGAAAATGAAATTGGACATGGAAAATGGTTCTATCTAGTTTAAACTCCTCCCAAATTATAGGAACAGTTGGAAAATATCAAGTTGTTGCAGGGTCGTTTTTTAACAAAAATTGTAATTATTAGGGAGATGTTCCTATTATTGTTAGAAATAAATTTGAATTTTTGATATGGTTTTCGCAATTTTTTGGAATTTTGAAAAAAGTTCAATTTTTGATATTGTTATAGTGTATGCAATATTTTTAGAATTTTAAATTTTTGATTTTATTATAATTTTTGGAATATTTTAAGAATTTTGAAAAAAGTTGGAATTTTTGATTTTGTTATAATTTTTGCAATATTTTTGAATCTTGAAAAAACTTTGTATTTTTGATTTTGTTATAATTGTTATAAATATTTTTGCAATATTTTTAGAATCTTGAAAAAAGTTTGTATATTTGATTTTATTATAATTTTTGGAATATTTTTAAAATTTTAAAAAGTTTGTGTTTTCGATTTTATTATAATTTTTTAAATATTTTTGGAATTTTGAAAAAGTTGAAATTTTTCAACTTATTATAATTTTTGCAGCATTTTTAGAATTTTGGAAAAAGTTTGTATGTTTGATATTGTTACAATTTTTGCAAATGTTTTGAATCTTGAAAAAAGTTTGTTTTTTTGATTTTATTATAAGTTTTGAAATATTTTTGCAATTTTTGCAATATTTTTAGAATTTTGGAAAACGTTTGAATTGTTGATTTTGTTATAATTTTTGCAATATGTATTTTAAGAATTTTGGAAAAATTTTGAATTTTTTCTTTTGTAATAATTTTTTGAAATCAATTCAATCAGACCCTTTTTTGGAAAAAAATAAAATTTATTATTTTATTACAATTTTTGGAATATTTTTAGAATTTTGACAGAGTTTTTGTTATAATTTTTGCAATATTTTAAGAATTTTAGAATAAGTTCGAATTTTTTAGTTCCCGGGTAGGAACTGCCAATGTTGAACAATGGTCCAACCTCGGGCCAGTATTGGCAAGCCAAGCCTTGGCTAGTTAACCCTGGTTTTAGTCTGGGCCAGTTGTAAATGCCTAGACTGAACCAAGATTCAGTTTATTGTATCACACGTACGAAGATTCAAATAAAAAATTGAAGATTGTAAGTGTTACCAGTTCATATATTTTTGGGCAGCGGAGATCGTGAGGGTGGAAGACGCCTTCGTTAAAACTTTTAAAAAAAATAACTTAACCGAACTTGAAATTTTAACATTTTTAACATGGAATTTAAATAAAAATTATGATCATATTTAATTTATTGTATTTTTGTATTAAAAAAATTGGTATTTGATAAATTGGTTTGCCAGGCTTGGTCCTAGTCTGATTTGCCAGGCTTGGCCCAAGTCTGGTTTGCCAGTCTTGGCCCCAGTACATCATTCCAAGCTTGGGCCAAGCTTGGGCCGTTTGAAAATGTTAAGTCTGGCCCAAACCCCAAAAGCTGTGGCGCGGGCTTGGCCCATTAGCTAATTCTTACCCGGGTTATAATTTTTTGAAATCAATTCAATCAGACATTAGTTTTGAGAAAAAAAAATAAAATTTATTATTTGTATATGATATGAAATGTAATTGAACATGAAATTGGTAAATAATGGGTTGTTTTCAAAAAGTTGAAATTGCTGAGCCCTAAATAGATGAGGTTTTTGAGTAGGTTCCTGAGTGTATCATCTTTTCACTAAATTATGTTAATTTATGATCTGTTGTAATTTGCCGGCAACGTATTGATGTTTCGTGTTAGTTTTGTCATAAACTTCTACACAGAGATAAAATACTTTTAGATTTACAAAGAATTTTTTGTTTTATATACATCGCTGCCCAAAACTAAAAATAATGTCCTCATAAAAGCGTTTTGCCGAAAACTATATAAAAATAAATAACACAAACCGAAGTCTTGGTTTCTCAGAGCCCTGAGATTTCAGCCCCTTCATATTTTTATTTATTTTATTAGTGTGAATCTCACAAATTAGATTTTTGTGTGATTTTATTCTTTAATTAACTTAACAGAGTTTGAAAATAATGTCATAACGTTGAAAATTTTAATGCTGCTACACGAACAATAGTAGTTAATTTCGGTCTCGTTTAGATGAAACGGTTGTTGCTTAAAAAATTAAAGAATAAGAGTTAGCTGATAAAATGCAATATATGTATTTATGTTCGTTGGGATTTGGGAATAATAAAGAATAATATGTATATTGATCAGTTAAATTTTAAATTAGGTCGTCGGTTGGTGTATAAGATAAAAATGAAATAATTATGTGAATTCGTTTTTCAATTTAAAAACTTCCAATACCGGTTGTTAGATACCGGGGTACCGGATTTGTATGATTTTAATTCCGCAAAATCGGTTGTGAAATTTTGATTCGGTATTGATTGCCCTAATTGAAATGTCATATAGACTGTTCATGCAATTATACCATTTAGTCCGGTACGACCCATTGTACGACCCGACTGTAGTTTTTACAGCTAATATTTATTTTCCTCAAGTTCTTTAGTTAAATCAGGACAGACAACGAGATCAGGTGTTCATTGCTTTGTAATCTGTTTCACCTTTGGTAATATCCAAACAATTAAAATGATTAAATTACGACGATGCAACAATTTCCAAAATTAATGTGAAAGTTTTCAAAATAACATGATAAGAAATCAAAATGACATTAAAAATCTTAAGTTTTGCTTATCCGCAATAAGTAATAATAAATTCCAATTAAATTCTTTGAGTATGTATGCATACATTTCTTAAAATTGTTTTACCTTTAAAGTCCAAAATGTAATAAAAAAAATTTATATTAAGAGCAGGTGTGAAATCATACAATAATATGTTTGTTGACTTTTATTTAGTTTTGCATTTTTTTCTTCTTCAAATAAATTATGGTTATAAACTTGAAGGAAAAAAATATCATTAACAATAATTTTAGTTTTTTTTTGTTTTTTGTTTATCTTTTTTTTGATTGAGTCAATAATTCAGTAATATTTATAACATTAAGACAATTTACTTATGTACATAAATTTCTACTGTATTGTTCTTTTTGAAAAATAAAAAACTGAAATAATTATAATAATAACGAAACAAAACCACAACAATAGTCGTATACAAGATTTAATTTTTTTGTTTGTTTGTTGTTGTTGCGAGTTTTGATTGCAATTAGGTTTTTGTTTGCGATTTTATGGTTGATCAATGAACGGTCCTAATTTTGGTAAAATTTTGCAATATCAATTTCCGTCGATTATTTGCATTAATTTTTACTTTACCACAGTTGAAAATTTGCGAAGTTTACATGCAAAAGTATATAAGTCTGAATTCACACTACAGTCTAAAGCTCGGCAACGGTTTTGATGACTTTGTACCTCTTGTGGTCTTATATGAGAGCTATAAAATAAGCAAATAGACCAAATTGGAACCATTGCTGCACGGTTTTGTGAACAGCTGCTTATTTTAAATTCAAATAACTTGCGGTTCATATGTAAGATTTTAGGGAAATATTTTACGATAAGTTTTAGTCAGTTTGACCAAACTTCGCCAATCCATCTTATCACTTTTGGCTAAATTGTTTTACGTTTGCATCCACAATATATCTTCCAATACTAAATTTCGAAATTTTGGAATATTGTCTGGGCTTTTACAAAAACGAATGAATTAATTTTTATGACCTAATAACGTGTTTAATTTTTTGTTTCCATTTATTTTTTACATACACCGTATATACTGAATTATTACTGTTTTCGCAAATCTATTGAAGATAATATTCAAAAGAGCAAAACCAACAACATTGTCATACTGGATCCCTCTTGCAATTGCCTTCTCTACATAGTACAGATTTTTTTATTAACTTTGCGTTTCTTAAATCGAAACTGAAGGAATGAAACGAAACTGAAGTCAAGCAGTGTAGAATTCTGTGTTTCTTAACCATTGGTCCGCGGATCATTATTGGTCCGCAGAAAAAATTTAGTGGTCCGTGAGTTTCTTTATATTTAGTTTCTCTATTATTTATTACCTCAAATGTGAATACTATTGCACAAATAAAATGTTTTTTCTATGATAGTATATAAAAATTCTACTTTCATAGATCTCTTGTGAAAATTGTTTTTCCATAGTTATGGTATTTTCATGTAATTTTATAAAGTTTTTAAATTAAAGCAACCGTGAAAAAATAGAATATTAATTTTGAATGTTATGTTGTCGATTTCTAACTTAATAATTTATTGTAAATATCGTTTATATATTTACTATCGCAGAAAAATTTTCATTTCCTATGCGAGATAAAACGTTTTACGTTTATGTGGACAAATTTTCACTCACGAAAAAACAGAAAATAGTATATTTTCCTACAAGAGATGAAAACATTGTTTTTTGCGTGAGTAAACATTTATTCACGAGACGCGCTAGCGTCGAGTGAGACATGTTTACGAACGAAAAACGTTTTTATCTCGCGTAGGAAATGCAATTTTCTCTATGGTAGTATATGTATATAATCGATATTTACTATAAATTATAAAGTTACAAATCGACTGTTGCTGCAATTTGTTATTCTTTTTACACTAGTGGAATAGACTTTTCATTTGTTATCATAGAAAAACGTACTATATATTTTTAATATCGTTCTCACTCGTAAGAGTAAATTTGTTTCATTCCATATGGAGAAAAAGAAGATTAGTACTAGTAGTCATCCTTTTTATTTATTTTAATAACAATACTTGCATAATTGGACAAACTATACGAAAAAGAGTAAACTTTACGATAAGTTCAAACAAATTTGTATAGAAACCGCCTACTATGATGAACATTAAAAATTAATACTTTTCCTTTTTTTAAATGATTAAATTTAGTTTTTGTAACACATGAGTACAAAATATTTAATTTTGTACTAGAATAGAATACAAGAAAAAACTACTTTTCCGCACATATGACCACAAAATATTTTGTGCACGGGCTAGCACGCCGCCTGCATGTGAGATTTGTAGTTAAATCTATTATCTATCTATATAGATAGATAAATCCATTATCTATCTATATATAATATTTTTATAGCACTAAAATATCAAAATAATAATTTAAATGACTTACCATATAGTAAAAACAACTTAAACACATTGCATCATTTGAATTGCAAGAAAAAACAATTCATTTAGGTTTTCAAAGTTCACAATTTTGACACATTAGTTGGTGGGGTTATATTTTCGAGCTCGAATAATTAAAACTATTACAACGAAGATGGCGCACTTTAATTATTTAAAAAGCTTAAATTTGTTTATAACTTTTTAAATAAATGATTAAATGAACAACTAAATAAATATTTATAAATTTTACGCACTTGTTACAAAAAGTTACAAAAAATAGTGTGTATTACTAGTGCGAATGCGTTTTCCAAACGCGAGTTATTTGCCGCAATCCTTGCGGTCGTGCGGTAGGCTCCTGTTTGGAAAACGCATTCGCACTAGTAATGCAATCTACTATTTTAATATTATAATTATATTGTGATCATGCACGATATAATTATAATTAATCTCCGCATGGAGATTAATTATAATTATATCGTGCATTATAATTATATATAATTAATCTCCGCATCAGTTTTTATTGTTTTGAAATTTTTTTTTATTTTTGATCTACGGGTGTGACAATCCCGCGTACTCCAGTCCCTGCTATTGACATACGAGTTAACGTGAGATATCACATACCACTGGCAATAGCAGTGAGATATCACTAGCCAAGAGGACATCTTAGGGGTGGTGGCGGATGAACTGTAATCAGTCAACGGTAGCACCCTCAATCTTAGCTGTGAAAAAATCCTTGATGATGAGACGCTATTGCTTCCTTGAGGAAACGAGCCCTTCTATAAGTATGTGTGTGCTTTAATCCCTAAGAAAAACGGTGCGTCACAGGATCAAGGAATATGCAACCGGCTGGATTATTGGCAATTATATTTTTGTTTTGTTTCAGCAAATTTTTGTAAAAATGTTCTATTTACTTTACTTTATTCTCAATACGCTATCATAAAATATTCGCCTTTGTCATATTTTGTCAGTGATAGGATTTTTTGTTTAGTTATCCATTCTTTAACTAAAAATATAAAAAACCAAAAAAGAGAAATTTACGTCCATCAACACCTTTGAACGTATGATGTTGTGAGACCTTGGTCTTAAAAGGTTTTTATGTGTTATTGTAACACATATTGTAATTCCTTTCCTTTCCAAAAAAAAAAATATAAACATCGGGAGAGAGCATGTCATCTCCCTCAGTGATATGCAGTCCTCAGGCTTCGCACTCGAGCTCCAAACACACCTCGGGAGAAAAACACACCACTTATTTCCGTTGGTGTATAATCTACTACTGCATCCATAACTAAATCTTATTTATTCAAGAGGCAAATTACAATTTAAAGGAAGAAACTTAATTAACTAAAAAATTTACATTTATTGAAATTTGTTTCGAAAATTTGTTAACAAGGAGATTTGTTGGAATTGATGTTACCAATTTGTTAGAGAAGTGGAAGGAGATTTTTGTAAGAAACTGGAATATATAGTATGAATTACTATATCTATACACGCAATCCTTTTAATGCTTTTTTTTAAAGAATGGATAGTTAATTAATAAATTGTATCACTTAATAAAATATGACATAGGACAATAAGGCCAATTTTGATAAGTTAAACGAAATAAAAAAGTAGGTAAAGTGCGAATAAAATTCGATCGCCGAGGGTTCCGTGAATGTAAAAGAACAAACTGATAATAATAATTTACATAAAGGTGTGTCGTAGAGTTTTTATATTACCAGATCATAGGCACATAAAAATGATTTTTTTCTCTTAAATATCAGTAGCAGCAATGTCACTTGAAAATTGATACAAATTATACACAAAATGCTACATCTCGTTAAATATTAGCAAAAGCAGTTTAGGGTAACTTAAGAAAGATTCAGTTACACCAACTTGTAAATGGTTTAAATTGGAAAATATACAATACTAATTCAAATAATAATTAACAATAATTCAAAAACTGTGCATCACAAAGTTTTGAAAAAATTGCAGCATTTCTTAAATAAGGTAATTTCATATGAAATTCCTTTAATTTGGGTTAAAAAAGCTATTTTTCACCCTTCCTCACTCTCAACGCCTCTTTCGCCTCTTGCATCAGTGTTCAAGTGTGAGTGCCATAGATCGTAGTGCGCATTCATATCACTGAGAATTATACAGTTTTCGGTATAAAATAAATGGCATATGGACGGTTCATTTAACCTGCATCACAGCTGCTTACTGGTGGAATATATAAATATTGAATAGATTAATCTCCGTATTTCCGGATTTTATTATAATATCCAGTTGTTCTATGTGTTTATCAGTTCCCAGTACTGCTAGTAATGTGGTTGTACGGTAGATAATGGTTTTGTGTATGATAAAGGCCTTTGTCCTTCCCTCTATCCAGTCTTATAATTCTTTAATCATAGATACAATCACTAATCTTGAAGAATGTTGTTTTTGTATTATGAGACCGTTACAATTTAGCTGCATTATTTTCACATCACTTGGGGTTTTGGGATGTGTGTTCATTCGCATTGTGTTCTATTGCGAGCTCGTGTTTGTATATGGACTTGATGCAGGGCAACATGGCACTATATAGTTTTTGGTTCATTGCTTATGTGTTACAAGGCCTGAGCAGTTCTTGAGATGACACCATTCGTTACAACTATTATACTGGACGGATGTAGTGTTTGCCCATTAAAATGTTTTTGCATATTGCACAATGCCATGTTTTAGTTGGTCCAGAATTTCTTTCAATACCAGCCATGACGTGGAGGATTTGAAGGAGTGAGTTCAGTAACAACTACTACTTTATCCAAAAAACGGAGCGATGGAGTAGCATGCACCTTTCGTCGAAATTTTTGTAATGGTCCTTGGTCGGAACTGAGAAGCAAAGTAAACATGAAAAAGAAACTAGGTCAGTATTAAGACATATGTGCAAACTTAATACTGAAACTTTCGAGGATGTCATATTTTGCGAAGAAGAGGTTGAAAACGGAATAAAGAAAACCAAACCATCTAAAGCTATTGGACTAGACAGCATCTCAGCCATCATGCTGATTCTTCGAGTTATAGAAAGAACAGGTCTTTAATGTCATCTGCTTTGTCTTCAGTAGGTGCATGAAAACACATTGGACCCAAAGGGCTCAACTTTCTCTTTACCATACTCAACACACCTCCAAATACACTCCAGATCTAAAAAACGGCCAGAATGAGTCCCATTTTGAAACCTGGCAAGCCTGAAGAAAAGGGAGAATATTATAGACCGATCTCCACCCTCTCATCGGTTTTAAAATTGATAGAATGCTACCTCGATTAACTGGATCTTGCAAATTGGCTTCACATCAACATGCTCTTAAGAAAGCACATACTACAACCCCCGCTCTTCATAGAATCCAAAATCAAATCAACGAAGGTCTAAACCAAAAACAATCCTGTGCCAGAACAATTTTAGTTGCACTTGACTTATCAAAAGCTAACCTTCATTATTCAACCTTTACCTAAATAGTTTACTGGCACCACTGGAAGGAATAATCATCACGTCATATGCAGATGACTGCACCTTGCTTGCAACAGGAAACAACCTGGAACAACTCACTAATATCCTAAACACCTTAAATGAATGGTTTAAAACCAGAAAATTGAAACTGTTCTCCGTAAAGTCCACTTCTACACTTTTCACCACATGGACGAAGGAGGTAAATACAAAACTTAACATATGCATTGACAACATACTAGTTCCTACGGTCAAAAATCGAAAACTGGTGGGGGTAACATTTGAACCACTACTTAAATTCAACGCTCATGCTCAACAACTGAACACAAAACTAAACAACAGAAATAATGTACTGAAAGCTCTAGCGGGTAGTTCGTGGTTAAGGATAAAAACACAATAATATAACAGCATATAAAGGAATAGGAAGGTCTTTCATAAATTACGCTGCTCCCATATGGACACCCCAAGTTGCTGACATCCACTGGAATAGGTTACAAATCACACAGAACGCAGCCTAGCGTACAGCGACCGGGTGTCATTTGATGGCCCACCGAGATCTCCTACACGAGGAATGTAACATACTGCCGGTCCTTGAAGATAACGAAATGCCCACCAAAGAATATCTATGCGCCTGTCATAAAGAGCAACATCTCTGCAATAACACCTTATTCATGACAAGATCACCTATAGAGACATAAGAAGGACTGCGAAATGCTTCCTGCAAGATGTTAAAAACAATTAAGTCATCGGTACAATCGACGAGGCTACGTATAAGACGGGCTTAAAAAATATACACACCAAAGGTGTTGAATACACAATAAAGCACTACGTTCCGAATCGAGATCTCAATAGCAAGCCACCACATATCGCTGACGAAGACGTAAAACTACCACGCAGCCCTCAAGTGTCCCGCATGTGAGGGCACACCCCATGATGCTATAAACCACCTTTTCAATTGTCCAGAGAAACCAACCGACCTGACGAAGTAAGATCTGTGGTACCGCCCAAGGGCAGTAGCAGAGTTCCTGAATCTGGACTTGGAGCCGGAAAAATAGCATCACATTTCGTCGCTACAACAACAAGAACAACAACATATTCTTTGATTATGTGCCACACTGTATTCCTCAATGATCAAGGCCTAGATATAGTTATATGAAGGATTGTTTCTTCGAGTAAGCAACAGCATGACATCATCAAAGAATATTCCATAGCTAAAATTGAGAGGGTTACCATTGACTTAAAAGAGTTCATCAGCCAGCACCTCTAAGATGTCACCTTGGCTAATGATATCTCACTGCCATTGCCAGTGGTGTCCGATATCTCATGTTAACTCATATGTCAAAAATTGGAAATGGAAAACTGATCCCTCATGCATTCATGCTATATTTATATTAAAATTTGTGTGCCATTAGTTTAACAATAATTATTATAACTAATTTATCGACATAAATTTGATTATGGTTGAACAACCGAATTTTGTTAACAATTTACCAAAAGTATTTGCTACAAGATGTAGATGAAAACTCCGTTTTATCGTTAGTGAGCATTTGTTGACGAGTTATTGTATTTTATCATGGGTGCCTTGATAATTGATTTAAATACTTTGTGAAGTTACATGAAAGTATCATATCATTATTTGTTATTAAATGAAAATATTTATCCACTTGAGAAAAAAAGTCATTTTCACAGGAGATTAAACCTGCATGAAAATGAATTTTTCATATACTACAGTGGAAAAATTATTGTTTGCAACTCACCTCGGTCAATTATTGAAAAAGTAATCTCTAATTCTACTCTACATTTTACTTCTATTTTTTAACATAAAAGCTTGTACCAATTGTACTCGAAATTCAATTTATTATCTTACATAACTTTAAAAAAAATTCTGTAATCATCGCATTTTAAGTATTAAGACAAAATTTGTAATAAAAATGAATTTGAACTTAGCACCCGGCCCGGTGTTAAATAAAAACAAACAATTTTAATTTTACCCACTTTGCCCGTTTTTGTTTTTTTTTCTTCTGTTAAATTTATTGCAATGCATCTGCTTCTTTAATTCTTTCATCCGTTTCATTTTATTTTGTATAATTTGAAAGAGATAAACATATAATATTACCAACACTATCTCATATTTCTCCTCTTTTCCACCTAGATTTCAATACGAGAACTAAATTTAGTGTATGAAAATCAACCCCGCTCTTAAATTCCCCATCATAAATGTTTTCTTTTTTAATTCTTTTCGTTTAAACCACTCCCATTAACATATGTACATAGTAGGGGAAATTTAAGAAAAAACAAAATTATCATAACTTTTTTTCTGTTTTTCTTCTTCTGTGATGATCATAATTTTCGTTTTCTATAATTCGTTTTAGTCTTAAAGTGTGCGTGGTCGATGTCGGTTAATTTGATATAGAGAAATTCATTCTTAAAAAAAAGAAAAAAAAATTAAATTATTATTTTTTTTTATTTATATTTAAACGTCGTGTATCAATTATTTTTATTTATAAGTTCAACCAATAAGGATTCATCTATCTAATATTTAAGAAAACAAAAAGTTCGTTTCTTTAATTTGGATTACGCGTGTGAACAAAAAACAATTGAATAGCAAAAAAAAAATTCAGTGATACAAATATTGTGATGATAAAATAAATGAAGACAGTGCTAATTACCATGGTGACCAAAAAAAATAGTTTTTAAAAGTTATATCATTATAGAAAAGAAAATAAGAAAAAAAAATAATTCCAATCATGATTCGTAAAAAGTGATATATAAATTTAGATCCTAAAAAAATAGCGTTATAATTTTGTTTTTTTTACACTTGTTCCAAAAAAAAAAAATTAATAGTGATATTTTCTTAAAACTATAATTAATTAATTAAAAAGATAATAATTAGCTGCCATGAATTGGATATATTATTATACAGTTTTCATCGTGGCCACAGTCTCGATGTCACAGGTAAATTACTGTTTTTATTTAAATTTTAAAGAAAACAATTGAAGGATAGATACTGTTTTCGATCGGAAGTCTGGTCTTAGGGTTGCGTAAAATTAAAATTTATTGGTTTTTGTTCCGTTCCATATGTTCCGTATTTTTCTAAAATTATTATTTTATTAACATAACTCTTTTATTAACTCGACATTTAAAAAATTTAATATTGTATTAGTGATCTAGTTTAATCTGAAATCAGCTGATATTGGCGACCTTATAGAATCGAGTTTTTCGAATATTTTTTTAACTGTAAGTGATTTGACAATGTTCAATTCTTTTCAAACGAGATAAAGCCGCTAACTGCAGCTACATGCATGGAATGAGTTTTTTTGGTATAATTATATGAAAATTAGGTTTTAAGTAAAAGATTGGTTTTTTATATTCAAAAAAACAATTTTTACTCGGTGTAAAAATTTAAAATAAAAATTTGCTAAAGGAGTAAGACAAATATTTAATCGGCTAAAACCAAACAAACGGTAAACATAATTTTTATAAAATTTGCAAAAGATCTAAAATTAGTGACGGTAGTTCTAGTGATGGGTGTTTGGTCAGGATGGCAGAGACTCGCCGGTCGCGGGTTTGATGGGCTCAATTTTCGGTGACAATATTTTTCAATTTTTTAAAGCAAAATTGAGTTTACAGTTTAGAATTTTTCCGATCCAATTTCATTCACCAACAAAAAATTAGTGATATTAGGTTATTGTAAATATATGGTTGGATGGTGGTTTACTCCGGTAGTATATTTCTGCTCTGACTCCATTTCTGGAATTGTCAGCAAAAAATAAAAGAAGTGTTAATTTCTTATTTCTATGTATAATGTTCAGAAAAAATAAAAAAAGAATAACTAAAAATATTGAAACTATATTTTACCACCGATTTCAGTATTTATTATGATTTTGCCACTATTTCCACTCCACCGAACTGTCTTTTGGTTTTTAAAAAATTTAAGTTATTTTAAATGAGCACAATACAGTTAGTTCCCTCCAATCAGACAAATCCCGATTCAGTGCTTCAGTTGCGCTCGAAAATTCGGTCTCATGTTTAAAAAATGTAAAATGTTGAAAATTTTCCAGTTTAAAAAATGTTTTGGTGTAAACTGTAAATTCCAAATTGTACGTGCAATTTATTTACGTTAGTCCAGTTTATATTGAAGTTTGTCAGATTAGATTTAGCTATGCTGTTATGCCGAAATAAATGTTTAAAAATTGTTGCTAAACTTAATTAACGATCAACTAGCTAGTGTTATCTTAGCTTTATAACCTAAAAATAAAAATACATGAACGAATGAATCTCATCCGAATTGACGCCATCATACGAATATAAAAAGTCGCTAAATAGAGTAACCAAGTTAAATTTTAATTGACTCATCAACTGTCTGTTTCTCCAAATATTTAAACTAAAATTTGTATTAAACAAATAGTTGAATGTGAATGCATTCTTTTAATAGGTCAACACTACCTTGATTGGTTCTGAAAAGTTCATATAACTGCAATGTCAAAAAGCGTGTCAGAAACCCGGACCAGGTTGCAAAAAAAATTCCTTCATATTAATCCTAAGTATTTCTGTCAAAGAAAGCTGCTTTTATGTTTGTCCATTTTGACGTGTTTGGATCCTGTTGAAATGATCCATAATTATCACCACACACGAATTATCACCACACTAATACTAACAGCATATAAAAACTCCACGGCTCTTAACCAGTGCATTTCGGAAACGCTCATTCCGTCGACCAGTAATTGATAATTCGAAAAAGATGACAAGTTCGTTAATTGAAAGTTTTGTCCTTGGATTCATCAAATCCCAATAGAGGGGCTCCAAGTTGTTCACTTGTTGTTCAGTCTGCGAACTAATGGTGGAACTACTGGCAGGTGTAGGATTTGATCTAAAATGCCGATCTTGTCTTATCGAAGTTAAAGCAGTTCCGGATATATTAGGAGAATCTTTGGCTTTCAGGATTCTGAAATAACATTTTAATATCAAGCTCTAACTATTTCTGCAAAGCAAACCATGTTACATGTGTAGTTGTGGCCCTGAGCCCTGAACACGTAAATACATGAGATTAAATATAATATTTAATCTCTAGTATTTACGTGTTTATAACACTTATTGGAATCCTGTTTTCAAAACAATTAAACAAAAATTAAAAAATGTCGGAACTAAACGAATGACATAGTATATCGCCACCAACTTCCTGAATAAGTTGGGCCTGTACCTAAATTTTTTCAGTGTAACGATCGATTTCGAAATTTGAAATTTTGGTTAATTAATCCAAAATTATTTGAATTGAACCTGTCGCACTGAATCACAATGTTTCGGTAACCATCAAATAAAATATAACTTAATATCAAAATCCAGCGCTCACATCACGTCCTCGTACCCTACTTTTTGTAAAAACTAAAAAAAACCTTTAAATCAAAGAAAACTAACTCACATCATATTTGACCTGGTTCTCAAAATTTCCTACAAATCCCTAAACAAAATATATACACAACAAAAAATAATAATAATAAAAATAGTACAGAATCCCATCATTTCCACCCTCTCCTCACAAATCATATGAATTTAATTTATTTCTACATTTGCTGTTTTTTCTTAAAGACATGAATTCTTTCAATCTTTAATCTCTTTCCATTGTTAAAAATCGTAAAATGCACGTTTGATTTGTTGTAATCCACAACTATACAGACTTATTATTCACATACCTTTAATTCAAATAATAAAAAATATCTATACATATTCTCTTTTCTTATGTTGTTTCTTTATAAATAATAATACTACAAACACAAATATAAGTAAAAAAAATATAAAATATTGTTAAAGATGGACTTCTTTGACTTTTATTATATTTTTATAATAAAAAAAATGAATGTATTTGTAAAAAATAATATAATAAAAAAAAAACTTTAAAAAATATCTAAAGAACGAATTGTTTTCCCACGGCATGCGATTTGCCGGTCATATTGTGTAGGGTTGGATAAAGTTAGTGTTTTGTCATTATTAGAAATGAAAAAAAAAATTCGAAAAAATTGTGAAAGTCAATTACGAAAAAATTCTATTTATAAAATTAAAAAAAAACAAGTGTTTTAATCCACATTTTTTTTATCTATGTTATTTAATTACACAACCCTGATTAATGTTTTTTTACCTTAACATATTTTAAGTTTTTGCATCTCTTTCATAATGATTTTCATCTCTTTTTTTAAATAACACAAAAAAGTTGTCCGACAAGAAAATAAAACTTGCTGTATAAAATATATTTATTTTTTTTTCGAGATTTTATATCTGTTGTTTCTTTTTTTTTCTTAATTTAATGTTGATTTAAAGAAATAAATTTTATTTAATTAATTTTGAATTGACATTATTTATCCGTTATATTAAGTCTCCAAAAAAAAAGTTAATTAATATCTTTAGATAATCGCGTTTTGATCAAAAGGTAATTTTTAAGTTGTCTTAAATGTCAAAAAAAAAATATATGTATATAAAAAGTGTTCATAAAACAGGGTGACGATGACTCAGTTGCTTGCTATCCTTGATCATTTGATTTAAATATTCACATGCAGATGTCGTTTTAGATTTACCGAAATCTGTGGATCGAATAAATCACAACATCTATTATAAGGAATTTAATGTTATATTTGCAAAAAAAGGAACGAGTCGGATTTTGAATGTTTGCCAATTTTTTTTTTAATTTTAAATTTGGTTTAGTTGTTGTTTTGCGTTAGAAACTGTTATGGTCGATATAGAATTTATATTATTTATTTTTGTTTTAATTTTCTTAAACATAAATTTAAGTTTCTTGGTATTTTTTGCTTTTTAATTATTTTCATTAATTTTGTTGAGTTTTGTGATTTAATTTGTTTTTGGGAGTAGGGTTCAGATTGTTTTTATATTTAATGGGTGATACCTGATCTTAATAGGCTACATATTATTGATATTAGTTTGGATGTTGGTTGTCTTGACTGATTTTCAAAATATCTTGGTTGTCTATTTTTGACAAGTTATGCAGAGAGAATTGTAATATATAATGAATAGGTTCTCTTAAACATTCAACCCACCCTAAAGGTGAAATAAAATTAGTAGTATTTTTGCATTCTGAATACCCTTGGCTGCAGATATAAATCCTAAACGTAATAAGCATATAAATCACAACAAATTCCTAAACATTAGCTAATATTCAAAATTTATATTTCAATGAACTATTCCTAACTTCAAACAAAGAAACAATCTAACAATTAATATCAATCAATTTGCCCTGCTAATAGATGTCATTTTATATGTTTTTACATTCCAAAAATCAAAACAATTAATAAAAATATGATTCATTTTTTGGCAAAAAAAAAAAAATTTTATATGAAAGAAAAGTATCACAGCACACCTGTCTCACTGTTAAAAAAATTAAAATATATTCCATCTTATTTATTTTTTTAATAGATGTGTAGGTGGAAACATGAAGATGATGACAAAATTTGAAAATAGAAAAAAAACCGGATTGCTGTGAGAAAATGTTTTTTTGTTGTTTTGTTTACATTAACCGGAAGTAACCCGAATAAAATATCAAATTAAGATTAGTTTTAATCTAACCTTTTCCAAAACGAATAGGGCACCGTTTTCTTACGTTGATGAAGATTCAATAATTTGATTTAATAAAAAAAGTATATATATTTTAAATATTGATAAAAGAAAAAGGTGAACACACCACACCAATCTCTTAATATTCTATAAATAATGGGATCTCTATAATTTTTTTTTATTTTTTATCGAAAGAGAAATAATGCTCGTGCAGTTTTATTTAGTTTTTTTATTATTCGTTTTGCACAAAAAAAAAAATAAATAAATAAATGATCACAACGATCAGTTCCCATGATCGGACAACCAATACAAATAAAAGTTATAATTTTGTACATCTATATAGTCAAGTTGTACAACACAACAAAAAAATATTAAGAACAACATTAATAAAAAAAACGTGGGGATCGATCAAAAAAGAAACAAGAAACTTATTTAATATAGTTTGTTGTTCTTGCTGGTTTAGTATAGTTTTAGTTTTTTTTTTCATATATGTATGTATTAGATTTTTCATTCAGACTTTTCTGTAAAAACAAACGTAAATAGATTATACTGTCCTTTTCTTGCAAGAGCAAAATCATAATTAAAGGAAATCATCATGCAACAACTAACTTGACATGCAATCGATCTAAAAAAAAGTTTCCCTAATTAATTCTAATCTAATTTTTTAAACGAGCATCTTTTCGTTTATCCTTATATAATTTATTTGTTGATCCAATACAACTCTGATTTTAAATTTTTCGCCTGGAATATTATTTATAAATACATTTTTTTTCCAAATTCAGACTAAAACATTTAATTCTGTTTTTTTTGTTTTAAATTTAAAAGTGCCAAAAAAAGATTTTTTTTACGAACATACATATAAATGTGTTATTCCAGATTTTAAGTTAATTTAAGAAAAAAAATTAAAATTATATACATATCTTCGTTTAAGTTTTCAGTTTTTTTTGTTGTTACAACGACACATTTGTCTATTATTAGATATATGTTATTAATCTTTAGTGTTCTTGAATGCATAGATACTTGTGTGTTTTTGTGTTTGACTTTTGGAAAAGGAAAATAAATTCCAAGAAACAAACAATGAAATTTTTGACACCTAGTTTCTAAAACAATTGTAGAATATTCTTTAACTTCACACCTGGATTTTTAGTTTGGATATTCTTTTGTAATCATATATATTCATGGTCATTTCTTAAACAACATATATCCCCATATATCATCTTGTTTCTATTAATCCAATTAAATTTTTTTTCTTTCAATATTAAAAACATTTCTTAGAAATTAGAATTCATATTTTTAATTAATATTTTTTTTTCAAATATGATTTTGTAATTTTTTTTTCTTTGTTTTTTTTAGGTTTCAAGTTCCGGTCTTTTCGAATTACGTTTAAAATCTTTTAAAAATGATTATGGAAAAAATAATCTTGGTGAATGTTGTAGTGGAAGACCGGATGTGAAAACAGGAAGATGTTCGGGATCGTGTAGGACAAGATTTCGTGTATGCTTAAAACATTATCAAGCAAAAATTGATTTAAAGTCAAAATGTACCTTTGGTGAAATATCAACACCGGTCTTAGGTGAAAATTCAATAAACGTAATGGAACGATTAAAAGAGGATTTTATAAATCCAATACGATTTCCATTCGAGTTCGCTTGGCCTGTAAGTATATACATTGTTTTTAAAATATTATAACACACGTGCGACACGATCACCTTGCAGATATTACGTATATGAATACAATTTCTAAATAGCCTTAATGTAAATAATAATCATTACTTTTGTTGTTAAATTATTATTATGAGGGAACAACTAACCATCTGCCGTTTTGGTTGTTGATTATGAAAATGTAAAAAAACAGCTACGAACTCAGGAGTAGTTATATATTTTTATTATTATAATATTATTTAACACAAGGTAGTTTATATAGAATATATTTAAAGGGTTTTGATCGCATTTTAGGGGAAATCTTAGAGAAAAAAAAAGTTCGTTATTTTTATTCAAGTGATTTAAATGTCCGTTGAATCGTATACAAAATTTAAAGAACCCTTGTTTTTATTTTATTAATGAATGACGCGATAATCTCGTCGTTGAGGTCGTTTTTGAACAAAAAATTATTTGTATATATATTGTGTGCCCTCCAACTGTGTCATATATAACAAAAAAAAATAATTGCAAGATGGAAAATTAAGAAAAAAAACAGCGCGAATTTTAAAAATAGATCGGTTTCTTTAAACAAAAAAAAATTCAGATCGACACACGACGAGTATTCAAATTAAATAAAAAATAATAAACGACGATCATGAGACTAAACATAAGAGTTATCATAAACTTAAAAAATTTTATAATTAATTCGAGTAGTTTATGTATATGGGGGCTTGATAAAATGATGTCAATTCCATATAATTAAAATTTAATTTTTTTTTTTACTTTCAGGGTACATTCACAATGATAATAGAAGCATTGCATGATAATAATGAAACAACATTACGATCACCTGGTAAGTTGAATAATATATTTAATACAGTTTTGTTGTCCAAACATTTTTTCAAGAAAGTGGAAGAATCTTTAAGAAAAATAGGTTATTGTATCTGCAAAACCATCTGTCAGTTGGGAATTTTAAAAGAAAACAATTTTGTTTCTTTTTTCACTTCGTACAATTTTTAGAAAATTTTGTGTAACCTTATTGTGTTTTTCGTTCTTATTCATTCCTTAGAATATGAAATCTTTTGTTTGAATTTTATTGTTGACAATTTTAAAACATATATTTCGAATGGAATTTGATTTTTCTTTTTGTATACATTCGAAATTGGCAACTCAAGCTAAGTTTCTTCATTTGAGTATTTGATGTAAGTTTAGAATAATTTCATAAAACCTTGGTTTTTCATAATTGTAATGATATATAAGTATGACTATTTTTGTTGGTATTCAACCGTGCTAAGTATAAACAGGTTTTGTGTTAAATGAGCTATGCAGTTATTACTGCAGTGATTCGAAATAAATTCAAAACTATATTATACATAAAAATAATATACATACATTTTGAAAGGTATTGAATGTTTGACAGAGTCCTTCTAATCAATCAGTAACCTTACAAGAAATTACCCTGAAAAGGTTATATAGCAATATAGTCAACATTAATGTATTGGCGGACTTGACCATTAGTTCCGAAAATAAAGTGTACTGTTATATATTCAAAACTTCAATTCTGCCATAGTTTTTCTATTCGAAAAAATTATCAAAAAAAGTTAAACAATTTAAGATAGATGGACCTTTATTTATCAACCAGTGTTAGGGTCGAAAAGGCGTGTGCATAAACAAATAACCGTGAAAGATAAACAATCGACTTACCGTTGAGATCTACAACATTTTAGTGTACAAACAACATCAAGTCCCTTAACGCTAGACTCAAAGTTCACCGATGTTAATTAATTGAACATAACAACGGCAACGAAAAACAAAATGCACAAATATCTATGGACAGTGGATTGACCATGTGTCATACATGGCGACGACACTTGTAACACTTTGATATTATTTGATGACCCATCTTCAGCGAATAAAATTGCACTTCTCACAAATCCAACACCGTTAACCATTTTAGCTTTTTCAAAGTAATAAGTTGTGATGATGTCTGTCAAATGTGATGTCTCTGTTGTATTTATTGAATAGTTCCAAATGCGTTCGTTCACGCATTTACGGATCTAATCCAACTGTTGCATGCAAAGAGACTTTTCTTTGTTGACCCTCACTTAATTTGTTAACAAACAAATCGATGTTGTATTCGACTTTCGGATATGCTTGAAACTCTTCCAAAATAATAAGTTGTTTCAGTTATTTGAAAATCATCAAGTAGAACAATTTCTTGCAATATGCTTCCAACTCTTGGACCTCTATCACCAGATTTTTAGTAACGGATTGTCCACCTAATAATTTTATTGCACGTCCATTTAATTTCCTTAGTGCAATCATTGTCAGAAACATAAGGGGAACTGTGTGCCTTGCGGGGTGCAATTCAAACTAGCTTCAATCTTGCGAACTCGAGAATATATTTACCCAGCCTGGTATAAACGCAGAATTGCATGCAAACAACATTAACCAGAGAACAGATTTAAATAAGTGGAGTCTAACGACCCCTAAAGAGGGAGGAAACAAGACTTTCACACACTAATTTAATATATATTCATTACATGTTAAACCAAAAATTTAAATATTTCATTCCATTAGTTCATGTTCATTTTTAAAATAACAATAGTTGCGCCAAAGTACAGGTGATTGATACACCCAAACAATAATTCAATATTATGCAGTAGTTGCGTCAATGTGCAGGCGATAGTTGAACATAAGTAAGACCAAAAAAAATTAACAAAAAGGCAATAGTTGCAACAACGAACAGGCGATAGTTGATCATAAGATATTATTGACCATAAGACAATAGTTGCGCCAGTGTGCAGGCGATAGTTAAAAATTATGATTGCCAATAAAATACCATAATTGTGGCCAATAGAATGTAAAAACGTATAATTTATTACTGCCACCAAACGGTTGATTTTGTACAATATTTGTTAACGGGGTTTAAATTAATCCTGTATTGTTGAAATAGTTTGTATTGCCATTATCAATGTTACTGTTGTAAAGACCAGAACAAGTTATATTCAAATAGTAAGAAAAATTTTACTCACTGATGATGGTGAACATGTTGATATCTGTTACTCTATAACTGCAACATATTGGATTTACATAAAAAACTTGCATTTTATATCCAATTGTTTTAAGGTGGAATTTATTGACCAAAACCCGTTATCTTTAACCGACGACGACGATAAATTTAACAACTCTCTTTTGAGTTAAACTAATTACCTTTCCAGAAACGTTAATATTAACTAAAGTTTGCAATATTTGCAGTCAAACCTTCATTATTAATCCACCAATCAATATTGATTGATTCATTAATCAATATAACAACTGTTATAGTATGATAAACTACGAACATTTTTTTCTTTTAATTTATTGCATCCCAAATCTTATAAAACTAAATATTAATTTTTTTTATAATATTATCCTACACAATTTAGTATCATTAAATTTATTAGAATAACTACAATAAGTCCATGAAAGGTTGCCTACGGCATAGTGCTTTTATCAATAAACCGGCAAAATCTTTGTTGTTTTGTCAACACTTAGTTTGTGCTCGTACAGATCCAAACCATTAGCAAAGTTTTATTAAAATCTGGTTGGTTAGTTGTAATTTGGATACGATGTACATTTTGTGATGAAATCAAAAAAGTGAAATAAAATTCTTAACTGAAAGTAACTGAATGCGGAAGTATAATCTATGATCTAATATATGATCTATCATAAAAGTTATTCAAACAAGTGCTCCAAATTATTTTCAATATTCCAAACATTTTCTCATCCTTTCATTTCAAAACTAATGTCACAGTTTCATTAAAATCTTTTCTTGAACAAAAACTAGTAGCAGACCAATAAAATGTAAAAACTTAGTAGTTTTTTTGGTGACTCCACCACTATGTACAATACTGCCTATTAGCAGTTCTTTCTCTTGTTGACCCACATTATATACCAACAAAGATTATCCAAAATAAACGGGAAGAGACAAACATAATATTTGAACGAATTATGACGAATCGACAATGCGTCAATGCCTGATTTTCAGTCACTTTCACATTTAACCACACTGCAGCATATTTTCAATAGAATGAAATGGACGGAATGGTGAAGCAAGAATCTATTTTACCAATTCTTCCAGTATCTTAAATTCGATTACATTGTGATTTGTACTCAGTATAACAATTGAATAATTTTACCAACCAAGCGCTTTGATATATGCTACCCAGCGATTGCGAGTTCAACAACCGCATGTCAATTATTTAATTTCCAACGCGTCAACAATTGACGACATAAAAATGGCGACATGTAAATAACTATTACAATTTTTATCTATTTATTTGCTGAAAGTCAAGCATCTTACCGGTATAGCTAGCGTTTAATGCTATGATAACATTTGTGAAGTGTGAATGTTTAGCAACTGTACATTTCCATAAAGTGGTTGTTTTCAAATTCTATAGACGTAGGGATGATTGTCCTGATTTACAAGTTTCCATTAGTTTAAACCCCAAATTAATTAATAAGATTAACAATATTAGCTGAAGTTTTTGACTTATTTCACCCCACAACAATTATTTTATTCTACTTTCATCAATTATTTGGAGAATTGTATCTTAGTGAAAAAACAACTGCAAAAATTTAAATGATCATCCAACCATTCGAAACCCTTAGTCTCAGGTGGCTTCAACCCGCAGATGTTTAAAAAAAGCGTTCATTAGCACCTTAGAACGCCAGTTGTTGTGGGAGCTAGGTCTTAAAAGGTATTTATGTGTTGTTGTGACATATATGCTAAACCCTATTACACAACACTTTTTATTTAAAAAAAAAAAAAATTGATGCTATAATTATTCAAAACAACTAAAAGGCATTAATAACGGGCCTTAAATACTTTTAGTAATCCTTTACTCCGTTTTTTCAGAGCAAGTAACTTAAAAAAACGATAACACTCCCAAATACAGAAGTGAAAACAATAAAATATCGTTCTTACTCCTATATTGAAATTAATATTTTCTTTCAAATACTCATACATTTAATTTTTGCTTCAAAATTGATGCTTTCCAAGATCCAAAGTACAAAATAAAATAATATTTGTGAATGTATTGTTCAATTTTGCGAGTATTGTTATAAAAATATATAAAAAGGATGACGAAAAGGTACTAATTTTCTTCCTGGCAAATAAAACAAAAGATAAGAAACAGAAAAGAAATAAAATAAAAACTCCAAAAAACTCGAGGAAGAACAATATTGAAATTATAAACATTTATGAACACTATTTTGAGGAGTGAAATGAGTGCGCGAATAACATGAAATTGACGATTGTCAATATTGATGACATCACACACTTTTAGGTTTTTTTGAAAACGGCGTGAAAAGATTTATGGTCCAAGCAAAACCTCCAATTAAATACTAATCTGATGTGTGATTCTAATATACGTAAAAAGTTTTTGTTCCAAACTAATTTAGTTTTTACTTTTCGGTTTGCTTTGTAATGAATACCGGACCGGCTAGTGAGTCATTAGTAAGAAACAATCGGGGTACTGCGTGCCTGGCAGGGTTGTAATCCAACGAGCTTCAGCCATGTGTGTTCGAACAGTAATATCCCTTAGTTCAGTACAAATAATCAAATATGCACGCAAAAGAGACTGTGAGACCAATGAAAGGGTGTTATATGTTGACCATCTTTTGTTGACATGCTAGCTTCAACAATAATAAATGATAAATCAACAAATAGCCCCGGTTCATCTTGCTACCGATGAAAGTCAAAGATATGGATTATTTACAATTATTCAATCTGGATCATCGATCCCTCAGAATTAAATAATGATAGATTTTTAAATTTTAAAAAGTTAGCATACTTGTCGTAAATGCAGTTAGAATTTATGATTACACTTGATTTGATATAAGATAAAGTTTTAAAAAATAATTAAAAAAACTGCATCAATATCTCTGTTTTATGATTAAGATAAAACTTTTTTAATTTTTTTTCGTTTCTACTCCTAAGAGTGCAATTTCATTTTGTTGCTTTCACTTCTTTGGAGAGGATTATATGTTTATTTATTTTTTCAATTTAAATGCAGAAGAAAAAAAATAGTGCTTTTTCGTTATGCGTTCTATTTATTTTTTATTTTTACGACAAATCATTTATTTTTATTTTTGAAACGAAGGAAATCATCGAGAAAGAACGAAATTTTTTAATGATACAAACATTTAACAGTTCAGATATATTTCTATACAAATAGTGGAGTTATTATGTGGAATCAAAACTAACTATTAATGCTTTGTTGGAGTTTTAGGCTCGTTTACAGTCTCGTTGGAGTCTTAGGCTTATTTAAGCTTCTTGATACAGCTATTTATCCGAGAAATTCGGTTTGCTTATAATAGTTATCGTTATAGTATCTTGGATCAATTAACGCAATGTAACAGTATAACATAATAGGGTTATTTGCCTTAAACGGGACTTTTCAGCAAAAAATGAAAATAAAAATATTTTTTAAAAAAAAATCTTAAAATATTTTTTTTTCTGGCAACCCAATATATACAGAATAATGACTATCCTATCAGCAACAAAAAAAAATTCAAAAATTAGCACATAAAAAAATGTTAAAATTTTGACCACACAGGGGAATGACAACAACACACAGGGAAATGACAACAAAGTAAAGGAAGATTGCAATACAAATTACTGCACAAGTGTACATAAATCAAATCAATTTTATTTCAAAACTTTTAGAAATTAAGGATAATCATTAAAATAAAATTTAATGGTTCTGGACCCAGATTGTTTTTTTATGGTAATGATGCAGATATTTTTGATTTTATGTCATCTTGCTGATACATGCATACATCACCCTTGATTGGCCACTTGAACGTTTATTTCATATTTACATCCCACAATGTTGGTAATTTGACCAGGATAAAGATGACTGTCATAGATCACAACAACCCAATCACCAATCTGTAAATTTTCCAAGTTGCCAGTGTTAGTTTTATTTGTATAATGGTCACTAGCCTGAGGTGGGTTTGATTTCTTGGATGCTCCTTGACATCGTTTTCGCTTGTTAGCTGGCTTCTGCACTGACTTATTTTCATAGTGCTTACAGCACTTGCCTGGTCTACAATCGAAACAACTCAGCTTTCTGTAACTGGTTTTTAGTGCTTCTTCAGACCAGGTTACTTGGTGAACCATAGCAGTCGCTTTAAATGGATAGATTGGTTTCCCATCCAATAAACCATCACATTTAATAATCTCGTCCTTTGTAACAGCAGTTAGTTTCACACCAACCACTTCTTTCTGCAGTGCCTCAAATAAGGTGTGGTAGTTGGCTAAATCTGCGCCATGAGCCACAATTCTGTCCGCCGTTCGTTTTAATACTCCACCAATCCCATCAGGCGCTCCTTTTCCATGCCCTGCTTCGGTATAATTCCAAGTAACCTTTTTTATACGTGGAATGGCTTCCTTTAAAACAGTTCTGATTATGTAGAACATCGTTTTATTCCTATACTGGTTTGACGGACTGCCACTCATTCCATGAATGGTGTCTACATTAGGATGTGCTTGCAAGTGATTCTGGATAACAGGGTGTAAGTGAGCCCAAATAGCAGCAGCATCATGACTCAAGGAATCAGAAAGGGTATAAAATGATTCAGGTATGATCACATCATTCTCATCCTTCCAATATTGCACGCCAGTATGAAGAGTGAATTGTTGTCGTCCCCCTACAAAATGGATGGCCTGAATTTCATTAGCATACTTGCACGCATAATTCTCACTAAAATCTACGTGTGTTAAGATTTCGTTCGATTTCATATTGCTTTTTAGTTGCGTCAATTCTTTATGCTGGTGAATTTGAGTTGCTACAGTATGCGAAAAAAGTATTAGATCGATTAAACCAAATTTAGAAAAAATAGAATTATTAGAATACCACCTAAAATATTGTAATCCTTTTTTTTATTTTTTAATGTACATTGTGTTGGTAACAAAATATAAAAAAAACAGGATTGTGGGAAGTACCGTTTTATTTACGTTACAAAAATTCCACGAAGTGTCATTTTTTGGTGCGAAAAAATTATTAGACCGAATAATGTTTTGTGCATTTGTTAATTTTTTAAATTGTTAATTTTTTTTCTTTAGTTAAAATATAAGTGGCAATGGTGTTTTTGATCTATTACTAAGTACATTTTTTAAATTAACTATCGTAAACTTGCAGAATGCCTAAGAAACAAGAAATATCGCTCGATCTGAGACAGAGAATTATATGGGATCGACAAAGTGGATTTTCATATAAAAAAATCGCTGACAAGTATAAAGTATCCAAAACTGGTGTACGCCACATATGTTTGAAATTTGAAACTGCAGATATTATAGCTAATCTCCCTCGTAAGGGGCGTACAAGAAAAACGACGACGCGACAAGATGCTAGAATTGTACGACAGGCGAATAAATATCCAACTATAAGTGCAAGAGAAATAAAAGATGAATTTAACTTGGATGTAACAACACGCACAATTCAAATGAGGCTAAAAAATTCCGGTCTTATAAGTTGTTTTCAAAAGAAAAAGCCATATATCAGTGATATCAACAAAAAGAAACGACTACAATTTGCTAAGACCCATTTGGATAAAGGCCCAGAATTTTGGAACAGCATCCTTTGGTCAGATGAGAGCAAATTTGAGCTTTTTGGTTCAAAAAAAAGAACTCGTGTGTGGAGAAAGCCAGGCCAGGGGCTACAGGATCGATTTGTCAAGAAGACTGTGAAACATGGAGGAGGATCAATAATGGTATGGGGCTGTTTCGCGGCTAATGGTGTGGGTGAAATTGAATTAATTGAAGGAATAATGAAGGGTGAAGACTATGTTAATATATTACAAAGAAATTTAAGAAAATCCGTTTGTAATTTGCATTTGGGACGTCGTTATACTTTCCAACAAGATAACGATCCCAAGCATACATCGAAAGTTGCAACCGCTTATTTTGAAAAAAATAAAATAAAAAAACTAGAATGGCCACCTCAGAGTCCCGATTTGAATCCAATCGAGAATTTATGGTCTATTTTAGACGATAAAATTGAAATGCAGAAAAGAAGCAACAAAAATGGATTATTTCAGCTGCTAAAAGCCACATGGAATAACATTGGCATAAATGTCACCAGCAAATTGGTAAATAGCATGCCTAGAAGATTAAAAGCGGTTATAGAAGCTAAAGGAGGCTCCACCAAATATTAATCAAACAGTTTATTTAAAAAATTTGCTTTTTTTTGGATTTGATAACTTAAAATTTAAATCGATCTAATAATTTTTTCGCGTATAATTTTTACAATGTAAACTAAATGAATTATAATTATGCCATTATGAAATTTTTTTATATTTTTTTTTAGTAATTTAGTACATGAGATTTAAGAAAATAAAACTACATATTTCTTTTGTAAATATATTTTGCACACGTTTCAATTATTTAGGTAATACATAAATTCTACCATCGATCTAATACTTTTTTCGCATACTGTATATGTTCCCGGTATTTAGGTAAATCAGCTTCAAGACTTGTAACAGTCTCACCAAAAGTAGTTTCAATTTCTACTTTCTTGGATTTCTTGCAAATTTTTTCTTGACCTCTTTTATCTGTGAATTTTTCTTTTACTGTATTCCACTTCATGTAAGTTATGTTCGCATTCGGCTGATTGTATCCTACTGCATTATTTTTGCAAGAGCTACTTTGTTTTAGCAGGCACGAAATATTACTTTTGTTGCAGCATTGGTCTTGATATATGATATAATCATTAGTTTTGAATTTTGATATATGATTAAAGCTACTTCAACATTAATGTCATTCCCCTGTGTATGGTGTCTTTCCCCTGTCACCACATAAGACAGGGGAAGGACCACAGGGGAAAATTAACTTATTTGCTCCTAGCTCCATGTGATTAAAGCATATTGGGCCTAAAATCTATACACAGTATATAATACATGTATAGGAATGCTACTACTGTGCCATAAATATAATTTAGAATACATTTAAGATTACAGGTAAAGACAGGGGAAAGACACATAATAAAAATACTCACGTGATAATTTGGTAGTTTTAATTGTTTTCCAGTAGCAGAATGTTGTCACAACTGAAACATGCAGCACAATGGTTACTTCTGATTTATCAGCTCACACTCACAGGTGGAATTAGATCAGTACTGACATCTAGTATTGAAAGGGTCAACTTTCAACCGATGACAGAGGAATGACACAAATGGCCAGAGACATTGAAATTAATTTTATTAAAAAAATGGAATGAGTGTTAAGATTTTAATTCACAGAAAATAATGAAACAGAAAATAAATTTAAAAAATTAGTTTACTGAATTTAAGAGCATATTGGGGTTTAATATTTTGTCAAAGTTTGCAGTATGATGGTAGGGACAGACAGGGGAATGACATTTCATTAACTTTTAATTAATTAAAATATTGAAATTTAATTGATATGTTCTCAGATGTTATGTAATATGACACACAACACTACGCAATATATACATGATGATATATCATGAAAAATAATATTAAATCAAACCAGTTATAACCATTCGAATGCAAAAGTCCCGTTAAGGGAAAATGACCCAATAATAAATTCTAATTAAGAAACTTCCGGTCTGAACCGGGGGCAGAAACACTTCTTATTTCCATTTGTCCAAGTCGTTTGCTAATGTTTCATTATTACAGAATACAGATCCTTGACCAATAACAAACCATCTTTCTAAACATCTCTATGCTCCACATAATAATTCCGCAAATTCGTTTCGTAATGATATCTTAACTTATTTTGCCGAAG
Organism: Diogma glabrata; assembly: GCA_963693315.1. NCBI lineage: Eukaryota > Metazoa > Arthropoda > Insecta > Diptera > Cylindrotomidae > Diogma > Diogma glabrata. The sequence continues at coordinate 141,710,840 of OY856188.1, read as the reverse complement.
CATGAATAAAAACAATTATATTCAATAATCTGAAAATTAAGGATACTATTCCCATTACATTACTTAACGAAAAAATTTCCCACAAAACCTCATTAAGTTTCCAGACATTACCTCTTCAATCTTGTCGATTTCAATTCAAACTTCTGCTACTTCCTACATTTTAAAAACAAAAGAAAACTTCAACTAATTTAAAAAATTTTTATCAATAATTTCTTAATATCTTTGTTTAATTTTTGTTTTTAATTTACTTCTGTTTTTTATAATAAGACACAGGAAACAATCATCTTCTTAGTAAAAAATATATTATAAAATATATGTAATTTATTTCATATCTTTTATGAATGAAAAAGATAGAAGAAAGATTTGTTTTTGTCTTAAGATTTTTTTGTGTGTTCAAAAGAGCCATCTGGTAAATATTTCAGTATGTTATTGAATGTATGGAATACGGGTGAGAGATACACTTTTTTTGTAACGAACAGGGTTGTACTGTTTTTAATTACTGTGATATTCACCTAATATTTTATAAATGTCATCCGATCAAACTTTCTATAAATTTTTTATTAAATGTCAAAATATATGAGGAAGAAATAAAAAAGTCGCATACAGAAATTCGATTGTAAGTTTTACTTTTTCTTTTTTTTAGTCGTACAAAAAAAATACATACAAATTTTGTTTTTATTATTTCGTAGAACCTTTATTCCTTTTATTTATAAGAAAAAACCACTTCCGGACGTTAGTTGGTGGTGTATAGAATTTAGTGTATATATTATGTACATATATGTAAAAAAAAAATAAAATAAGGATGAAATTGAAGCGAAAAGATCACAAAAAACAGGAAGTTAAAAATAAATTTTACATTGTGCATTGATTTTTAGGAAACTAAGGTTTCAATAACTTAGGGTCATTAGCATTCTACTATACTTTTAATTGTAAATTTTTTTTGAATTCTGTCATTTGTCTTATAAAAATAAAATTATAATTAAATCACATCTGGTCTTCATTTTATAATTTAATTATAAATATAAAAAAATGGCATTGAAAATTGAAATAGAATTGAAAGAAATCATAGCTATGTGTGGCGTCTTCATTAAAGCGTGTCGACATTTATTTGTTGAAGAATGATCATATACTTAATTTTTTCAAAATATTATATATGTATAAAAATCGGAAACCTGTCTCACAGTTTGTTGAAAAACACCTGCAGTGCTCATTTCATATTTTCTGTCTGTATTTTCTTTATCTTAGTTTGTTTTTATTTTATACATTCGACTGGTTTTCATGTTGTTGCTGAGATGAAGAGAATTTTTATTTTGTGTTTTTCTTAACATTATGCGAATTTATTATATTGTTTATTGCCCTCAATTTATTAATTTTTAAATTTTATTATTATTCTTTTTATATTTTCAGATGTTTTAATAGCCCGTCTATCAATGCAACGTGTTTTGGATATATCATCAGATTGGACAGAAAATATACATGAAACAAACTATTCAACTATACAATATGATATCCGGGTAACATGTGATCCAAATTATTATGGGTCAGGATGTGCAAATTTTTGTCGTCCTCGTGATGATCAATTTGGACATTATACATGTTCACCAAGTGGTGAACGTTTATGTTTATCCGGCTGGCAAGGAGACTATTGTACTTTTGGTAAGTAAAATTAAAAAAATATATTAATTAAAATAATATTTACATATGTGTTTATATAGTAATCTCAATCTTAAGCGTGCCTATCGCACATTACTCTCTCTATGTTGCGGAACAATTACGGTTAGGTTTTATTTCTATTATTATGTTTTTTTTAAATCAAATAAAAAAGAAGTAGAATAATTTTATGTTTTTTTAATGATACGCTTGAGATTTTTTTTTATTATTATTATATCATTAATTTCATTATAAAATATTTAGACTTTATTAATGAAAATAATAAAAATGTGTTAAATAATCAAAATGAACGATCATCATCATGTTTTTAAATTAAAATAAAATGATCTGTATTGAAATTAAAAATTAATAATCGTTCAATAAGCGAGTGCGGTCAGGCAATTAATCGAAAAATTTAATTATATTTTTTGATGATTTATAAATCGTGAATTTTGAATTTTTTTTAGAAGGATTGATTTATTTTGGAATAAGTGTATGTAAGGTTTGTGTTATATAAGGCGAATGGTCATTTAGCTTTGTTCAATATATCGTTTCCGATTTCTCATGTTATTTCTTTATGCTTTGCAAGTCTCCATGGTATGTTAATATAATGAATTAAAATATGTTATATGTATGTTAATATTATGAATTTAATCCTCAAGGCTTTAAAGTTAACGTTCATAAATTTCTCAGAGAATCTTAATTTGCATTCCATTCTTATCCCTAGTTGGCATGGTATCTTCGGATATTCAGAGACGTTAATTTATAATTTATTATAATTAACACTAAACATGCCTAACTTTGAATAAAAAAAAAAAAAAAATATAACCTTATCTAATCTTCTGATCTCTTCCAATAAACCAATAACAACCAAAATAAAAGCAAAAAATAACACTATCGCATTTCTATCATTTTTGTTTCTTATTTGATTTTATTTTTATTCAAAAGACTAAATACTTTTCTTATTAAATTATCTTTCTTTTTTATTTCTTTGATTTTTATACATTATTGTTTCGAAGGTCAAAACATCGAAATAAGAAAAATATTTATATATTTTTCTTATAAGATAGAATATTGTGTCTCGCGCTCTTCCCTACTTAATCGCTGAACTTCAAAACAAGAAAAAAATCAATTCAATCTTTTAAGAAGAAATATAAACTCTTCATACAAAAAAAATAAAATTCCAACACAAATAAAATTAAATGTAAAATAAACTTTAAAGAATCGAGAATTTATTTATTTATTATTATTTTATTTTGTTTAATTCTTGTTGATTTTTTTTTTCGTTTTTATGTAAGTAATAAAAATTGTTTTAGAAGAGAATTTAAATTGGTTGTTCTCAACGTTCTTGTATTTAATTTTAAACTTTGAGGCTTGGAATTTTAGTGATTCTTTATTTCAATTTTTCAAAAATAAAAAAATAATATTATATAAACATAAAAAATAAATAAATAGTTATGTTGGTAATTGTGTGAAAGTTTATTTAATTTATGATGGAATTTTATGACGAAGTTAAATGGTGAAGGTGTTCTTTAAACTAAATAAAACGTTTAAAGTAATTGTAATATATAATTATGGAATTACAATTTTTTGGAGATTACATCATTTACAAAAAAATAAACAACTGATGTTAGATAAAAACCAATATCAATTTTTTTAGATCAATAAATATTTGTTTACCGAAGTATAACCTATTGAGTATCTATATATTTATATTTAAAATTAAAACCGAAGAAAAATAAGTTAAAAAGTCATATTGATATGAGGGACAGCTGAATACAAAATGTTGACTTGTTTATTTACATTTTTAAAATTAATAAAATTGCAGCTGCTTTTAGTATGTAGTAATATTGTTATTTTGTCACGAGACAAATTAAGTTTATAAAAAAATATTAGCGCGGAAAGGAAGAACGTATTTATAATTAAAATAAAAAAGGAATTTATCGTTATCGTTCGATATTTAAATTTTTTTTATTAAAATTTTAATAAATATCCAAATAGCTATTATCTTTATTTTTAAAAATATGAAAAATATGTTAATTTCACTTTGCTTTCTAAAAAAAATACAAAAAAAAGAAATTTTATATTTTTTTACAATTAATTAATATTTCATTTCTACTTGATGGTTAATTAGACTTATAAAAATTGTATTGAAAAAAAAATATTTAAAATTTCATTACATATTTTTATTGTTATTATATATTCAATCGATGAAAGCTTATTTGTACTAATATTATAAAGAATGTGAGAAATATGTTTTATAAATTTAATTTTTTTTATTTGTAGCACGATGCCGTCCTGGTTGCGATGAAAAGCATGGACATTGCAACAAACCGAATGAATGCCAGTGAGTATTTTTTCTTTTAAATTTTGGTAGTTTTATTAGTGAAAAGTTCGTGCTATGAGACTAAATATGTTGAAAAATAATTTTATTTTAACTCTTCTTTCCTTCTTAAATAATAATAAATTATAATTTTTGTTTATTAAAAGTTGTTGTTATTTTTGCGCTTTATTAAATTGTTCAGTGCAATCATATTGAATGAACACGCCTCTTTAAAAAGTATTTCCCACGACGAGTATTTTTCATACATTTTTTGTACTCAGAATTATTACTAAAACGAATGGATGATAATAATAAAATATATTGAAATTGAGATTCCGATCAATATTAAAAATAACAACAACAAACAAAATAATTTCAACCAATATATATAAATAATAATAACAATAATTTTTTATTAAAACAAAGTAAAAGCTCAATAAAAATTATGATTATTATTATTATTATTGATGATCATGATCATCATCATTTCTTTTCATCGTGATGATCATGTAAATTTTTATAAATCGGAAATAATCAAAAAAACGAATATTTGGTTATCACTTTATATGATGATTACGTTTAAAATAAATTTAATTAGTTTTTGAAAAAATCTAAAACAATATTACAATCACATGCGAAATTCTGTTGGAAAAAGAATTAAATATAAATAAACAATCGTTAAAATAAACATGAAACGCATTTCTATTCAAATCAGCGTGTATAAGTTTACGGGACATTATGTCTTGAATTTACAATGCATTCCCACACATTTCTTCTTCATAAAACAAAAACAAAATTTTTATTCATTATATTTTATTAATATATATCTTTATGACGACTTCTGACTACTGAATTGGTTTTTTATTAATTTAATTTTATTTTGTATAGATAAATAAAGTATAAAAAAATTCGTAGTAAACTTTTTAATTATTCATAACGTATACCTTACTACTTTCTGTTGTAAATTTTACCGAAAAAATGTAATTTGTTTTTTCTACTGTTTTGACGTCATTAGTTTTGAATTTATGTATATTCTATTGGTGAAAACACTCCCAAAATTGGTGACCCCATATTTTTGCATGATAATTTTCACATCTTTTCATTTTCATATCTATACAATATTTATATTCATATCATCATTTGATTCATAAAACAAATACTTTTATATGTATATGAATATAATTTTAATGTCTTGTCAAAATATTAAATTTCTCACGACAATATTTTTAATTTTAAATTTAAATATTCAATTTTATAATTGTATTTGTCATCATAATCGAAAACTAAATAAGAAAAAAAAAATTCACCAACAGAAAAAAATATTTCATTGAATTCTTTCTCTATTTTAAATAATCAAAAATAATAAATTGAAATAAAAATAATAATTTGTATGCATATCTAATAATAGTGTGTAGTTTAAAAAAAAATATATTATATGTATGTATTTAAAAAATAATCTGATGTCGTCTAAATTGTGATATGGAATAAATTAAGCACGAAAAAATATTTTAGTGTAATCTATCGGAATATGCGCCATCAGGTATAATGGTCATGGTTTTTTATTCAATTGTAATTCTGGGTAATTGAAATTATTCAGAAATGTATAAGCTATGGGAATGTTATTTTTGTCAGTTGAGGAAATAATGTATACTATTGATAAAAGTGAGGCATTAGGCATTTTCCATTTAGTTCGGATTTTTAATCTTTCAGATTTGAAATGAGAAATTGTAAGTAAGATTTATTGTGGTTTTGGATAATTTCACCCCTAAACACCTAATCTCTTATACCTTATGGCGTTAAAACCTTCTATTTATATATTAAATTAAAGGCAATCTTTCTGAGGTCGAAGATGAATTCTATTTGTGAAGAACGGTTTTTAGTGAACATGCAAACGTGTTTCAATTTGACATATTTTGTCATATACAAGAAGCCAATGTAACAAGTGGAAATCGAGTCCGATTGATCTGAGTTTGGTGAAGCTGATATCCAACTTTTTTAAGATCATCCAATATTTTTAAAAAGGATCCGAAACCGACTAACTAACATTTACTTAATTTTGCTTAGTTGTTTAAATATGAATCATCCGTTGAAGTACATTTCCTCCACTTAAAAACGCTTTATTAGATTCAACATGGATTGAATAAAATTTGAGTACAGTGGACTTGCTAAATTTTCTCGCGATTTGTATATTGCCTCCATCTCTAAAATGAACACCGTGTATGAATTCAAACCATCAGCTGCACCATCAACAATTTTATATATAAATAGTTTCTTCACCTTATACAATTGGAAACAAATTTAAATACGAAACATTTTTGTTGAGAACCAGCAAAGTTTGTTCTTGTTTTCGATATTTTAACCAACTCAAAACGCAATCTTCGAATCATAAAGTAGACATGCACCATTTGTTTTTGTTTTACAGTCCGATTTTGTCAAACTCGAAAAGTACTCTTGAATAGATCTAAAAACGTCAAAGCATTTTTAAAATTGTAGACAATCTTCTAAATACACAACATGGTTGTGCGATTTTTTCATTAGCTTTTGATAAAAAAAAGTTGTGTTACTGTTTGAAAAAGTTGTAGCACATTTCCAGACACCATAGTGCTCAACGGTGAGCTCCAAAAACAAGTGACGTTTATTATTGTCTCGAAGTTCAGTGTTTTGATATAAAAATAAGGAAATGGCAGCTAGTTGATAAAAAACAAGTATGTATTCACATTTGCAGTAATTCTGGTAACTTACAAATAAGCTTATTAGAGATAAATCAGGTTAACTATGTTTAAACTTTCAATCAGATCGTCTTCTAAGATTTAATCTAATCTAAAAAAGTTTTAATATCGGTTTACCGCTTAAAGTTCCTATATAAAGCATATACGGCAAAAACTACTAGTTTAAGTCAATTTCAATATGGCAATACTAGTATTGAAGTTTTGGTCCGGTTCTGACTGAATTTAATTATTCTGATAAACCAACTAAAATAAGTATAACGTTTGCATTTGCATTATACAAAGTTCCAACCTATCGATCTTATGTTCCTGTTTAATATATTGTTACGTTTTTCTAACCTTACTTCGAATTGGATTAACTCACAATTCGATAAACGCAATTCCCAATCTCTTCCGAGTTCGATCACTGATTAGTAAGCACATATCCAAGGTTTATTAAGTATTCAACTCCTTAATTGTTCCACAACAACAGGAAAACAATACAGCGAACAATATTCCAAACTAGAATATTCTTTCAACAGCTTCAGAAACTCCAACGGTTGATTGTAGAAATTTCCAGTAATACAACGTTTAAAATAATGCACAAATTATTTCTACTTAATAACACTTTATACTTTATTTACAAAAACTAGTTTAAATATCACTTTTATAATTTTAACTTCACTATCGCAGGTTTAAAATAACAATAATTCCTAATCTACAACAGACAATTGCTTATATATATATATATCTGCTTAATTTCTAGAAAATTCGAGGTCACTTTTGAGAAACCTTGAGAAAATATTAGAATATTCGATTATTTTACGTTACGTTGATTTGATTCATAAAATCATTTATTTTATGTTGACCTTAATTCTAAGAATATATACACAACAACACTTCATTTCATTCATTTGTTGCTGCGTTTTGACTTTTGTTGTGATTTGATTTTACTGGAAGAAACTGTAATAGTCTAGATTTTTCTTTAATCGTAACAATATAACGGATTTGACGTTTCAAACGTCTAAATTCTAAAAGATAGATCGATCCAATATTTTATTTTTTGTGAATAAAATTTGAACCATGTTCTTACTTCATCAAAAAAAATGCCCTAATTTAACAAATGTCGCTAATTTCTGCTTCATGTTGTTTAGATTTGTGTTGATGAAGAAAATTCTTTCTCGTTTCGGAGTCAAAACAGTATTTTTCGCAAAGCTACACTTGGAAGGTTGAGAAAGCTTCAAAACTCCAATTGTGCAGATTAAACAAATGAAACATTTCATTTGAAATGTTTCATTGCTGAAATATTTCAACAAAATATATTTCATGCTTGAAATATTTCAAAAAAGACTGTTTTGCAATTTCACTAATTTTTCTCTATAATTTATAAAGGATTCAACTTTAGTGATATCACATATTTCAAAATTGAAGAATATAACTGTGAATATATAAAACACATACACTGTATTAATTATATTATTTAAATTTCAATAAAAAGAACGATTTGAACTGGTTATTTATTTATTCACACATTAAGCCTAACTGTATTAAGCCTAATTAGACGCCTTCCATTAAAGATCAACCTTGCTCAAATTTACTTTATTCTACACTCCCTCGAACAATTTGTGTTTATATTTCACTTATTTCTAATTTTTGGCGGTCCAAAACAAAACCCATACAAAACTTTTAGAAGTATTTCATGAAACATTTCTGAAACATTTCATAAAATATTTCAAAAATATAAATTTCATGAAATTTACAATCACATAAATTAAAAACTGTTTGTATACTTATAAATAATCGATAGCATAAACTTAAATCTGAAATAGTAATACTGTTGAGAGAAAATTTTCTTGGTTAAATTTGAAAAAAAAGTTAGTGAAATGTGTATTAATTGTGCATGTTACAAAATCCCCTTGTACACATTGCACATGGTGCATTGGTGCACATTGTGTGCACGATACCGTGCACATGTCGTATAACGCCGTAGCATATATGTGCACACAAATGTTAGCCTCTGTTTCACGAATAATAAAAAAACGAAGCAAAACGAAATTTATTTATTTAATAATAAGAATAATCGATACACGAATAATTAAAAAAAATGAAGAGTGAAGAAGTAGTTTAACATTTTCTAAACTGGTTTTTTCTGACTGGTTTCATTTAACTTTTTATCAGATAATATAAGCTTCGTAATAATAAATTGATGAATTTTATTTTATTTTCATCTAAAATTATATGCGAAAGAATTTTTTTTGTGAAGGTAATGAAAACATACACAAAAAATAAATAATTAAATAATTAATTTTAGTGATTCCAAAAAATTATTATATTTATTTAATATTTTTTGTTTGTCATTTTTCATGTCAGTTTACTTATATTTAAATTTAATTTTTTTATAATATTAGGAAAATTATGGAAAATTAATCTAATTTTTTATATGTAAACCAAAAATTTAAAATTATCGTATCGTTAAAAAAATAGCGAAAACATTTTTATTTCACAACTTAAAAATACGATCGCAATATTAATTTGTCGTAATGACGTTACCAAAAATATTAGTATAGGAAAGATTCATAACGTATAAGAAGATCCTAGCCATAAAAGTCATACTTCAAATATTTTTGTATATAAGCCCGAAAGTACTATGCACATGTTTTCATGATTTTAAAATGTTAAATTAAATCAAAAATGTATGACGTTAGCATTTTTATTTATTTATTTATTTATTTATTTATTTAATTTCAATTAATATCTTTATCTATTTACATAGTTTTATTTTCAATAATTATAATAAATTATATTTAAAATTCTTGTTCACTACTTATATTATATTACATATTATAAAGAAAAACAAAAATAATCGTAACTCATCCACAGAAAATCCAAGAGACATATAAACCATCCAAGAGACATATAAATCGCCGAGTCAAGACTTCAACAAACTTGACAGTTCATTTCTAAATTGATTCACGTTTGCAGCTCTTCGAAGCTGATAATCCAAGCAGTTCCGTGTTTTAGCCGCTGCTAACTGAAATGAGCTTTTAAAATAAAATCCAACTAAATTAAAAATATACACTAGAATATTTAACAAATTAAAAATTATTAAAATAAAAAAGTGCATGAAATGTGCGCACATAATGTTTGTCGTGATAATAGCTAATAAAATATAGCTGTAGAAAATATATATGCCAACCTCATACACATACTGACTGATACCCTGAATCATCCAAAAAAATTTCTAATTGGTGAACCCGACTACCATAAAATTTGCCCGTTAAAAATGATCGTCATTACACGTCTTCATATTGTTATAACGAAATATTAGTTAGACAAAGGTTAGATTTTCAACCTTTTTATTCTTTGATTTAGGTTTGACTATGTTGATGGTTCTTAGTTGTGCTTAAATCACCGTTATCAAATTTTATTTATCATAAAATTTCGAATTCAATCTTTTCACAAATAATTATGTTATCTTGCCTGACATTTCGTTTTTTCTAATCAACAGTATTGTCATACTGTTCGTTTTACTAATCTTAATTATCAATATAATTAATTAAGTATCCCAAAAATTAATATTTCTAATAAAAATCAATAGAATTAAACGGAAATGAACCGGTTTAACTAATAAAATCTTCTAATTTGTAAATGTCACAAAAATTATTACTCATTATTATAATGGAATAAATCAGTGAATATTATTATTACATTTTAATTTTGATTTTATTGTAAAATTAAAATATTTCAAAATTTTCCAAACCTGGTTGTTTTCAAAATAAAAAGATAATATAATTGAAAATAAAATTGAACCGGAATTAAACCGGTTGATCTTTCGTTTTTCATTGTTTCACAATATTGTCCTAGCATATAATTATTATAATGCTGTAAATCAATATATTATTAATTTTAATTTTTAGAATAAGAAATAAAAAACAATCAAATAATGAATACAAAATATTAAAATTTGATTATTCCCACGATTTTTTCTTTTTCTTTTTGTTTTCTTTGTAAAAGAAAAAATAAAGAAATAATAAAAATTTATTGTTGGTACGTTCTTTATTTGAAGATTCAAAAAGAAGAAGAAACACCAAATGTGTAACAGAACTAACAATTTCATTTTCTTGATTGGTTTTTCTGTTATGAATTACCGGTAGACATGGAACTGATTTCTATTGTTTAAGAAAGTAAACTTAGTATATTTTGAAATGAATTTAAAAAAATCTTTATTTTATTTTCATTACAGTTGCCAGTCTGGATGGAAAGGAGCAACATGTAATGAATGTGAGCGTTATCCAGGATGCATTCATGGAACGTGTAAAAAACAATGGGAATGTATTTGTAATGAAGGATGGGGAGGATTATTTTGTAATCAAGATTTAAATTTTTGTACAAATCATCGACCATGTCAAAATGGGGGTACATGTTTTAATACTGGACAAGGGTCATATACGTGTAACTGTACAAAAGGTTTTAATGGTACTGATTGCGAAATCAAAATAAGTGATTGCTCAAACTCTCCATGTATGAACGGTGGATCATGCCATGAAGATAAACATAATCATAAATACCGATGCGAATGTCATAAAGGTTTTATTGGAAAACATTGTGAAATTGAATCGTTGACATGTTTGGATAATCCATGTGTGCATGGCAATTGTCGTGATTTACCAGCTGGATACAAATGTGACTGCCCTTTAGGAGTATCGGGAAAAAATTGCGAAATTAAAATCGATGATTGCAATCCAAATCCGTGTGAAAATAACGGAGTTTGTGTGAATAAAGCAAATACTTTTCAATGTAATTGCCCATCCGGTTTTACTGGAAGCAGATGTGAAGAAAATATAGATGATTGTCAAGGTAATCCGTGTCAAAATGGTGGAACTTGTGTTGATATGATAAATCAATTTCGTTGTCAGTGTGTACCGGGTTTTATAGGTTCACTTTGTGATGAAAAAGTTGATTTATGTTTAACAAAACCATGTGCCAATGGGGGAGCATGCACAAATTTGAACAATGATTATAGTTGTGTATGTCGTCCAGGTTTTACAGGAAAAGATTGTAGTCAAGATATTGACGAATGTGCTTCAAATCCCTGTCAAAATCGCGGGACCTGTGTAAATCGGGTAAATAGCTATCAATGTGTTTGTCCTGGAGGATTTCAGGGAAGCAATTGTGAAGAAGAAGCGTATTCAACTTCATGGAACGATGGTGCGTTATCGCGGCATATTGCAACCGGAAATCTTCAAGAAGCGAGAAGTGATACCATGGATGATGATGGTTTGAGTACTGTTCAAGTTGCATTAATAGTTGTGTTATCAATTGCCATGCCAGCTATTGTTATTATTGCCACAATGGTTGTTATTTGTATGAAAAAACGACGAAAACGTGCACAAGAAAAAGATGATGCTGAAGCTAGAAAACAAAATGAACAAAATGCGTCACATACAATTTCACATCATCATAATTCAATGTCTGCAAAACGTGGATCCAATACAACGATTGGTTTAGATACATCACATCATAACATGATAAAAAACACATGGGATAAAAGTGTTAACAACATTTCGAGCTCAATAAGTGCTGATGAGTGTTTAATGAACACAAGTATCTATGGTGCTATGTCAAATTACAGTGAAAACAATGACTGTATATCTGCATCACAAATCCCTCCATTACAGCGAGCTAGATCACAAAAACAATTAAATACAGATCCTATTTTAAAACAACGGGCATCACAAATTATTCATAATTCAAAAGATTATTATAATCATAATGATAATAAAAGAATATCATTATTATCAGATGGCTCACTATCATGTCAACCATCATCACAGCAACAACAACATAGATGGGGTTGTTTGCCATCATCACAAACTACATTAACAACAACACCGTCATCTTTAGGTGGGGGTATTTTAGTAACACCATCAACAAGACAAATCGGGCATTGTAGTCCGCCGCATATGTAGTAGTGCTGTTTATTATTAACTAATATTATTTGAAATTTAAATTAAACTAAAAAAACATTTCTTGACAGTAAATATTTTTTTATTATTATTAATAATTTATTTTCTAGAAAATAAACAAAAATTATATATATTCTTTATTGTTTCCTTGAAAAAAGGAATCATTACTTTGAGCTTAGATATACATAAAAAAGACTTCTGATAATAATTGTGTTAAAACTATGGCCAGTGCTTGTTTGATATGTTTTTCTGTAAATAATTAAGGTGACGTAAACTTGTTCATTTCACGCGCGTAAATAACATAACAAAAAAAAATAGATTGATTAAAATTGAATGAATATATTATTTTAATTTATTGTGATGATTTAAAATGCGATCACGAAAATTATTAATCATAACAAGTTTTATTATTCGCATATATTTCTCATCTTGATTATGATTGAATTTTTCTTTTATATTAAATCGTGATCATGATTTACTAATTAACGTTAATTATAATCATATAATAATTAAATCTCTTATATATTTTTTTTAATTTCCAGTAATTTAATTCTTGTTTTTTTTTTCTCATTGCATGTACTTTTTTGTCATTCCATTTATCTTCTATATTTTTTTCTTTTTCTGTCTTAATAATTCAAGGAATAGGCTGTGATTTAATCAAATTAATTTATAATTTTATAAAATTAATTTCTGATTTTTATTTTTACTATTATTATATTATTTCTTTTCAATGTGATCATGATCATATATTTTTTTAGTCAATGATAACCAAGATCAAGACAATATTAGAATATTTTCTGTTATATTATTTACGATCATCATTAACAACTAAATTCCAAAGTAAATAAGAATTAAAATAATATATTCACAATATTTTATCTACAAACTTGTAATATTGTTTTATTGTTTTTTTTTTTTTTTTCAAGATTAAAGGAGAAACGTTTCGTTCGTTTTTCTTTTTATTAATATATTTTCTTTTCCCAAAAATTTATTCTGTTTTGTAAATAAAAGAAACCGTAAAACAAATATCTTTGATATTTTAATGTTTAATTTAATTTAATTTAACTATATGAATATAACTGTAATTATTCTAAAAATATTGTATGCATGATTTGTGTATATGAAAAAAAGATTTTTTTTCTGTATATGTTTGTAAAGTTTTGTACGACCGTAGAAATAAAGAGGAATAAACAAAGAGAACAGATTAGAAAAGTAGAAGATATTGATGATCTTAGTGTTGTGTATACCATTTAATATTTAACTTATTCCTTTTAAATTAATATTTCGTTAATTTTCAAACTAAAAATTTTTCTTATTTATTTATAGCTCTAATTTAAAAATAAACATAAAATTTTGTTTTCTTTCATTCTCCATAAATCTTACTTTAGTTCTGCTATGCAGAATTAATTACTACTATTAATAATTATTAAAACTATAATTATAAGTTTAGGTATTATTATTTTTTTATTTTGATATTTAGTAATTTTTTTATTTTATTATAAATAAAAAATTTATTTAAATATTGAAAAGGAATTATAATATTGTGATCAATTTAATTTTATAAATAATTAATTATATGATTTAAATTATTCAAAAAATTAAAAAAAAATATTACATAAATAAAAAACTAAGTCAAAATCTTAGAATTTTAATAAATTATAAAAAGTAAAATGTAAAAAAAAAAAATCAAAGTCTTAGATATCATCAATACATAAAGATAAAAAATTAATAAATTATTATTTTTTGATATTCATAAAACAAAAACAAAATAATGTTCCTGATATTGATGTTAAATTTATTTTGAAATGAATAATAATCTTCTATTTTTTATTTTCTTAACTGATGACTTATTGAATATAATTTCATATGAAATAAAATTCAATTAGTCATCGATTGATTTGATGGAAATTTAGAGTTCTTATTTCAAAATAAATTTAATTAGAAACTTAGTCAAAATAAAAACATCAAATTATTACATTTACAATTAATTTCTTTTTGTATTTAAATGCATGCCTCACTTTTTTCAACAATGGCATTATTTTTATTTTAATTATAATTTTTTATTATATATTATAATGAAAAATTATTTTTAAAATAAATTTTTAATTAAAAGTAAGTAAAAGAATAAACAAGTTTGTAATAAACGAAGAAATTTACTACTTGTAATATATTTGTAATATATAAAATCGAAACATTTTTTAAAAATTAAAAAAAAACGTAATGAATGAAAAAACAAACCCCTATGTAAATAATTGATTTAAAATAAAAAAAAAAAAAATACAAAAAACAATTAAAATTTTACTACTATTATTAATTATTATTATAATTATGTATTATTATTATAACTATTATTAATTAATTATTACTACTTATTTTAGAATAATAAATCAACAAATTTAAAAAAGAAAAAAAGAAAATGAAAAAAAACCTTAAAAAAATATAAATAAAAATAAAAAAGCAAATTTTTTTGAAAAATAATTATCTAGTTTTTTATTTCGAAAGAATTCTTGAACTTTGAAATTTATTACTGCAGTAATTTTGAAGAAGTGCTTAAGTGATGAATAGAAAACAAACAATAATTTTTAGTTTATGGTAAGTTACTTCCAATTATTAATACAAAAATAGATTAAAATAATAATCGATTTATTACCGAATTTTTTTTTTCAAAATGGGTAAGATTTGTTTAAATTGAGGTTTAATTTTTGTTTCACTGAGCAAAGAACGAAAATGAAAGAAACTTGGTGATTAATATTTAGATATAAAAATACGTACAATTCAAGAACTTATTCCAAATCATTGTGGATGTATAGTATAAAACGGTTAAACCAAATTATAATATTATTCAAGTATTATCCAAAACGCTAATAACAAGAAACAATTTATAAATTTTAACAATAAAACACGGCAACAAAACAAAACAAAAACTTAAAAATATAATAGAAACAGTATTGAAATAATATTTATGTTATATTTACATTAAATATTATCTAAATTTATAAATAAAAAATTCAAACTTCTTTATTTTTTGTTGAAACTTTTTTTATGTTTTACCAGCATCATCATTAAAATTATTGTTATTATTATTATTATTATCACAACTTTACATTTGAATAGAATAAACATTAAAGCTTTAATTTTGTTTAGTTTTGGATCAGTTGTAAAATATTACTTTTTTCTAGTCGGTGCTATATAGAAATGTTATATGCGTATTAAATTGGAGAACAGTTAGAAATGCATAATTGGTTTTCCGGTAGTAAATTAAGTTTAATTAAGTTAAGCGTTTCTCTTGAACTTATTGCATTTTAAATCTATGCTTTTGTTTACTAAATAAACCTATTTATTTTTTTTCTGTTGTCTGTAAAAGCGTAGGCTTTCTTCAAGTGTCTTCCTCACCTGTATTAAGAAAATAATTAAATTAATTTTCTGGTTGAGTTTTACTTGGATACAATTAAATCGATTATTATTCATATGGGTAAAAAGCCCATAGTGTACGTTTTCCAATTTATCAGGATTGACTTTCTTGGTTATTTGGAAAATCCAGCTAGTGACATATTCTTTGATCATCTGACGGTTTGTCTTCCTCAATGATTAAAGCTCAGATGTAGAGTTACATAAAGACTCGTCCCTGTATGGAGTATTATTGGCAAGTGTGGGTGGTGTGTGACTCTTTACATCATGTCCCTTTTGGACTCTTCAAAATCGTGCTTTGCGAATTGTAGGTGATCCAAAATTAATGCCATTCAACATTGTTGCACTGTTGTTGATCTGAGATCTCATTATTTTCTATAAATATTAGCACCAACCGTGCTCGAATGTAACACGCGTCAACCTTAGTTTTGTTGGCTCATTAGTCGATTACAAAAACTGCCAAAATGCAAAGTTCCTACACTGTCATAGTGACAATACCGACGAACTTCTTTGTTCGAACTGCGTGGAGAGAATTGGACTAATAAAAATAATTTGGAATCCTGACCCTGAAAATCTCTTATTTTATCACAGAAATAATAATCACAAAAAAAACTATGTATCTAAAGAAAATTTATACTATCAGAAATTATATAAAATAAATTAAAAAAGCTTACATTAATGAGTTGTTTTGATGTTCCGCTTGAAATTCATGTGAATCGTTTTTCATTTTTTTTGATTAGTTATAGAATTATTGTTTTCCTTTGTAAGATTTGAATTTATATCCACCTCCGGCACTGACAGCACATACTCCTCCAAATCATTGCCTGATGGCCTATTCAAAAATTCGTACATATACAATCCTTGTTGAAGTAAATCTACCACTTTCACAACATACTTTTCATATTCAACTTTCCGTTCACTTTTATGCGAAGAACTTTAGACAAGTTATTTTCACTTTTTCGAACACAATTTCGGGCATCCAATTCATATTCATCCGTTGAATTTTTTTCAGTTACTATCGATTTAATTTTTTCAGTAATTGGAATGGTAAAACAACGGTTTCGCTATCTTCTAATACAAACACAAGCCGTTTTCTAATACAAACACGCTCATATTTTAAAATACAAAAATATGTTATTCAAAATAAATTAAAAATGTTGAAATTTGTTTGGATTATTTGTTTGATTTTAAAAATTGCTGCTAGTTAAACTTCTTAACACGCAAAACTTAATACAGTAAAAGACAACAAAAACTTATCTCTGTTAGAATAAAAACAGCAATTTTAAAAATAAATTAATTTTACAAATTTAATATGAACAATTTCGTTAAGGAATATACATTTTCTTGTGCCACAATAACACTACTCATAACAATGTTCACTCTTTGATATAAATTTTACTAATCCCCTGATCGAATAAAACGGTCAAGTATATATAGTAAGATTCTTCAGAATTTTGTTTCTTTTCTATTATCCCAGCCATCGTATACAAATAATAAATTTCTCATTTCAAATCTCCATCTCAATAAACAATTCCGTTCAAACGAAAAAATATTCCCCTCCAAATACAAAATTGTACAACTGTATAAAACATTAAGACTAAGCTTTACATAACAAAAATTTCTATGGAGGCACAAACAAGTATTTTAAATTGGTATTTAGTGCAATTAACTAAAAAAAATGTTAAAATATTAATGACCAACTTGCAGCTCACATAAAAACTTTTATGTTTCTTTGAATTCATAGGCCGGAATCGTAATAAATTGGCAAATTATAAGCGAATTTCTTTATATATGAATATTCTTGTTTTTAGAGAAATATTCGAAATATTCAGTCGTTACAGAACAAGGAGAAACGAAGATAATGATGATAGAACTACCATCACTATCTGCTGTTTATTCTAGAAGAAAGGACTATGAGAATTGCCAATATGTTAAGAAGACTTCATTCCTCAGAAATGCATTCACAGACGGTGAGGTTGCATTTCTTGGAGATTTGAGGAACACAAATCCTGCTAGATGATCAAGGACAATCAAGTTTCAAGGTCAGTCAAGTATTCCCCAATTTTGATCTGGGATACGCACCCTAAATATTAATATATATATGTACACTGCCATACCAGATCAGAGACAAACCGAGATTGAATTGGAGGATGCATTGTTTGATTTGTTGCCTTTATAGGCGACGAAGACCCTCCAAAGTCTATGTAGTTATCATGATGTTCCTTGATCAATTCTGCTAGAAAAACAGATCTAAGAGAATCGAAAATCACGGCTTAACACAAAAGTTGCTTTGACAATTCAACTCACTAAATAAAGTTTCGATAAGGTCCAATAAAAACGCTTCATTTACTATTTTTTAACAAATCAAAACGAATTGTTTCGATTATTTTTTTCTGGTGGGAAGGAACAGCGAATATTTTCGAATATTTTCGGCCTACTTAATATATTAATTTAAAACAAAAATTCGCATACAAAATTATGTGAAAATGCAATTTGCAAATAGTAAAAATGTCCGTTTTCATTCATAAATGATTGCATGTTTATGTTTATTTGTCAAAAATAAATTACAAATTTATAACATTTATGCGCCTACAAAGATGAAATAATATTTTATTACGTATGATTATGTTGTATGAAATAATGTTACTATTTCTGTTCGTTACATTGTCTGCTAAATACAACTCGTCACCAAATTATTAGTCGATTATTTTTCAACTTTACCACTCATGACATTTGAGGTTAAAAATTTCCCTCGTGCGCTACACGCACTCGGGACCTGACCGAATAAAATGGTCAAGTATATATAGTAAGATCCTTCAGAATTTTGTTTTATCTATTCTTTTCTATTATCCCAGCCATCGTATACAAATAATAAATTTCTCATTTCACATCTCCATCTCCATCTCCATATCATCTCAATAAACAATTCCATTCGAATGAGAAATATTCCCCTCCAAATACAGAATTGCCCAACTGTATATATCATTATGACTAAGCTTTGCATAACAAAAATTTCTATGTAGACACAAACAAGTATTATGAATTGGTATTAAGTGCAATTAACTAAAAAAAATGTTAAAATATTAATGACCAACTTGCGGCTCACATAAAAACTTTTATATCTTATTTTTAGAGCAAAGTTGCAAATAGTCCGTTATTACATGCGTACAAATGGAATTTGACGGAAAAAAGGTGAAATCTTTTTTTTTTTTTTTATTAATTAGTTGGACATGTTTAGCACACTAAATATGAAATATTCATTATTTAGACTCTTTGAATATCCGAAGATACCATGTCAACTATAAAGGAAGGAGATGAGGAAAATGGAAGGAATGGGGATATAGGGATAACTAACTATACTAATTGTTTTAAATGATTATGGACATCGGGAAATACAGAGGGAGGCATTGAGTTCCACAATTTGACAACTCTATTAAAATAGTCGTTCTGAAAGGACACAGTTCTACAACGAGGTATTCGTACAACAAATGGATGGGACGACTCGGCAGCTCTTGTTTGTCGATTATACTGCGCACACGATGGAAGGATATTTTGAATTTCCTTAGAGGAGAATTCATTGAATTGAAATCAACAAATAATTAAAAAATAGTTTTAATCAACTCCCCAGCATGCATGTGGAAATAGATCTTAAAAGATATTTATGCGTTGTTGTGATACGAAGTATACAAAAAAAATTCAACATTGGAAACAAACTGATGACTTAAAACTAAATTTGTATAAACAAAACCTTTTCCATAAATTAAATTCACCCATCAGATTAGTATTTCAATCCTGCGTCATTTGAAGAAACAACAGATGGTTAAAGAATAGAGTAGTGTACTGCGCACATGAGATTAGGAGCAAAATAAATGTTTATATTGATTATATTGTTTACTCCACCTATACATTTTTCATGTTATTTTTTGTTGTCATTAAATTTTTTAACCTCAATTTATTATTCGATATATCTATTAAGTTTATTTTTTTAACTACTAACTTGAGAAATCGTCATTATTTACTCGAATGCCCCAATGAGAAGTAATTTTTCTCAAGCTAGGTCAATAATAATAACAAACAATTACCTAGGTTAATAATGACAAATTTTCTTTTATTTTTGATTCAAATGAACAAAAAAACACAAACAAATAATAATTGCATTGCTTTGTTTCGTTTTATTTGTATGAAACTAAACTTCCAGGCTACTTGATATTTTAAGATATTTAAAAAATGAAATCAAAAATGACTAATATAAATATCTAATGAAAGCAAATATGATAATTAGTGTTAGTAGTTAAAAAAATTCTATATATACTTCGGTTGAGAAGACTAATATAGACCTCGATCATTATATCCCTCGGCGCTACGCGACTCAGGATCTTAAAAATGTTCTCGGTCAATAATAGCCTACTTCTCAACCTTGTTATATAATGTACTATTATGTCCAATTCAATTCTTTTATTTTCGTGTTCAGCGCGGCTATTAGCTATAATAATAGAATAACTATAATATTTATATTTTATATCAATTATTTGTAACTTTCATCAATTCTTTTATATAAAGATTACAAAAACATATGAGCAATTTCACGAAGATTCAACAACGTTTTGACTTGACCCCTTTTAATTTTGATTATTTTTTGTTTATAGATAGTCTTTGATAAATAAAAAATACAAGTTCTCTTAGAATTTGTTTTTTCGACCAGGGGTCTTCACAGGGTGCCCCTCAATTTTTGTTATTTTGTGATGTGAGTGCATTTTGACGAGCGATTGTAGAAAAACTACTCAACCGATTTTCATAAATGATATGTCGTTGAATAGGTATTAGAACAAAGTTTTTAAAAATGTACATTGTTAATTTTTTGAAATAATTTTTAACGGTGTAACATAAGAAAAAAATGGTGTAATTGAAAAAAAGATGGCATAGCGTTTTTTTTTTTTTTTTTTTAAACTAAATTGAAGCTTATTTTATATCTAACAACTTGTGAAAGTTTGGGACTAGCGTCATTTTTTGTTTTAGAGATAAAATTCGTTGTGCATATAACTGTCGGGAATCAGTTTTTTTTGTTCTGAAGGAAAATTATAAAAATGGCGATTTTTAGATTCAGATTTTTTTTTTATGTTAAATATCAAATATTTTATTATTAAATGAACTTTTTAAAAAGCAATTTCAGTCAAGTTCAGCAAAATTTTGCGACATTTTGACTCGACCCTTTTTAATTTGGTTTATTTTTAGTTTATAGATAGCCTTTGATAAATGAAAAATACGGCTTCAAGTAGAATTTTTTTAAATATAGACCAAAATAAACCAAATTAAAAAGGGTCGAGTCGAAATGTCGCAAAATTTTGCTGAACTTGACTGAAATTGGTTTTTAAAAAGTTCATTTAATAATAAAATATTTGATATTTAACATAAAAAAAAAATCTGAATCTAAAAATCGCCATTTTTATAATTTTCCTTCAGAACAAAAAAAAACTGATTCCCGACAGTCATATGCACATCGAATTTTATCTCTAAAACAAAAAATGACGCTAGTCCCAAACTTTCACAAGTTGTTAGATATAAAATAAGCTTCAATTTAGTTTAAAAAAAAAAAAAAAAAGGCTATGCCATCTTTTTTTCAATTACACCATTTTTTTCTTATGTTACACCGTTAAAAATTATTTCAAAAAATTAACAGTGTACATTTTTAAAAACTTTGTTCTAATACCTATTCAACGACATATCATTTATGAAAATCGGTTGAGTAGTTTTTCTACAATCGCTCGTCAAAATGCACTCACATCACAAAATAACAAAAATTGAGGGGCACCCTGTGAAGACCCCTGGTCGAAAAAACAAATTCTAAGAGAACTTGTATTTTTTATTTATCAAAGACTATCTATAAACAAAAAATAATCAAAATTAAAAGGGGTCAAGTCAAAACGTTGTTGAATCTTCGTGAAATTGCTCATATACAATGGCCATAAATTTAGCTTAAATCTAAAATATGAATAAAAGTTTTCTACTCCGTGGGAAATGGATGAAAACATTCAGCTAAAATTTCAGGGTGTCTGTAACAACGGACTATCTCGAATTTTGCTCTAAATATAAGAATATTTGAAGAAATTATATTAAATTAAAGCAAACATAAAAGCATTTGTGTGCTACAAGTAAGTCAATAATATTTTAACATTTTCTCAGTTAATTGTTTTGATGCGTCACAATGCCAATTAATAATAAAAATTTTTGTCTACATAAATGATGATATTTTTGTTTGTAAACAATGAGATATAATGGAGTTGTTCAAATTTATGTAGTTGTAGAGAAGTTGCTTAGTGAGATGAAATGTGGAAGTGGTTGACTTGCATTATATTGAGAGATATGGGGAAATTATAAATTTTTACGAAGAAGAGCGATGAATAGTATAATTAAAGAGAAACAAGAAATGGAGAATCTTACTATATATATACTCGACCAAATGTTTGACCGAGCAGATTATGTAAATTTAAATCAAAGAGGACAGTTTGTGTTTTTTCGGTGCCACAAGTTTTTGCTATTAATAAAGTTTAAATATAGATAACATTGTAGAAATTTTTGTGATTATTTTTTGGTTATAAAAAATTATGTTAACAAATAAATATAAAGAAATAAAAGTATTATTTTGTTTGATATATGTATGTGATGAAATTTTAATCACCTCAAAAATGACAGGAATATTATTTGAAGATATGTTTCAATATAAAAAAATGATGGATCCGCAAGGTAAAAAGTTTGATTATGTTAGTCGATTGCATTGTGAATCCGAGTCCTTTAAAATAAATGTGATGCTGGATATAAATATATATCCAAAGGAATTGAGTTATATCCAATGGAATTGGGTGACAAATGTTGGTTGATATTGATACAAATTTAAAATAAAAAACCAATAAAAAAATGTACTACGCCTGGATTTGAACTCTCGATCTATAGCAATAGATATCCATATTGCATGAAAACAATAAAAAAATAAACAAAATTTTGCCTTTATAAAACATATAATAAATTGTTCTATAGTGCTTTTACCGCTTTTCGAAAACAAAAATTAAAAATTTGAGAAATCCTGTTGAAAAAGTCGCACTGAAATGCTACAGTTGCATTGTAACATACAGATTCTTTGATGCAACATACAGATTCTTTGATGTGACGTGATAAGCTTGTAGACTTAGCCAAAATCAATTTGATCTCTTCAGAAGTTCGTTCATCAATAATATATTTGAAAAAAAATATTGTCAAATCAGCAACGATTGTCAATTTAATTTTCATTTTTAAAAATTTGTCGTTAAATAAGCAAATTTGTTACAAAATAATAATTTAGTTTTTCTATGATAGCATATGAAAAGTCTATTTTCATCACGCTTAATGCCATGTGAAAATGGGTTCTTTTTCCACTAGTGTAAAAAGAATAACAAATTGTAGTTGCCATGGTTTTGCATATAATTTTACAAAGTTTTTAAGCAGCGCAACCATGCAAAACATAGTATATGAATTTTATAATTTATAGCAAATATATATACATACATATATATATATATATATATATATATATATATATATATATATATATATATATATATATATATATATATATATATGTATATATATATATATATATACATATATATATAAACATTTGTTTGTATATATATATATATATATATATATATATATATATATATATATATATATATATATATATATATATATATATATATATATATATATATATATATATATATATATATATATATATATATATATATACTAGCGGGACCCGGCGTGCTTTGCTACGCCTATAAATAAAGTTTGTGTGTATACATTTTGTTGACGTAGTAGCAATAATTTCAAAGATTTGTAATGAGAAATGATCTATTTTTTTTTTAAATATGAATGTAAAAGGATCAGCACTCTAGTTGATCAATAAAATATAAAAAAAATAGTATTATATATACAACAAAGGATATATAAAAAAATACGCGATCAAATAAGTTTTCAGGTGTGTCTCTATATAGAACATTAGAACATACGGAACAAAAATGGATTCACAAATTTTCACAGTGCTCATGCGGTTTAATATACGCTTTCTTTACCTGTGGTAGGTTACTAAAAACGTTGCAAACAATTTTGATCGTTATAACATTTTATGGTCAGCAAGGGCAGTAAGAATAGTGACAATATATTCGATGAAGGTATAGAAGAAGTGATGCAAAAAAGGAATAGAAGAAGAGATGCCAAAAAATCAAAATTATTTGGATGTTTTTGTATTAGAATTCATAGGATGTGAATTCATAGGGTGAGAAATATTTCTATTTAGTCAACATCCTAAGTCATTTTAAAGTCATTATTGATTGTTGCAAATCAATGCGAAACTAATATCTTACACACGGTCAATATATTGGCATATATGTTCCATATATAGACAACATTAATGGAATATTAACTTTTGGGTGATTTTGTGAGCAAGTATTGCTCAAAGTAATTATTGAAAGTATTATTCCCGATAATAAGTAATTATTGTCGGGATTGAACTCACACTCATCAGAGACATCATAGTTCAAACTTCAAAGCCATCATACAGACGCAGCCACAGTGGATGAAACAACAATAAAACATATTTTAATTTTCATGTTCAGATAATTTCTAAATTGAAACTTCATTATCTCATATTTATTTAAATTGAATTCTTCATCTGTGATTATACTATTGTAAATTGTATTTGTTCCCGACACGAAACACACAAAAACTGTTTAAAGAAGTTTTTCTGAGCGAAAATAAAAAATGCTTTAAAATTGCAAAATTCATGTGAATTAAAATAATTACTTTAAGCTTAATCAGTCTAAAAATCTCTCAAAACTTTGTTTATTTTACACCAAATAGTGTAAAACTTTTGTTGATTTAACATTATACCTGTCGCATATTGTCGGTATCTCATAAGAAAGGAAATTCAAGAAAACTCGTTCTGATAACAGCCATGTTCGATTTGACTGAAGCATTTGAAACAACGAAAAATTTAATACAAATGTTGTTGTTTTTTCAATTGTTTTAGTCACACTAAACGTACCAAACATCCAATTTACATTGTATCATTTTTATTGCAACAATTATTTATTTTAATAAGAAAAAAATTTCAAAATGTCATTTTAATTCTATTTCTTTGCTCGTGCTTGTAGGCACACATTATATTTTGCGTTTTTCCGTCTAGATGTGTACACGAACAAATCAGAAGGTATTCCGACGTTAGCTGACCACCACATACAGTTGTCCAGATGTGAAAAGTACGGATTCTCCAAATCTACCACATCCTTGCAGCAATTTTCCTTGTTCTTTGTTGACAGTCATTGCAAAAGCGAGTCGCACTGGAAACTAAACGTTTGAATTCAAATGCCATATCTGTTGGGATCATTGAAATGCGTAGCAACAGTACATCTCCCTCTTTTAATTTTCCATTCAAAATTGATTGTAGCTTCAATGACTTTGTTCATCATCTTTTTCACCAAAAATTTTTAAAAACATTTGTGCTATTTCAAAATATTTGAAGCATTTTTTTAATAAAATTTGTTGTGTAGTTGGAATTACAATATTTTTTTTTTTTTTTTTTTTAATAAAATGTGTTGTGTAATAGGGTTTAGAATATGTGTCACAACAACACATAAATACCTTTTAAGACCTAGGTCTAGACCTGGGTCCCACAACAACTGGCGTTCTGAGGTGTAGATTAACGCTTTTTTTAAACATCTGTGGGTTGAAGCCACCTGAGACTAAGTGTTCCGGCAAACTATTCCATTTGTACGCAGTTCGGACAAAGAAGTCTCTCTGCGATCTGCCAGTCACAATATGTCTCACAACAACACATAAAATCCTTTAAGACCTAGGTTCCACACCATCATGTTTTTTAAGATGATGGACGCAAATTGCTAGTGCTAGAAGCATATACCAAGATCATGTAAACATGGTTTTGCTGAAGGATTAAACCCGGCACATTTAATAGTTATATGGAAGCTCATTTCTCCAAGTAAACGAAAAAGTTCATTTTTTTAAAAAAATATAAAAAAATAAAAAATTTGCGTCCATCAACACCTTAGAAAGCATGTTGTTGTGGACTTTATTCTTCAAAGGTTGTCATGAGTTGTTGTTACTCACATTGTAATTCGTACTACCTAACACATTTTATTTTAAAAGAAATAGCGTGTCATCATCAAAGAATATTCTATAACTAAGACTAAGGGTGCTATCGTTGATTGAAAAAAGTTCATCCGCCAACATCCCTAAGATATCACTTTGGCTAGTGATATCTCACTACTATTGCCAGTGGTTTCGATAACTCAAGCTAACTCATATACTAATAGTAGGAATCTAAGTACGCTGCGTTGTCACTCCCATAGATCAAAAATATAAAATTTTACAAATCTTCGTGCGGGAGTATATATTTAATTCGTTATTGAATTCTTTAATTATAACTATAAAAACATTGATTAAAGCAAACTACGCTCATAAACCGATATTTAAACAAAAAACCAAATAAAATATTTATCACCAATCACCAATAAAAAAAATAATACACGACAATTTGAAAAAGCAAATCGTAGTGTATTTTTTTTTTTTTTTTTTTTTTTTTAATAAAATGTGTTGTGTAATAGGGTTTAGAATATGTGTCACAACAACACATAAATACCTTTTAAGACCTAGGTCTAGACCTGGGTCCCACAACAACTGGCGTTCTGAGGTGTAGATTAACGCTTTTTTTAAACATCTGTGGGTTGAAGCCACCTGAGACTAAGTGTTCCGGCAAACTATTCCATTTGTACGCAGTTCGGACAAAGAAGTCTCTCTGCGATCTGCCAGTATGACAGCGCGGGATCTTTACCGTTTCACTGGTTGCGGCAGCCGATTGCCGAGTGGAACGGGGGTAAGAATAAGTTTGAGGCATGATGCCGCTGATTTCATCTGAGCACTGCTGATGACGATATTTGTAAAAAACAACGAGGTCAGCAACAGTGCGACGATGTTGTAGGGAATCAAGTTGTGATGTCAAAGTTCGATCACCTACAATTCGTATAGCTCGCTTTTGAACAGAGTCCAAGAGGGCCAAGATGGAAACAGAGGCAGCACCCCAAACTTGACAGCAGTACTCCATACAGGGACGAATATAGGACTTATAAACATGGAGCAATTGGTATGGAGTGAAAAATTTTTTGCATCTATTTAGGAGGCCGAGTTTTTTAGACGCGCTTTTTGCCATCGCCATTACATGATCGTTCCAGAGTAGGTCATTTGAAACTGTGACACCCAATAAACGAATGTTTTTACATTCACCTATTGGTTCATCACACATACTAAATAAAATATCTTTGGGGAACTCGGTCTTTAATCTGGAAACAATCAACAGCTGTGTTTTGGTGGAGTTGAAATTGACAAGGTTTTGGTCACCCCAGTCGGCGACTTTATTCAGGTCTTTGTTCACGTTTATGGCAGCGTCTCTCCGGGCAGGATTAATTCGTTCGTGCATTTTACCTTTTGAAGGAAGGGGCTCGAACGACTTGTGCAGAGTACTATCATCTGCAAAACTATTTATTGGGTTGCTGGTGATTTTCAACAATTCGTTGATATAAATCAAAAATAGGGTTGGGGACAATACTGAGCCTTGGGGTACACCAGCGTTAATTAGTTTAGACTCAGAAGAATATCCGTCTAAGGTTACCGAAATGTATCGGCCGGATAGAAAATTTTGAATCAGCTTCACAACATTGGGATGAAAACCGTACGCAACGAGCTTGTTGATTAAGTTGGCATGCCAGACTCGATCGAATGCCTTGGAGATGTCTAAAGCGATAACGTATGTTTCACCACCTTTATCAAGTATGCTGTTCCAACAATGCGCTACATAGTTTAATAGATCGGTAGTTGATCTTTTGTTTCGAAAACCGAAAACAAACTTCGACGTTAAAAACAACGTTCTAAATACAAATACAACACCATCTATTGGATAACCCAAATTTATGAGGCGTATATCACACTATCAAATATATTGCTCAATAAAAAAAATATGACATGAAATTGGAGAGTGCAAACGTTGTAAAAAAATAGACTTCGCTACCTAGTTTTTCATCCAGTTTTGATGACAATTTTTTTTACCTCTAATCGTTATATTTTAATTAGCAATACAAATAAGAGTATTATTCAATTTGATATTGATTTTTGTAAATTAACATAGAAGATCAATGAAAAATTTAAAATAATAAATAAATAAATTTAAATTATTGTTTTCTTTAATTTTTACTCTTATATTTATTCCAACTTTATAAAAACCAATACAACAAATTTTTTACAGGTACCGAATTCCGATACTTTTTCACACTTCTATAATTAATATATAACCTCCCCAATAGTTATTTAAGTATTAAGAGCAGTAAGAGTGTTTTACCGATTGAGGATATATGTTTTGAGATCGAGACGAATTCGAGATCTCTAATATATCCGAAATCGGTAATACTGTTAATGCTCAAAATGCTTATTACATTTTTTGCACGATTAATAAAAATTCGATTAAAACTATTTAAATAATAAAATTCATTCACTAAATTCAAGTTTGAATGTTTTAAAGAAAATTTCTTAAAATGTCATTTCAAAATAGTAAGCTTTGCGTTTCATCATAATACTATAGGTTTTTTTGTTGCAAAACTAAATTCCATCGAATATATTTTCAAAATTAATTGCTTTTTTTAAATCTTTTAACTGCAATATTTTTAAATGAATGTTATTTAAATTTGAAGCTAGTGAATAGACGTACACAATTATTTAACTAATAATCGTTTTTATTCACACCCTGAGGTCTCCTTTACTGGTAAGTAAATACTTACCGGCTGCATGATCGGTAAGTAATTACTTACCGACCAGTGATTTGTAAACGAAACTTACTATTTTGATTTACGAATCAGCGAACATGCAAAATCGCCTGATCGTGCAAAAAATTATCAATAACCTTTGGTAACGTATTTGACTTAGCATAATATGCTTTTCGTTTATTATCAAATAAAACAAAACTTTCTTTACTAAATATATTTGATAGTCTAATAATGGCCTTACACGAAGTTCAAGTTTACTATCAATTGAATAAATTGATTTACGCTGCCATCTGAATGTTGGCATAAAAACCATTCATATTTAACATTTAATTCGCAATTAAAAAATATCTAGGGATTTAATCAAGATAATAACTATCCTATCTCTCAAGCTGGACCATCTTACACACATTGTACAAAATTTCATTAAGATTGGTTACATTGTTGCGGAGTTCATCGCGGACAAACATCGTGACACGTGATTTTTATATATATATAAGAATAAGATAAGATAAGATAAGATATATATATATATATATATATATATATATATATATATATATATATATATATATATATATATATATATATATATATATATATATATATATATATATATATATATATATATATATATATATATATATATATATATATATATATATATATATATATATATATATATATAAATATATATTTACTATCATAGAAAAAATTGCATTTCCTGCAATTACAAATGTTTACTTACGAAAAATCAATGTTTTCATCTCTTGTAGGAAGATATACTATTTTGTACATGTTTGAACTAAACTTAAACATAGCATTCCTTATTATAGTGAACAATTTTATTTTTATTGTCTTTTTCCTTAAACCTATATGTATATATAGGACGAGGAGTTAGTTTTGAATGATAAGTTAGACCATAGCGCACGTTTATTATTGGTCGCAGCAGGTTGTAAATAAGAATCTTTTAAGTATTAATTAGTAGTATAAAATAAAAGTATACAGGGAGCGATATAACGTCGGTTGTGTTCTTTTTAATTACATATCTCTAAAATGTTTTGAATAACAATATTCGTAACATTTTAGGTGCTATGATCCCTATTTTATGAGGATTGTTTTGTTGCTTTTAAGTTTTGAAATGGCACTTCAGTTTTAAACTAGACCCTTTTATTCGCATTTTTGACTTAAATATTGCGAGTAACCGATTGAATGTTGACCGACGATTTAGAATCTGTCAGTGAAAATAAAAGATCCGTTCAAAACGGATCATTGATTTGTCTGTTTTACTCATAACTTCATCTTACTTATGCAATATTTTTATTTTTATTATTTAGCTAGAAATTTAACGAATTTGGAAACAGGAAAATCAATAACCTGAACCAAAACAACGTATCATAATTTAACAAAACAGATTATAATTGTTTTCAGTTTTCACTTTTCACATAATTAAATTATTTATGCAAATGAAAAACTAATAAATTTGAGCTAGTGATATCTTAACACGAATCCACAACACTTTCGATCCTATATCATTCAAAACTCAACGAAGTACACTCAGTTCTGTTTTTGCACGAATTTATTATACACGAATTTGAAATAACACGAGTTGGAGGAAAAAATTAATTTTGTTTATGCACGAAATTTTTTGAAATAACACGAATCGACTTAACCTTTAAATTTAAATTTTTTCGTCCGTTTATCCGATTTTTAAAAGAAAATCGGATAAACGGACGAAAAAAAATTTCTTTTGTTGTACCATATATATTTTTAAAAGCCGGCTCATATTACAATACATTTGCACAAAAAAATAAAATTAAAATGTGGAGTAGAAATACAGTAAGTACATATTTACATTTTTACTCTCTATTCATTATTGTACGATCCATGATACGAATCAGAATCAGAAAAGGAAGAAAGTTTTATAAATTGTTATCTAAAAATAGCACGGTTTCCACTAATTATATTTCTGTGTTTTGAGGGGATGGGAATGGGGAAGGGTGAAAAAATCTTGTGTGACTTAAACTGGCTGTCATTTGAACGACTTGCACTTGCTTTAAAAAATATAGCAACTTTTACATAATTGTGAAGTGCACAGTTTTGAGTTATTGTCATTTATTATATTTTAATCGAACTACGAACCATATTCGAATCGAACTATTTGAACTACTTTAATGAACTACGATTTAACAATCGGACCCTGAAAAGTAATAAGCCTTAGGACCAGGTGATCTCCTGAAATTCACAAACCAAATCGATAGCTACACACTGGATATAGTGGCATCACAAGAACTAAGATGACTAGGCAGTAAAATCTATGAAGCAGCCAAAGGATACACTTTTAACTATTGCAGTCATCAAATGAAGGGAATTTTGGAGTTGGTTTTCTCATACTTGATCGCGTGTATCAACATCTCATCGGCTTCTGCCCAGTTAATATGCAGATATGCACACTAAGAATCCTCACGCAAGAATTTAATGTAACGATCGTCAATGTTCATGTACCTACTGAAGACAAAGCAGATGACCTAAAAGTCCTGTTATTCCTTGAACTCGAAGAAGTCATCAATAACATTCAGCAGCACGTTATAAAAATCGTGGTAGGTTCAATACTCAAATTGGTAGAAGTGCAGAACTTAAAACACATATCGGCCCTAACATCTGAACTGGCTATGATGTATGATCTAGTTATTTCAAACACTTTCTACCCTCACAAGAAAATCTACAAGGCAACGTGATAATCATATGACGGAAGAACGGAAAATCAAATCGATTAAGTGTTCTCAAAGAGACACTTTACAAGTGTAACTACTGCCGTTTTATTATACAGAGGTGCTGATATGGACACCGATCATTATCTATGCGCCAAGAAATCCTCAGCAAAACTTCTACGGAAAAGAAACGCGAACATATGAAGAGTTGTATCGAAAACAACAACCAACAGGCAGGTAATGGAAATTCGTAAAAGTGTTTTCAATGCGCAAAATCTGACAAAAGATTCCACCAGAGTCATAAAAAATGGAAACAACGAACTTACAACAAATGAACGTGATGTGCTTGCAGTATATCGCTCCCACTTTCCAAGCCTACTGAATAGGACGTATGAAATTGACCCTGTTCGAGCAATTGCTCCGTCAAGAGACGAGATTTTTGTCCCTTAATCAGCAATAGAAGCAGTGGAAGCTGCCATTAAAAATAAAAAAAGGCATATCACCAGGTATCGATGGATCTGCACAGAACCATTTAAAGTATACGATTACAAAGTATACGATAGTATACTAAAATGTATACGATCTAGTTTTTGTGATCTGGGATAAAGAAGAACTACCTGCTGAATGGAAAACAGCTCTCATTGTTCCGCTACTTAAGATAGGTAACCGTCTAAAATGTGCGAATTATCGTGACATCACATTGTTGCTCACTGTATATAAAATATTAGCGAATTTCATGCTTGTTAGACCCATCCCGTTCGCCAAATCGATTATCGGTGACTATCGGTGTGGTTTTCATTCCAACTGTTCAACCGTAGATCAATGTTTTACTTTAAGGAAGGATGATTCTGGAAAAAATGTTGGTAGTACAACATCAGCATCCACCAGCTCTACGTTGATTTCAAGCAAGCATACGAGAGTATCATCCACGACAACAACAGTTTTTGGTCCTTTCGATATGACATCAGGTGTTCGACAAGGTGATGCACTTGCGCTTGGGAACGCGATAAGAAAAAGCAGAAGCAAATTCTGGGCTACGCAGATGATATTGCGCTTCTCGGACGTAGAATAATGGATATTAAGGATCAGCTCGCCGCTTAAAAGAAATGATAAACGTTTTAGATCATGCATCAACACTGGCAAAACTAAACTTCTAACAACTTCTAATCTAGGAACATAACTCCCGGCCGGAAATCTGGATTCAAATATCTTGGGTCTATACAAACATCGTCAAATGACATGCATGGCATGTATCAAAGCCCTTGTCACTGCCGCATAGAGAGTTTTCTACGCATACTTAAAACTTCTGCGATTAAAATGTCTTTCGCGTTCGCACTTTACAAAGCATTAATTCGACCTGTGCCTACCTTCAGAAGTGAAAGCTGGACACTGAACTGCATCGACTGTAGAATCCTTTCAACATTCGAGAGGAAGGTCATGTGAAAAATTTTATGGTCCATGCAAAGTAGCTGAAAATTAGTAAAGAATCCGAATATGAATCACGAAAGACAGCTCCTTTGTAGCTGCGACGTAATTAGATTCATTAAATCCAACCTGATTAGATGATTTGGTCATGTAGAAAGAGCTCCACTAGATAGAATGATAAAACAAGCATCTCAACAACAACCAGCTGGTGTTTGTTGGAGAGGTAGAGCCAGACAACGTTGACGTGATGACATCATACAAGACCTTCGTGATACAGGATGTCCAAACTGGGGTTAACTAGTCATGGAACGAAATAAATGGAAGCTGATTGCACAGACGGTAAAATCGTTTAACGTTTAAGAGGAAATATACATTTTGTATGTTTTTATAATTTGCCAATAGAAAGACTACATACAACACAACTTTGTTAGTTATTTTTGATACTATGTTCTTTTACGTTTACGGAACCCTCGGTGAGCGAATTTTATTCGCACTTGACCGACTTTTTTGAATTTTATTTTCGTTTTGCGCCTGAATACTGAAATGGGATCAGCAGCCAAATTATGTAATTGTGAAGCGGTGAAGTGTTAAAAACTCACAATAATTCTGCATCCTAATTTTTGGCTTGCGACTTTCGATAAAATTATTGAAGTTCTACTTTTATTTAACAAATTTTTCTAAAGTTATAACTAATTTATGGCAACAGCTAGCCATCAATTGAAAAATATATATAAGCGTACTGTATTTTCAGAACTGATCGTAATGTCAGTCAATGCAACAGCGTGTTCCATATTTTTTGTACTAATTTCTTGAGAGTGGAACCAATCCTCCATTTTTTCATATATACGCTGTATATTTTTACACGAATTTTTTTTACACGTCTTTCTCTGGAACCAATCTGTCGTGTAAAAACAGAATTAGGTGTAATTTTAAAAATTAGTCAATAACTTTAAAATACATAATTTATTGTTTTTTGTCAATATTAAAATAAATCTTCCAAAAAATTACCAAATCGTACATTTTTTATGTTAACATTTTTTTATGTTAAAATTCAAATTATTTGTGTCTTAAGCCTCGTTGACACTAAGATAGTTTATTATCTACTATCCAGATAGTTTACTAGCAGCTTGTAAACTCGCCTAGTGTAATCATGTTTACAATATAACTAGCAGATCTACGGAAACAGTTGATTGGTTGGCTACTTTACAATCTACTCGCCAGCTTTTAAACTCGCCAACTAGCAGCTTATAAACAATCTTACTGTCAACGAGGCTTTAGATGTTTTGTTGAAAACAAAACATAAGATAAATCATAAATGTACGGGTCATGACTCATGTGGCCTTTTTAAAACACATGCAAACAACAATATTAGGTGAATTGAAATTTTTAAATTATAAACGCTAAGATGTTGGTAATGAAAATGTTTTATCTAGCTAGAGTTTGTTGAATATGTGTGTGT
This sequence comes from Diogma glabrata, assembly GCA_963693315.1. Classification (NCBI taxonomy): domain Eukaryota; kingdom Metazoa; phylum Arthropoda; class Insecta; order Diptera; family Cylindrotomidae; genus Diogma; species Diogma glabrata. Next base: position 141,676,339 of record OY856188.1, on the reverse strand, counting down.
TTTTGACAGTTTATTTACGTCAAAACTGAAGTTATATTATATCTCAAAGTTTATACTTTTGTACATCAGATGCGCTACATCATCTTTTAAGTCTGACTCAGTCAACATAAAGTAAGTTTAATTTCGCATCAATTACTATTTTTGCTAATTTTAAACTTATTTCTGTTTTCCTAAATAAAATTTATTTTATTTTTTAGTACAAGGTGAATTTTTATGGTTCGTTTAATTTGAGAAGAGATAATTTTCATTTAGTTGTTTTGTGATTTATATGGAACTACACAGATAGAAATCAAGGTTTTTATTATGCTTAATAGGTTATATTTCATGCTTAAATTACGTTAATTCTCAACCGTGAATAAGCCAGGTGTATTATATACTTATAAGGTATACTTGTTCAAAAAATCACTAAAGTGCTTATTATGAATATTACTCTATGAATTTTATACATATAGTGTATGTAGCATGACTAATTAGGAATAGAGAAATAGCTTTGTTGAAAAAATATTGTATACTTATTAGATAGCAAAATATGACTATAAGGAATAATATTTTTTGTAAAATATCATGCCTCTTATTTATAAAATTATGCCGCTTAGGAATAATAAATTATAGAACACGTATTTCTGTTCCTAGCTTTACAAGTATAGAATAAACCTTATGCACGGACAGAAATCTAGGTTTTTATGCTTAATAGGGTATATTTCATGCTCAAATTACGTTGATTTTCAACCATGAATAAGCCAGGTGTATTATATACTTATAAGGAATACTATTTTGAAAAATTACTATGGAGCTTATTATGAATATTATTCATAATTTTATGAATATTGGGTACATAGCATGACCAGTAGGAACAAAAAAAAATTTGCTGTACAAAATTTGTATACTTATTAGAGAACAAAATATAACTACTTTTTATAAAAAATCATGCCTCTAATTCATAAATTTATGTCGCTTAGGAAATAAATAAATTATTTAACCAGGAGTTTGTGGTTATTTTATATTCCTAGCATTTGATGAAGTCTTCTAAACCTGTCATATACATATATTTCAATTATATTTACTATTATCGTGTATTTACCATTTATCTATCATTTGAATGAAGGGAACACCAACACCACTTACTTTTAATAGTCATACCCATACGTTTTAAAGATTATGTTTACAGAAGCTACCCAATGATCACTAACTAACAGAATGAAATTATGCTTCGCTTGTAGTTTATATATATACAACTCAAATTCCACAAAAAAGTCTAGTGAATTTTATAATCTATCCATTATTTAGATCTATTTCATGCTCATTTTGAACTACAACATGATCATTAGGTATGAAAAATTATATTTTTGTTATTTATTTGTTTGTGACTTGTAATCACAGTTTCGTTTCTTTTAATATTTTATGCGAGGTTTTTCTATTCCACGAGTTCAAAAAAATGTATGCCTTAAAGTCATGGATATTGCAATAATATTATAAAAAGTGGTTATCAGGAATAAACATTTATAATTTATAAAAATTATTTAGAAATTTACAATTTAGGAAAAAAAATAATATAAATGTATGTAAATATTTATTACTAATATATTTTGAACTTTCCCTGAAAAATAAAATCTATATTCATAAAATAAAGTTGCATATAGAACAATAATTTTTGACTATAAAATACCTTTCGACAGTTTCTTCACTATCAATAAATAGAGAATATAAATTAAAAGAGAATATAAATAAATACCGTTTGATTCTATTACCGTTTGATTGTAATATAATTATTTTGTGGTTTTAGGTAGATTTCATATAAAAATCTACCTATTGGAGTGCTTCATCTCAGAATTTCGGAAAAATTTTGGTGGCAAACGACTATATATGATAAGCGGAGACGGAAAATAAAAATGAAAAAAAAGGTTATATATAATGGGTAATTCTTTTATAAACCGAACAGATTTGGACAAAATCTGACCGACCCATTTTTGATTTGGCTGAAATATTTTTTAGGGGTTTTTTATCGAAAAAAAAGATATACGTGTTCGAGGATTTTTTTTTTTGGAAAATAGAGCTGTTTTAAATTTTGAGAATTCCGTGATTTTTGGCTTGAAGACTTATTTTCAAAAATTCATAACTTTGGTTTTATAGAAGATAAATGCTTTTTCTTTTTTTATTTGAAAGCTAAAGAATGGAATTTTTTAAAAATAAATATTTTCAACTAAAGTTATTAACGAACTCTTATTGGTATAAGCAAATAAAATGTTAAATTAAAATTTAAATTTAATGGGGGCGGGGCCCACCATGAAATTAATTTTTAATATAATCATCGTATTCAACGTTCAATTTCCTATAAAAAAAAGTGTTTTTTTAATGGAGAAATGATAAGAGAGTTATGAGAATAACAGTAAATGTTAGAAATAAATTAATTTATCGAGCGCGGGACGACAAAAAAATCTATATATATGGGTCATTTTTTTACATACCGAACAGATTAGGACAAAATGTGACTAAGACATTTTTGATTCAGCTGAACATTTTTTAACGGGTTCTATATAAACATAACGATATACTTGTTTGAGGATTTTTTTTAGGAAAAATAGAGTGGTTCTAAATGTCGAGAATTTTGTGATTTTTGGCTTGAAGACTTGTTTTCAGAGATACATAACTTTGGTTCTGGCAAAGATAGACACTTTTTGTCTATTTTATTTTAAAGAATAGAGATGCAATTTAAAAAAAAAGTGTTATTTATAAAAATTATTAACAAATTCCTACTGTTATAAACAAATAAAATATTAAAATCAATTTTTAGTCATTATCTAACAAAAATAAAGAGTGTTTAGTATGATCATCGTATTCTACGTTCAATTTTCAATAAGAAACGTGTATTTAATTAATGAAGGAATGAGTTTTACTGTTAGAAATAAACTAATTTATCGAGCGTGAGACGAGAAAAAATTTTATAAATGTTTGTCGTCCGGCGCTGGAAAAATTAGCTTATTTGTAACAGAAAAACTCATTTCTTCATTAGCTAAATATACGTTTCTTATTGAAAATTGAACGTAGAATACGATGATTACACTAAACACTTTTTATTTATTCTAGATAATGGCTAAAAATTGATTTTAAAATTTTGTTTGTTTATAACAATAGGAATTTGTTAATAATTTTTATAAATAACACTATTTTTTTAAACTGCATCTCTATTCTTTAAAATGAAATAGACAAAAAGGGTCTATCTTTGTCAGAAGCAAAGTTATGAATCTTTGAAAACAAGTCTTCAAGCCAAAAATCACAAAATTCTCGACATTTTGAGCCACTCTATTTTTCCCTAAAAAAATCCTCAAACAAGTATATGGTCATGTTTATATAGAACCCGTAAAAAATTTTCAGCTGAATCAAAAATGCCTTAGTCATATTTTGTCCTAATCTGTTCGGTATGTAAAAGATTGTCCCATATATATAGATTTTTTTGTCGTCCCGCGCTCGATAAATTAATTTATTTCTAACAGTAAATATCATTTCTCCATTAAAAAAAAGTACCTTTTTTATAGGAAATTAATTTTTTGTAGGAACGCCGAATACGATGATTATATTAAAAATTAATTTCATGGGTGGGGGGGGGGGGCAATGGTTAAAGTTTAATTTTAACATTTTATTTGTTTATAACAATAGGAATTTGTTAATAACTTTAGTTGAAAATATTTATTTTTAAAAAACTATAACTTTCAAATAAAAAAAGAAAAAGCTTTTATCTTCTATAAAACCAAAGCTATGAATTTTTGAAAATAAGTCTTCAAGCCAAAAATCACGAAATTCTCAAAATTTAAAACAGCTCCATTTTCCAAAAAAAAAATCCTCGAACACGTATATCTTTTTTTTCAATAAAAAACCCCTAAAAAAAATTACAGCCAAATCAAAAATGGGTCGGTCATAAAGGTGTTCGGTTTATAAAAGAATTACCCTTATATATAACGAAATAAGATATAACGGAATTCGGCGGCACTCCCACGGTCGCATTTTTCGACCTACAACAAAATAACTTTTTGTATATGTTTCGGAAAAATAATATCTTGGACAAGTTCGTGAACTGGCCATATCCGGATACCAGTTAAGCGGCTAGACTCTAAAAAGTCGAATAATCTAGGGCGCTATAACTTCCGTTTGAATCATAATATTTTAATTAAATTTATAAATATTGAATATTTGAACATATTTCTATCATTGTTATCCAAATTACAACTTTGGCGTTCCAGGTTCCTGCAAAATCAGCTGTTTTAAAAATTTGCCAAATTTGTTTGTCCTTGATCTAGTGAAAATGGCCAAGCTCACATTTGAAAACTTTTTTACACAAAGATACAATATAAATCTTTCCAAAATTTAAAAAAAAATAGTTCAGGTCTAAAGTAGAGGCCCCAGGGCTGTTGAAATGAAAACAAACGCAAAAGGCAATGCTTTCATCGTGTTTCAGTTTATGTTATTTGATTATGTGTTATTATGGTTTGCCATATTATTATTTACTGTTTGTGTGCTTTTGTCACTTTTGAATTAAAATTAATGTTAAATTCATTTTAACTTTTAAGCATTCTTTTAAACTATAGCCTCACCAAATTCCAGCTTTCTAACTCAAAAGGTTCCATTTTTATAAGCAATTTAATGCACCTATTGTAGACAAATCTGAAGCCATTTAACTAGCAAATTCTCTTTTGTTTTTATTTTTTTCACTAAGTAATCGTTCGAAAAAGATTAAATAAGAACAAAAAAACCACAACAAAGATGATTTTGAATTAAAATTGTTTGAAAATGTTTGATTATAAATTATGTGTGATGGTATAATTGTAGTTGAAATTGAAATTTGTTAGATAATTTTTTTTTGCTGTCAGATATTTTATTTTTCATTCATACAAACTATGGTATTTAAACAGTAGGCTTTGTTTTTACTGTCGGCAATTCTTCTTGTCGTCGATAATTTTGCTTTGTCGTTATGAAAATTCTTTGTTGTCATTTTTTCTTCTAACAAAATGAAATATAATTTTATCTTAGTAGGCGCATAAATGCTATAAATTTGTAATTTATGTTTGACAAATAAACATAAACAAGCAATCATTTATGAATGAAAACGGACATTTTTATTATTTGCAATTTTACATAATTTTTTATAAGCTGAATAATTTGTAGAAAAAACTTTATTTAGAAACTAATAATTATTATCTTTTAAATAAAATTATAATTTAAAAAAAATTATCTCATTAAATACCACTCTTCATTGAAATTTTTGTCTAAAATTTTTCAATTTTACTCATTAAATTATTTTTAAGCAACACTGCTCAATCAAACCACTACTTAAACCACTCGTCCTTCGGACTCGTGGTTTATTGTGCGCTTTGATTCGCAGTGTTGCTAAATAATTTAATTCGTAAAATCAAAAAATTTTCGAAAAAATTTCAATGACTCGTGGTATTACAACCGATAATTTTTTTTTGCTGTCAGATATTTTATTTTTGATTCATACAAACTATGGTATTCAAACAGTAGGCTTTGTTTTTGCTGTCGGCAATTCTTCTTGTCGTCGATAATTTTGCTTTGTCGTTATGAAAATTCTTTGTTGTCATATTTTTTTCTAACAAAATGAAATATAATTTTATCTTAGTAGGCGCATAAATGCTATAAATTTGTAATTTATGTTTGACAAATAAACATAAACAAGCAATCATTTATGAATGAAAACGGACATTTTTATTATTTGCAATTTTACATAATTTTTTATAAGCTGAATAATTTGTAGAAAAAACTTTATTTAGAAACTAATAATTATTATCTTTTAAATAAAATTATAATTTAAAAAAAATTATCTCATTAAATACCACTCTTCATTGAAATTTTTGTCTAAAATTTTTCAATTTTACTCATTAAATTATTTTTAAGCAACACTGCTCAATCAAACCACTACTTAAACCACTCGTCCTTCGGACTCGTGGTTTATTGTGCGCTTTGATTCGCAGTGTTGCTAAATAATTTAATTCGTAAAATCAAAAAATTTTCGAAAAAATTTCAATGACTCGTGGTATTACAACCGATAATTTTTTTTTGCTGTCAGAAATTTTATTTTTCATTCATACAAATTATGATATTTAAACAGTAGGCTTTGTTTTTACTGTCGGCAATTCTTCTTGTCGTCGCTAATTTTGCTTTGTCGTTATGAAAATTCTTTGTTGTCATTTTTTCTTCTAACAAAATGAAATATAATTTTATCTTAGTAGGCGCATAAATGCTATAAATTTGTAATTTATTTTTTACAAATAAACATAAACATGCAATCATATATGAATGAAAACGGACATCTTTATTATTTGCAATTTTACATAATTTTTTATAAGCTGAATAATTTGTAGAAAAAACTTTACTTAGAAACTAATAATTATTATCTTTTAAACATAATTATAATTTAAAAAAAATGATCTCATTAAATACCACTCTTCATTGAAATTTTTGTCTAAAATTTTTCAATTTTACTCATTAAATTATTTTTAAGCAACACTGCTCAATCAAACCACTACTTAAACCACTCGTCCTTCGGACTCGTGGTTTATTGTGCGCTTTGATTCGCAGTGTTGCTAAATAATTTAATTCGTAAAATCAAAAAATTTTCGAAAAAATTTCAATGACTCGTGGTATTACAACCGATAATTCCGTTTCTTCTTAGTTTTTTGATTTTAACTAATTTGATACATTGATTCTACTTGTATGCATATCTGTCTGATCAAGAAATCTTCCTTTTTCTAGCGGATATACCTGTCGCTAGACTTTGTTTAATCGAACCGATTGGTATTGTAAAATAATGAAATGATATGACAATAACTTCCTTTTGATATGCCAAGTAATACAAGTAATACAAGAAACAAAACGAAGCTTCACGAAGTGAAATAAGTTGTTAGAAAATGAAATATTTTTATTAAATTAATAAATTTAATAATTGTTTAATTCACGAAGAAAGTTGAAAAAACGAAAATTAAAAATCGTACTTATAATCGTACTTTTAATCGTAATTAAAAATCGTACTTACTCTTCAATGCCTACAAATCATATAAAATAACCGAAAAACAAACATTATTATTTAGTGATGATGTATGGGATGAATTATTTTATACCTTACTATTCATAAAATTGCATGCTTCCTAGTTATATTATATGCACATTTTTAAATATTAAATGATTATCAGGCATGAAAAATTATAATTTTGATATTCATTGTTTATCAATAGTAATCATTGTTTTGTTTTTTTCAAAATTTTATGCTAACGTTTTATATTCCATGACTAAGTATTCATAAAAATGAATGCCTTAAAGTCATGGATATTGCAATAATATTATAAAAAGTGGTTGTCGGGAATAAATATTTATAATTAGGTTATATAAAACTTATGACTTGCAATCATAACTTTATTTTTATCCGTGTAAGAGGAAATGAAATAAAACAAAACTATTAAGATTCTTCTGTTAAACTTACAGTTTCAATCAATCACTTATTTAAAGTACTAGATAAGCGGAATTTGGTTCCAAATCAACAAATATAGTTCATAGAATTCTAGAAATCATTGGAATAGTTTGATGTTATTAGTATACGCATGGAGAGATCATTTTTTGTTGTTTTTATTTCAAAATATATTTGACAGATGAATATCCGAAATGTGGTTAACATTTGGCGTTTCATAACATTTTTTATTTAAAAAATCAAATAATTTAATTATTTTATTGATAAATAAATCGATTAGTACGCTATTTTGAACTCCATATACGTCCAAAAACCTTAACTTTAAGTCCTTGCATCACAATCTACTATTTTAGCCTATTTAAAAGGCAATATTCAATAAGGACCTAAAAAAACAAATGTCCAAAGCTACTTCTTATTTGTTTGTCGAAAACGATTTTATTTACTTTGTTTTGCTTACAAAATCATATTAAAAAAAAGTCGGACAAGTGCGAATAAAATTCACACGCCAAGGGTTTCGTGAATGTAAAAGAACACAATATCAAAAATAAATGACATAAAGTTATGTTGTAAAGTCTTTATATCGCCAGACTATGGACGCATAACAGAATAAATGTTTAATCGTAAATGTCAATCACATCTACATTGATCAAAAATGTTACTTGAGGTTAAATCTTATCCATAGCTGTTTATGTTAGCTAAAGAAAGATTTAACCAGTATTTTAATGGTCTAAATAGAGAATATTTGTTCTATAAATCAGCGTCGAAATATAGGGTGGTATACATACACTTAAAATAGCACTTTTTTTTATCAATAACTAAAAAACTGTGCATCGCAGAATTTTAAAAAATGTTGCAATGTTTCTTAAATTAAGTGTTCTTTCAAATGACACCCCACTCGCTTGGGTCAAACAAATTTTTTTTTACCCTCCTTACACCCATCCCCTAAACACACTGAAATATAATTATTTGTGAGTTCGCTATAATTTTCGTTCAAAATATAGCAAACTTCCTGTCTCTATGAATTTTTTCAATTTTTTCTGTCAATCTGTGTCGAAACGTAGTGGAGGGAACGGTCTGGAATTTGTACATTTTTTAGAATAACTCCAAAACTGTGTACCGCAAAATTCTAAAAAAATTGCAATGTTTTGAAAATTTGGTGCTCTTTTAAATGATACCCCACTCGCTTGGGTCAAAAAAAGTTTTTTTTTACCCCCCTTACACCCATCCCCTAAACACACTGAAATATAATTATTTAAGAGTTCGCTATAATTTTCGTTCAAAATATAGCAAACTTCCTGTCTCTATGAGTTTTTTCAATTTTTTCTGTTTATCAGTTGCGAAACGTAGGGGGGGGGGGGCGGAATGGTGTGGAATTTGCACATTTTTTAGAATAACTGAAAAACTGTGTACCGAAAAATTCTAAAAAAAATTGCATTGTTTTGGAAATTCAGTGTTCTTTCAAATGACACCCCACTCGCTTGGGTCAAAAAAAGTTTTTTTTTACCCCCCTTACACCCATCTTCTAAAGACACAGAAATATAATTATTTGAGAGTTCGCTATAATTTTCGTTCAAAATATAGCAAATTTCCTGTCTCTTTGAATTTTTTCAATTTTTTCTGTTTATCAGTGTCGAAACGTAGGGTGGTGGAACGGTCTGGAATTTGCACATTTTTTAGAATAACTCAAAAACTGTGTACCGAAAAATTCTAAAAAATGTTGCAATGTTTTGGAAATTAGTGCTCTTTCAAATGATACCCCACTCGCTTGAGTCAAAAAAAGTTTTTTTTTACCCCCCTTACACCCATCCCCTAAACACACAGAAATATAATTATTTGAGAGTTCGCTATAATTTTCGTTCAAAATATAGCAAATTTTCTGTCTCTATGAATTTTTTCAATTTTTCCTGTTTATCAGTGTCGAATCGTAGGGGGGGGGGGGGGGACGGTCTGGAATTTGCACATTTTTTAGAATAACTCAAAAACTGTGTACCGAAAAATTCTAAAAAAAAATTGCAAAGTTTCTGAAATTCAGTTCTCTTTCAAAGGACACCTCACTCGCTTGGGTCAAAAAAGTTTTTTTCACCTTTCCCCACCCCAATCCCTTAAAAGCACAAAAATATAATTATTTGAGAGTTCGCTATATTTTTCGTTCAGAGTTTATCAAACTTCCTGTCTCTGTGAATTTTTTCAGATTTTTCTGTTAATTACGCTCGAAATTCAAGGGGGGGACCAACTTTTTGTGTCACTTTATTGATAATAATTCAAAAACCATGCATTGCAAAATTCTAAAAAATGTGGCAATATTTCTAAAATCAAGTGCTCTTTCAAATGACACCCCACATGACCTGGTTTTAAATGATGTTTTTACCCCTTAACATTCCAACCCCTTTAATAAATATAGTTATGAGTATCTGCCACTTTTCTATATTTTTCATAAAAAACCTTCTCAATTTTCTATCATTCCAAATATATTTCAAGATTTTCGATGAAGTAGGGTCGCAGTTATTCGGGGCAATAAAACATCCAGAAAACGTCATTTTTCGAAATTATACAAAAAATGGTGAGGTGTAAAATTCCAAAATATATTTTTAAATAATGCTGAAATAAAGCCCTTTCATATGATACCTTACTCGTCTCGATAAAAAAATGTATGTTTTCAAAGGCTTTACATCGTACCTCCTTAAAACAAACGAACACAACTTTATTTATTTTTTAACCCACCATCTTGTGTGGATAAGTTAGTTTTATAAGTACCTCAAATTTTAAGTTCATCGGATTAATGGTTCACGAGATAATCGAAATAATGTGAAAAACACGTTGTACTCTCACCAATAGTGTTCCGTATAAAAAACGGAACCCTAAAAAAGGACGAAGCATAAAATAATGTCGCGTTCTTTGGCTTGATGGAAAAAAGATTGATTTTTTTACTTGCCAAAGAACAGAATAAATCAATGATAAATCAATTTACTTTTGTAAATGTAGTGGTAAATTGTTTTGGCCCGCACGGCGATGCCCGTGCTTTCCAAATAAGGGGTTGGAAACTGTTTCTTTGTTGGAGTAACTACTCTTATAATTTTTTTTATTGTCATTTAATTTAATTTATTTTATTAGTTTTATAAAAATGTTGAAAGAAATTGTAATCATTTGGCGGTCAGCAAGAGCAATTAGGTAAAGGTCTCTAAACCTAAATAAATTTACATATGCAATTTATGTTAAAATTAAAACACATTAGTACACACAAAAAGTTAATACAATAACTTTTATAAATAGATAGCAAAAGATGGCAGTTACAAAGATTAAATTTATTTCAAATATTTGATTTAAATAATGCGATATTTCGGGATATTTTACTTAAATGTGTCGCGAACAAATACGTTAACATAAAAAAATTCGTTTATTGGGTGTCACAATTGTCAATGACTTACTCTGAAACCGTCATACTTGCCATACAAAACAGGCACACTGGCATAACTGGTTTAGCGTACCATTTCATGATGACTAATTTCATTTATCAACCCCTTTAGGACCTACTGATTCTAAAAAAGCAAAAAAAAAATGTGTGTCTGTCTGCCGGCCGTAACAACCGACGAAATATAGAAAGCGGCTGAAGAGATTTGAAAAATTTTGAATTCTAGAAATAGGTACACTGAACACTCAATGGTTAGAGCTGAAAGGACGATGTGTTCGATAACTGTACCGGAAGTGTGTCAAAAAATCGTCAAGTGTGTCAAAACAAGGAAATATGCATATTTTTTGCTTAAAAAACGTTAATTTTAAGTGATAATGAGTAGGAACAAAGAATGTGGAGAGATCTGGATGGTCGGGATTGGTATGTGAGATCAAAAACTAGATTATTGCATTATAAGTTTGTCAAAAAAATGTTTTCAAGTGTGTCAAAAGAAAGATTTTTATTTATTTTTTAAACCAATTTTTTGGAAAAAATAAAATTAATTAGTTGTTTGACATGAAATTTTATTATTATTATTGAGAATTATAAGTTAGTCAAAAAAATAATGTCAAGTGTGTCAAAAGAATAATTTTCATTTATTATTTTAGGAAAAAATAAAATTAATTATTTGTATGAAATGAAATGTATAATGAACATGAAATTAGTATTATTGAGTATTTTATTGCATTATAAGTTTGTCAAAAAAATATTGTCAAGTGTGTCAAAAATATGATTTCATTTATTTTTTAGAAAAATTTTTGGAAAAACAAATTCAGCTGTTTGCTTACGTAAATGTAATTGAACATGGAAATTTTTGAATTTGTTATAGTTTTTGTAATATTTTTGGAATTTTGAAAAAGTTTCAATTTTTGATTTTGTAAGAATTTTTGGAATATTTTTAGAATTTTGAAAAGTTTTAAATTTTTGATTTTATTATAATTTTTATAATTTTGGAAATAGTTTCAATTTTTGATATTGTTATAATTTTTGCAATATTTTTAGCATTTTGGAAAAAGTTTGAATTTTTGATTTTTCTAGAATTTTTGGAATATATTTAGAATTTAGAAAAAGTTTAAATATTTGGTTTTATTCTAATTTTTGGAATATTTTTAGAATTTTGAAAAAAAAGTAGAATTTTTGAATTTTATATATATGTTTGAATTTTGAAAAAATAGAATTTTTGAATTTTATATATATTTTCAGAATTTTGGAAAAAGTTTCAATACTTGATTTTGTAAGAATTTTTGGAATATTTTTAGAATTTTGAAAAATTTTAAATTTTTGATTTTATTATAATTTTTATAATTTTGAAAAAGTTGCAATTTTTGATTTTGTTTTAATTTATGCAATATTTTTGAAAAAAGTTTTAATCTTTGATTTTGTAATAATTTTTGAAATATTTTTAGAATTTTGTTTGAAAACAGTTTGAATTTTTGATGTTATTTAATTTGTACAATATTTATGGAATTTTGAAAGAGATATGGATTTGTGATTTTGAAATATTTTCTCCAACCGCTAAATGAAGAGGTTTTTTGATTAGTTTGCTGATTGTATAATCTTTTCATTAAATTATGTTAATTTATGATCTGCTATATCTTTCCGACAACGTTTTGATGTTCCGTGTTCGTTTTGTAATACATATCTATAAACAGAGATAAAAAATACATGTACGTTAACAAAAAGTTATGTTTGATATACGTCACTGCCCAAAACTAAAAACCATGTCCTCATAAAAGTTTTATGCCTAAAACTATATCAAAATCCTTAACCCACACCGAAGTCTTGATTTTTACGTTTTACGTTTTGTCGATTCACGGCCATGGCCTTATTTCGACGTTCCTGCCATTGTTTTAAAAATAAAAATTTGGACAAAGGTAATAATGAAATTAATTTCTAGTCTAATATAAAAATAATAATAAGATTAATTTCATTTATATATCCATAGTTATATAATATACTATTTTAAAAACAGTCAAATCATAACATGTGTGGTTATTTTTGCATATACTTTATCGATTTCTTGCAATAACCTACATGCTTTGTTTGTTTATGAAAGTAATGGGGAATCATATTTCCATCAATAAGTAAAACACTTTAAACCTGTAGCTTTGATATTATTGTTCATAATCTATTTCTTCGGTACTAAGGTTTCATTGCAAATACTTGAATCATTGTTACTCAGAAGAGCATCTCTGGCAGCTCTGATTATGCAAGCAGATTCGATATTTGTGTTTAATCATACCTGTTTATTGATTATAATTTTTAGAAATATGTATTACATATATATAAACCAAACCAAGAACATGTAAGAACCAAGAACAAAACGCGTTGGATTCCAATGTTGGACCAACTTTTTGTGTCACTTTATTGATAATAATTCAAAAACCATGCATTGCAAAATTCTAAAAAATGTGGCAATATTTCTAAAATCAAGTGCTCTTTCAAATGACACCCCACATGACCTGGTTTTAAATGATGTTTTTACCCCTTAACATTCCAACCCCTTTAATAAATATAGTTATGAGTATCTGCCACTTTTCTATATTTTTCATAAAAAACCTTCTCAATTTTCTATCATTCCAAATATATTTCAAGATTTTCGATGAAGTAGGGTCGCAGTTATTCGGGGCAATAAAACATCCAGAAAACGTCATTTTTCGAAATTATACAAAAAATGGTGAGGTGTAAAATTCCAAAATATATTTTTAAATAATGCTGAAATAAAGCCCTTTCATATGATACCTTACTCGTCTCGATAAAAAAATGTATGTTTTCAAAGGCTTTACATCGTACCTCCTTAAAACAAACGAACACAACTTTATTTATTTTTTAACCCACCATCTTGTGTGGATAAGTTAGTTTTATAAGTACCTCAAATTTTAAGTTCATCGGATTAATGGTTCACGAGATAATCGAAATAATGTGAAAAACACGTTGTACTCTCACCAATAGTGTTCCGTATAAAAAACGGAACCCTAAAAAAGGACGAAGCATAAAATAATGTCGCGTTCTTTGGCTTGATGGAAAAAAGATTGATTTTTTTACTTGCCAAAGAACAGAATAAATCAATGATAAATCAATTTACTTTTGTAAATGTAGTGGTAAATTGTTTTGGCCCGCACGGCGATGCCCGTGCTTTCCAAATAAGGGGTTGGAAACTGTTTCTTTGTTGGAGTAACTACTCTTATAATTTTTTTTATTGTCATTTAATTTAATTTATTTTATTAGTTTTATAAAAATGTTGAAAGAAATTGTAATCATTTGGCGGTCAGCAAGAGCAATTAGGTAAAGGTCTCTAAACCTAAATAAATTTACATATGCAATTTATGTTAAAATTAAAACACATTAGTACACACAAAAAGTTAATACAATAACTTTTATAAATAGATAGCAAAAGATGGCAGTTACAAAGATTAAATTTATTTCAAATATTTGATTTAAATAATGCGATATTTCGGGATATTTTACTTAAATGTGTCGCGAACAAATACGTTAACATAAAAAAATTCGTTTATTGGGTGTCACAATTGTCAATGACTTACTCTGAAACCGTCATACTTGCCATACAAAACAGGCACACTGGCATAACTGGTTTAGCGTACCATTTCATGATGACTAATTTCATTTATCAACCCCTTTAGGACCTACTGATTCTAAAAAAGCAAAAAAAAAATGTGTGTCTGTCTGCCGGCCGTAACAACCGACGAAATATAGAAAGCGGCTGAAGAGATTTGAAAAATTTTGAATTCTAGAAATAGGTACACTGAACACTCAATGGTTAGAGCTGAAAGGACGATGTGTTCGATAACTGTACCGGAAGTGTGTCAAAAAATCGTCAAGTGTGTCAAAACAAGGAAATATGCATATTTTTTGCTTAAAAAACGTTAATTTTAAGTGATAATGAGTAGGAACAAAGAATGTGGAGAGATCTGGATGGTCGGGATTGGTATGTGAGATCAAAAACTAGATTATTGCATTATAAGTTGGTCAAAAAAATGTTTTCAAGTGTGTCAAAAGAAAGATTTTTATTTATTTTTTAAACCAATTTTTTGGAAAAAATAAAATTAATTAGTTGTTTGACATGAAATTTTATTATTATTATTGAGAATTATAAGTTAGTCAAAAAAATAATGTCAAGTGTGTCAAAAGAATAATTTTCATTTATTATTTTAGGAAAAAATAAAATTAATTATTTGTATGAAATGAAATGTATAATGAACATGAAATTAGTATTATTGAGTATTTTATTGCATTATAAGTTTGTCAAAAAAATATTGTCAAGTGTGTCAAAAATATGATTTCATTTATTTTTTAGAAAAATTTTTGGAAAAACAAATTCAGCTGTTTGCTTACGTAAATGTAATTGAACATGGAAATTTTTGAATTTGTTATAGTTTTTGTAATATTTTTGGAATTTTGAAAAAGTTTCAATTTTTGATTTTGTAAGAATTTTTGGAATATTTTTAGAATTTTGAAAAGTTTTAAATTTTTGATTTTATTATAATTTTTATAATTTTGGAAATAGTTTCAATTTTTGATATTGTTATAATTTTTGCAATATTTTTAGCATTTTGGAAAAAGTTTGAATTTTTGATTTTTCTAGAATTTTTGGAATATATTTAGAATTTAGAAAAAGTTTAAATATTTGGTTTTATTCTAATTTTTGGAATATTTTTAGAATTTTGAAAAAAAAGTAGAATTTTTGAATTTTATATATATGTTTGAATTTTGAAAAAATAGAATTTTTGAATTTTATATATATCTTCAGAATTTTGGAAAAAGTTTCAATACTTGATTTTGTAAGAATTTTTGGAATATTTTTAGAATTTTGAAAAATTTTAAATTTTTGATTTTATTATAATTTTTAAAATTTTGAAAAAGTTGCAATTTTTGATTTTGTTTTAATTTATGCAATATTTTTGAAAAAAGTTTTAATCTTTGATTTTGTAATAATTTTTGAAATATTTTTAGAATTTTGTTTGAAAACAGTTTGAATTTTTGATGTTATTTAATTTGTACAATATTTATGGAATTTTGAAAGAGATATGAATTTGTGATTTTGAAATATTTTCTCCAACCGCTAAATGAAGAGGTTTTTTGATTAGTTTGCTGATTGTATAATCTTTTCATTAAATTATGTTAATTTATGATCTGCTATATCTTTCCGACAACGTTTTGATGTTCCGTGTTCGTTTTGTAATACATATCTATAAACAGAGATAAAAAATACATGTACGTTAACAAAAAGTTATGTTTGATATACGTCACTGCCCAAAACTAAAAACCATGTCCTCATAAAAGTTTTATGCCTAAAACTATATCAAAATCCTTAACCCACACCGAAGTCTTGATTTTTACGTTTTACGTTTTGTCGATTCACGGCCATGGCCTTATTTCGACGTTCCTGCCATTGTTTTAAAAATAAAAATTTGGACAAAGGTAATAATGAAATTAATTTCTAGTCTAATATAAAAATAATAATAAGATTAATTTCATTTATATATCCATAGTTATATAATATACTATTTTAAAAACAGTCAAATCATAACATGTGTGGTTATTTTTGCATATACTTTATCGATTTCTTGCAATAACCTACATGCTTTGTTTGTTTATGAAAGTAATGGGGAATCATATTTCCATCAATAAGTAAAACACTTTAAACCTGTAGCTTTGATATTATTGTTCATAATCTATTTCTTCGGTACTAAGGTTTCATTGCAAATACTTGAATCATTGTTACTCAGAAGAGCATCTCTGGCAGCTCTGATTATGCAAGCAGATTCGATATTTGTGTTTAATCATACCTGTTTATTGATTATAATTTTTAGAAATATGTATTACATATATATAAACCAAACCAAGAACATGTAAGAACCAAGAACAAAACGCGTTGGATTCCAATGTGCATAATTTTGATATAAATGTATTTGTTTGTCACATTATACCTTAGTTTTAATTTGAAAGATGATTCTGTTTAGCAAAAACAAAATCAATCAAAGAGTACTGAGCGAATAAAACAAAATGTTAATAAAAATCCAAATTAAATTATAATCAACATTTAGGCAAACCCCCTAGAAAATTAAAATATAATAATTAAAAAAAAACTAAATCAAATTATAATATTTCGACTCCGAGAGGCATTAGTTCCTGTCGATGACCGTCTCCTGACAAAGTTTCAGACTCCTGTGTGCTCCAGATTTCACTGGAGAGCGCACACAGACTGGCAAACACTTTGTTTTATTATTATATATAAATATAAATAATATATTTTAAATTTTATTATTATAGATAGATAGATAGATTTGCCAATTTTAATTTTTGGTTCGGAGTGCAGTGAAATCTTAAAATCAAATAATTTGCAACTCAGTTACAAAAAATTTTCTATCTGAAGATGATCCTAGATCGAAGCTAGTAAAAGAAATTTTTTAGATTTTGTATATAGTTTAGTAAATTTTTATGATAAATAAATTAAAATTAGACAAGTGTGTTTTTTAATTTGTGAATAGTGAAAAAGTGCTGGAGTATTTTGCAAAATCCACTGTGTGAAATCAAAAAGGCAATTTTGCAACAATAAAATTAAATTATTAGATAGATTAGTAATAATTTAAATATTTAAAATAATAATAAATTATTTTTAAAAAAAATAATAATAATAATTAAAATGGCGGTTATTTATTGTTTACATAAATTTGAAGAAATTCTCCGTTGGAGTGACGTGAATAATCCATAGTATCAGAATTTATATATTTTTTCTACATACCCCTTATATTATTCACAAAATATTTTTACAATAATATTTTAATGCATTTGTAAATGTTTTGACAAAATCTACCAAAAAATCTAGATTTTTAAAACTTGATCTAGATAAAAAAAAATCAATCTTTTTTGCCAAAGAACATAAATAGGCCGTTTTAAGCAAATTTCTTTTGATCTGACAGCTAATATTTTTGATCTAAGATCAATTTTTTTGCCAAAGAACGCGACATAAGTTGAAATAAACCAAATACAATACGATCATATATTTTCAATGTGGAGGAGGAAGGCGAGTGGCAAGTAAAAACAAAATATGTGGTAGTAACTCGCCTACCAGTTACTGTCCTAGTTGCACATGCAAGTAGCTCGCCTTATGTGATCACACAATGCCAACAACTGTACTACACTACATCCTGCTCAACGCTATTTGTTTTATAATTGACACTAGCCAAACATTTTTAGAAGATACTATCACAATCAATTTGCCCATGCGATTTCAATAATTCACCTACTTATTTTTTGTTTTATAAAACAAGTGTCCGTGTAAATTTCCTATTTTTTATATTAAATAAAAAGACAATTTGTTGTGTGTTGGTGTAAGTTGCCCGATTACGAGAATGAACATTTTTTGGAAACAAACAAAAGTTATGAGCGTCCACTTTGTTTTTGGATTCGTTTGGTGATTGTTGTATTTGTTGATTACAAAAACTTTATATGATTAGTTCATACTTCATGTTGTATTTTATGTATAATATATTTTTTATTATTACAACACATTTACAATATATTTTATATTGATGCTTTGCATCTGACGTGAAGACCACAACAACATGTTATGTATATAGTTTGGCGAATTTTTAAGATTTAGTGCTATCATACCTATGTTATACTATTTACACTAATTTTATATAACTCTACATCTCTCCACTTATTTATTAATTAAATTTTACTTTTACATTTTTTCAAATCAAATCCAAATTTACATTGTTTGTTTGATAACTCTGTCTACGAGACTTTACAAAATAATGTTTATTCTTATTTAGGTGATGCTACAAAAAAATTTTACTGTAATTTATAATTATAAACGATCGTATTCATTTATATGGGATGAAGACTTAGATACTCTATCAGACCTAGTTACGTAAATATTATCTTATATATTAATACGCTAAAAAAAAACTTTTTGGAGCCTAAGGCTTTTTTATTCGCAGATGGATTCATTTCACATTTTCACTGCTAACTGATATTAGTGTAACTTAGATTTTAAAGATTTTTCACACAATTTGGATCATAAATAAAAAAGTTATAGACGAATTAAAATGTATTTTTGAATTTAACGGCCCCTCCCCACCCCCCTCTATTCAATATGGAATGGTATTGCCCAAGTCTTTTCTTTGTTTTTTTATTATTATTATTTAGTATTTTATATTTTCTTTTCAAATTTCAATTTAGTTTATGCATTGATTTAGGAGTGGATAGACGTATTATTTTTCTTTGTTTTTTATTATTATTATTTTTCTTTGATTTTCTTTGATTTAATTATTATTTTTCTTTGTTTTTAAGTATTTTCTATTGATTAGAAATTTAAGAAACAATTCATAAAATTGATTTGTTCTTATCAATTTGCCAATCAATTGAAAACGAAAATAAACGAAATAAAATTTAGGGGATTCTTAGGGGGAAGTGGGGATGGTATAAACAGTTTTTACTTAAAGCTCAATAACTTTAAAAGCATAAAACATTTTTACTTAAAAACTGTTTCATTGTAAAATTTCATATCTTTACTACAAAAAACTATTTTTTTTAATTACGTAACTAAACATTAAGTATAAAATTTTGAATTTCAAAAAATTTATGTTTCTCGTTTAAAGTATCCCCACTGGTGGGGCACTTATAAACAATGAGCATTTTTGTATGGGGCACATATAAACACCCAAAAAACACCACAATAAAATTCATAAAGTACCTTTTTTAAAAATTTTTATTATTTATTGTGCTTCAAACAATATATATAAGCATATAACATATATATTTCTTTAAAAAAAAAACAATATTTTTCGATTGTTGTAAAACCTCAATAAATTCAGGTAGAAAATTATAAAGAAAAAAGCAAAAATTCAATCTCATCGTATGTTTAGGTTTTGCAAATCAATATCAAAAGTGAAACGAGAAGCCACACGTATACCATATAACCATACCATGCTTCACATATAAACGCGTTTATACTATCAAAATTTTTTTTGTTTATATGTGCCCCACGTGGCGATTTTAGGGTTATGTTTTGAAAAAATATTCAAGATCTAAAATTTGGCTAAAACAAAGAAATATTATGTTTCTTGAATATTTCAGCTATCAAAACATGTTGGAATATTTTTAAACATATGATGGTAAAAAAAGTTATTCGAGTTTTACAAAAAAAACAAAAATTTACTTTTGGGTTGCCGAAACACCTATTCACCAATAACTTTTGAACAAGACTGACTTCAGCTGTCAAATTCTCCTGGTGTGTGTAGTCGATCGAAGCGACATCTGTGATATTTTTGTCGAATTTTTTGATTGATGTTTTGTGAGGGAAATTAAAACTTTTTACAGTTGCCCCATGTTTATACTATCCCCACTTCCCCCTACACTAAATTTTATTTCGTTTATTTTCGTTTTCGAATTGATTGACAAATTGATTGTAGGTCTGTAGCCTGCTATAGAGAAATATTTCATAATAGCCGTGTTCGATTTTTCTGTTTTTTCTTCATAAATGAATGGTGTCATGAATGGTGTTAATGGTGAAATGAATGTTGTGAATGAAGAAATGAATTGCACGTGGTATTTATCATTTTAAAATTCATAATATTTTTAATCATCGTAGTGGTGCTTTAATTCCTTCCTGATGTGTTTGTTAAATTTGTCAGATGAAGATAGAATTGATGGAAATGAAATGATTAATAAATTTGTATGTACTGAAATCTCTGATCCCATTCTTTTTCCTAAATTACATGAATATGTGAAGCGTCATATGATGCATGGACCATGTGGTGCTCTAAATCCTAATTCTGTTTGTATGAGAGATGGTAAATGTAGTAAGAATTTTCCAAAACCTTTTTCTGAAAATACTAAAGAATCTGTGAATGGTTGTCCTTTGTATCGTCGACGTGATAATGGTATGAGTGTTGATGTACGTGGTGCATCTCTTGATAATAGATACTAGGAGGGCCCGGCGTGCTTCGCTATGCTTATAAATAAAGTTTTTGCGTAGACATTTGGTGGGGTGGGCCCGGTTAGCATGGTGGAATTTGCTACATGCTAGCATTTCTCACGAAAGGTACGATCAATAGTGCGACAATATTTTAATGGTTGACACCCTTGACACCTTGACACCCTTGACACCCTTGACACTCCTTGACACCCTTGACACCCTTGACACCCTTGACAACCTTGACACCCTTGACAACCTTGACACCCTTGACACTTTTGACACCCTTTACACCCTTGATACCTTATACACCCTTGACACTCTTGACACCCTTGACACCCTTGACACTCTTGACACCCTTGACACCCTTGACAACCTTGACACCCTTGACAACCTTGACACCCTTGACACCCTTGACACCCTTGACACCCTAGACACCCTTGGCACCTTTACACTCTTGACACCCTTGACACCCTTGACCCTGAAAAATAAAATTTTATTACAATTCCTTCACTAATTTTTTTATTTTCTATTGATTAGAAATTAAAGAAACAATTTCCCAAATTTCCCGAAATTCCCAAATTTCCCAAATTTCCCAAATTTCCCAAAATTAAAAAAATAAATTTTTTTTATTACAACCATTCCTTCACTAATTAATCGAAAGGAACTTCGTTCCATCCGGGTATCCCTTGACACCTCTTTACTTTTTCTTATGCGTGTGGAAATGAAATGATTAATAAATACTAGGAGGGCCCGGCGTGCTTCGCTACGCTTATAAATAAAGTTTTTGCGTAGACATTTTGTTGACGTAGAAGCAATGATTTCAAAAAGTGGTAATGAGATATGCTAGCATATAATTTTTAATTTTTCTTTTTAAATATATGAATGAAAAATAATCAGAACTCTAGCTGGTCAGTTCGGATATATGAAAAATTAGCGATCAAATAAGTTTACTTGAAAACTTATTTGATCCCTAATTTTTCATATATCCGAACTGATCAGATAGAGTTCTGATTATTTTTCATTCAAATATTTATAAAGAAAAATTAAAAATTATATGCTAGCATATCTCATTACCACTTTTTGAAATAATTGCTTCTACGTCAACAAAATGTCTACGCAAAAACTTTATTTATAAGCGTAGCCAAGCACGCCGGGCCCTCCTAGTTATTATTATTACTTTCAATATTTAAACTGTTTAAACTATATAAGTATATGATGTAGGATTATTTAATTTCACAATTACTTCCGCTGGTTTCCGCTAACTTTCTTGTCATGCACACCATTTTTTAAATTAAATACTCCACTCCTCGGGTACTTACAAAGTCGAGTAATTACTTGCCGAATACGCTACTTGCCACTGATGATGGAAAATCGAATCAAGACGCCGATAAAATAAAAAATTTAAACCGGCCTTTTCTGATTTTTTTTTAAACTTCTGTAATCGTTAACTTATTATAAAGATAATTAATACGTTTCTTAAGAAATTTAGGAGGAATCAAAAATTAAAGTTAAATTGTGTTCGAACGATTTTTATTTTTTGAAAGGTACTTGGCATTATAAAAATATTACACTGACAAAAACAATTTATATTTTTAGATAAATTTTTTTAATTTTAATTCTTCAAACATGGTTACTTCAAACATTACCTTTTTCTCTTCTTTAATTTTTTTTATGTTTTACTGATTTATTATAAGTTGTTTAGACCTTAGTTACCGACATAATAATGACATTCTTAATTCCCAAGGGAATTATAAGAGGGAGTTATGGATTCATAATAGACCTAGTTTTCATTATAAATTTTTGTTTTGTTTATTTATAAACAACATTATTTACATAAAGCCATAGTAACAAATAACAATAACCCAGCAATACAATTTGAAATGAAAAACAACTAACTTGATCAATTAAAACCAAAAATCATGCTATAGTCCAGTCATTATAGTAAGTTCACCTCGGAATTCGAGATACCCAGCTGTAAGTCGGTAAATACTTGTATATTGACACCCTAAAAGTTGTCTCAAAACCTACATATGGTAGGGTGTACGCAACTATTAAATTTCAAGGTCAAAGGTCACAAAAATCGGGTTTTTGCCCTTTTTTTGTAAATATCTCATTTCCTATGGGTTTTTTGCTATTTGTATTTATTATCTATATTGTAGAATACAAAATTTTCTACAAATTTTGCGTAGAAAAATTTTTCATACTGTGAACCGTTTTCGAGATAGAGGGCGGAGAGTGCGGGGTCACAGCATCACTTCAGGTCAACCGGTGCCTCCGGTCGAAAACGCACCATATATAGTTGATGAACTATCGATATATCAATGATTATAAATATTTGTCAATTTCTATTAACTATTATATTATATTTTATCATTTTTTTCCTAACCTATCTTTTTATTCAGTATTAATTTATTTAACAACACTTACCTGCCCATGTAATTGCAGAATTGATAATGAAAATATAGGAATTATATCTGAATTTTAACCTAATCAATATTAATAACTTCTTACATGATGAAAAAAAAACAAATAAATTATGAATTAATCTTTTTATTAAAAAATATCATTCAATACAGTTATTTTTATTAAAAGTAAAAAGATGGAATAAAGGGTACAAAAACTACAATTTATAATTTTAATTATCTTCTTCCTCTTCATCGTCGGAAGACGCTGCTGGTAAATTTCAAACTGGTCTTCATTATCGTCTTCAACGACATTTGTCTCAAGTTCTTCCATGATTTCGGGTTCAAAGGTTCCATCTTCGTTAATGTCGCTCTGATATGGTAGAGCGAAATTTGTAAAAGAAGGAAATAAGTTAGAATTAGAAAGAAATTTGTAGAGAATTTTGTATTCTACAATATTGATAATATATACAAATAGCAAAAAACAAATAGGAAATGAGATAGTTACAAAAAAAGTGCAAAAAACCGATTTATGTCACCTTTGACCTTGAATTTTAATAGTTGCGTACACCCTACCATATGTAGGTTTTGAGACAACTTTTAGGGTGTCAATATACAAGTATTTACAGACTTACAGCTAGGTATCTCGAATTCCGAGATTCTTACCTAATTTAAGCTTAAATGACTGGACTACTATCAAATACTTGATAAAAATAAATGTTTTAGTTTAATAAATGTTTTAGGTAGTAAAACATAAAATTATTTATGTATCACGTGAATTATTAGATGTCAATTACCTTGTGAAACTTACTAACCCTCGGGCCAGTAAACGTTTCCCTCGGTAATTAACATCCTTATAATTCCCTTGATACCTAAATAACTATTATCTCTTAATGGTTTATTATTTACTCAAAAACTAAAATTACAGACAAAGCACTTATTATTTTTTGGCGTATTTTACATTAAATTTTTAGTTTTAATTTGTCAAAAAACAAACATTTATAAGATGTGTAATGAAGCGCTTTCTTATTGGCGAACCAATAAGAAGGACATAGCAGGAAGCGTACCTAGCGAGATTGATTTTCAAGCCCCAAACTAGCTTCAGACCATGGGAACGATAAAGTAACCCTGCTACTTCAGCACAAATACAGACATGTACGCTATTCACGAAAATTTACAGAAATGGAAAGAAATACAAGTGGAAAAACGAAGACTCTGGCGACCCCATTGGCGAAAGACCCACGATCAACACGTCCAACCCCTACGTTCACTCACATATGCCCACACACACACACACCCACACGCACACACACACACACACACGCTCACACATACACACACACACACTCACACCCCTTTATCATTATGGCCGTAGTAATGAAATAAATTTACTCACCCCATGATTAAACCCCGTCCTCCTATTCGAATTCCATCAGCCCTCCATCAGCACGTTGTTCATGTTTGAAATACCCCAAAATTACTTGGTATAAAAACAAATGGTGAATGACTTTGCACGTACGAACGTTGTATCAAACTGTTCGGTAGAAACGTTCAATAAACTAGCAATCGTTGAATACTTTGTTGAATCAAAACGGTAAGTAGAAACGTCATAAAAAAACTGGTATGATTTTGTTGAATCCAAAAAAAATGTCGTAATTGTCGTATACTTTTGTTGAATCAAAATAAAGTATTGTAATTGATACAAAATTTTGTTGAATCAAAAAATGATGTGATTGAGGTAAAATATTGTTGGATCAAAAATGATACGATGGATGTAAAATATTGCTGAATCAAAAATGGTGTAATGGAGGTAAAATTATGGTTGAATCAATAATGATGTAATTGTTGTAAAAGATGGTTGGATCAAAAACGAGGTAATTGTTGTAAAATATGGTTGAATCAAAATGTGATATAATTGATGAAAAATATTGTTGAATCAAAAAAGATGCAATTGTTGTAAGATATGGCTGAATCCAAAACGATGTAATTGATGTAAAATTTTGTTGACTCAAAAATAATAAGTAGGAACGTTATATAAGCTTGCAGTCATCAGCGTTAAACATTTAAACCACAGTAGCAATAGCAAGATTCGGACGTCAAAGTGGCGTTGAAAAATATGAAAATATAACCAAAGTCTAACCTTTGAGATCAGGTAATGTTAGCAAAAGGTGGACTTCAAAGTTGCATTACAGTATGGTTGAAATACGTTGGTTACAGCACAAATTTCTATTAAATGTTGCGTTGAACAATATTTGAAGCACAGAGGTGGTAAAAATCACAATTAATTGTTACGTTGCATATTATTTGAAGCACAGTAGTGGTAAAAATCACCATTAAATGTTGCATTGAAATATATTAGTTATAGTTGCATGCGTAGAAAATACCAGGCAACAACTTGGTAAAAAAAAAATGCCCGTTGAAAAATTTTGAACCACGCAAAAATCTGTATATATCAAAAAAAAATTCGTTGCAAACAGTTGACAATGATGACCCCAAAATATTGCACAGAACTGCGTTGCAAAAGTGGGGACTGATGACGTAACAACGGTATATCAATACTATGTTGCACAAGTTGAAATAATTATCACAGATGTGGCGCTTCCTTAATTTTGGTTTGATGCAAGCCCCATTTTAATCCAGAGGAAATACAATTATTGGTATATAAAATTATTATGAATAATCAAACTAGGTATTTTTGTTTTTGTTTGTTCCATAAGCACATTATAATCAAAGAAATTGTTCTAAATTAAGTAAATATTCTTCACAAAACACAGATTTACATAATCACTACTGGTTAAGTGCATTTCTAAATTAAAATAATAATACTCCAAATAATTACTAGTAACGGTACAGAAATTGTTCTATTTATGTTTAAATTAAACTTCACAAAACACAACTTATGTTCTTATGTTATTAATACTAGTTATGTGCAAGGCTTATTAAAATAATACTAATCAAACTGGTAGATTTTGCTTGAGTTCAGTAAACACTTTATAATCAACAGTAAACTGTTCCTAATTAATGAAATATTCATCACAAAACACAGATTGACTTTTTACTACTGGATATGAGCATCCATCATGATCCTACTAATAATCAAACTAAATACTAATGGCGGTACATAAATTGTTCCAATAAGTTAATAAATTAATTTTCACTAAACACCGCGGACGTTGTCACTACTCGTTGGGTGACCTTCTCATCATCATTATCATAGCCAACCTATTTTGTTTGGTTGCGGTTTCGTAGGAATTGACATCACATGCAAGGTTTTCCTCTCATATAATAAATTAACACAATACACAAATAAAATTCTTTTTGGTTTTCCAGTTGTCCGTGACCTTGACCACGCCCTGTATTATGGACACACAAAAGAAAAACTAGCTAGACTGGTGTAGGACTAATTTTCTAATCATCCGTTCGAAATGGTGCAATCACATGGATTTTATCGTATTACTTATTGATTGACCTTAGGGGTTATCACTAAAAATTAGCTATCCCGTTACTGAAATTGTAATTCTACCACACTAGTCATATTAATAATCTATTGAATCATACCTGATACTCCGAAATTTCTTTTGTGGTAATTGTGATCGATCTCGTCAAAATTTCCTTCTTTTCCCTGCAATTCACGCTTTTCAATTATCGGATATAACTATCCATAACCCAATTCCACTGGATGAATCCCTTTTTCCGGCCGTTATTATCCAACAAAGAATATAAAAGAGTTCCACGTCCACAAAATAACACAATTCTCTACACCACCGATTTCAATCTGTCAAAAATTAATGTATAATATCCGGCTAAATCACAATAGCCAAAACTGAAATTAAACTAATTTCTTTTGTTTTTTTTAAGCGACGTCAAACACAAAAATGAAAAGGTAGCAGATTTTGACGTGCACTATACGAAATGTTAATTGGACTAAGAGAGAGAATAAGTTACCGTGCTCATTATATAGTCAAATTTTTAATCTCGCAGTAACTCGAATAAAGTATTTAGATGGGAGATAATTAATTTACATCAGATTTTCAAATTATTGGGAACTTATTATAGTTCACAAAACCGTTTACTATTTGATAATATTGTACGAGAATAAGGTTGGGATACAGAATATTTCTGACACATCCATAATATTTATAATTGAATCCAAAATGAATTAAATGCAGATGCGATCAATGTTATGATGTTTGGACATTTATTAAACTACACTCTACTATATCAGCACAGTGAAGTTCAGTTTAATAACGGAAGGATTGTTTAAAGCAAAACACTCATACAAAGATAAATCAAATGTTTAACAAAGCAAAAATAGTAATTCGTTGTATGTTGACGATTGGAAACAAAATACACGTAGCCGTTATGAGGTTTTGAAAATTTCGTTGTTTCATTACGGTTTGTGTTTTAGAAAAAAATTCAAACCCAAGTAGTATGGCGAGAACAGTCGAATGGAAATATAGCGCGCGTCAATTTTAGTGTGTGGTAAGATTAAATTCTGATTAAAGTTTAGCGGTTATACGGATGATGATTAAAGAAAATTATCAATTAATTCAAATTAACCAATATTATATTATATTAATGAATAAATAAATCAGGGTAATTAGTGCCATTTTCCCTCTCCTATACGTCCGTCCACCCACTGCAGATTTAGTCAGATTTTAAGAAATATAAGGAAACTATGGGTTAAGGAAACTACATGAAATATGACTATTGATGACGAAGGGATGAGAATCTATTACAAGTGGTACAGATTAATATAAGGAACAACAACTAAGGAAACTGCGACTGTAATACACTGCGTTCTGACATTATGCCAGACTATCCATTACAGAACAAGTGCTTTTTGGACGAACACCTACGACCAAAAAGAAGTTGAAAAAGGCATAGGCTGGTCGCCAATAGACCTTGTATATACATATTAGCTTGGTGAAGCACCTCGACGTACCACAGATTAGCAATCAATGCGATCAGTATTACAAACTTAGTCTTAGCAGAAACAAAGTAACAAAATATCTAAGAATATACAAAAAAAAACTTTTGGGAGGGGTATCGATAAAATCAGTATTCTACTCTATTGCAAGCGGTGGATAACTAAAATCTTCCAGACCCAATTTCGGGCAGATCTGGGGGTTCCCGAGACTCTAAAGTCACAATAAAAATTGATTCAATCTGCTACAGATCGAAAGGAAAAAACACCGTGGGACCGACTTCTTTAATGAAACATCCGACACAATTTCGTTTTTTTTTTTTTTTTTTTTTACGTTATGCAGGCTCGCAACCCACACCTGAACTAACACGAGTCTCATGCGTCTCCGACTCGCTAGCCGGGCCACACTGTTGTACGCTTCCGTCCAAGTGACTCGGAAGGTTGTTCATATAGATTCAAGGTAACCAACTGAACCACATTCTAATACGTTCAATCACGGAATTTGCACTCATAAATAGTCAAAACAGAAAAAAAAAATGTTGAAACAAGACCCGAACACCACAGCTGATACACGCTTACTGAACTGTGAATTCAAGACGAAACTACCCTCATATGATCGTCGATACTCTTGACTTACAATGGCGGTAAAACACAAGCGAAAGTTACTAACATAGTGACAAAAGAAGTTATCACCGATATCAGGCACGAATGTCCTTGGAATGGTAAACACCTCTACGTTTAGAAGCCAGGTCCTCCAGTTCGTAAGCAGCGCTACCTACCAACCTTATTACTCTGGCTTCAATAAACTTCTGTGCAAGTTTAGCCGATAATTTCTTACCGGCGTCACTCAAAATAAAGTTCCTTCGGAACACCGTATCACCTGGTTTAAACAAAGTTAACCGAGCTCGTAAATTGTATCTTTCAGCACTTTTGACAAATGCTTCGGCAGTTAAATCAAGAATTCGAATTCGAATCTTATTAAGATAATCCGGTCGCAGAATCGTTTCACCTGGCTCAAGAAGACTATTCAGTCGTCTCAGCAGTTCATATGACGAACCATGAGTCACCATAGGTATTCCAAACATTGCGTAATACGGGGAACATTGAAGTGTTTGATGCAGGGAACAACGTAGTGCACAAGCGATCTCGCTCAAGTGCAGATCCCATTTAGAATGCTCCTCCTTTAAATAGGCTCTAATACCAGATAAAACACTTCTATTTACCCGTTCAGAAGCGTTAGCTTGGGGTGAATACAACGCTAGTAATGTATGTTTCACTCCGTGCTTCGCCAAGAAATCTTCAAATAGTTTAGACTTAAACTGCGTCCCATTATCGGACACAATAACTTCGGGACAACCAAATACGTGAAAGACATTGGTAGCCAATAGATGACAAATTGGTTCAGCAGTTAGTTTCCGTAAAGGAAACAAAAAGGGATATTTCGTAACATGATCTAATACTACCAGAATAGCGATATTCCCGGCCTTTGAACGAGGATAAGGGCCAAGAATATCGATATATAATCGCTGTCCAATTCGTTCTGTTTTCATCTGGGACACCATGGGAGCACGAAGTGGAACATTAGTCGCTTTGATTTCTTTGCAGGTCTTACAATTTCCTATGTAGGATTTAACCTGGGTATACATGCGAGGCCAATAGTAAAATTTACGAATATTAAACAAGGTTTTTGCTAGACCTCCATGAGATGAGGTAGGAGGATTGTGGGCCCTTGCAATACACTCGTCAGTGTATTCCTCAGGTAACCACAATTTCCAAACCTCACCCTCTGAAGGAATATCAAGATCTAGACAAGCCAATCGTTTATAAACCCGACCAGAAATTACTTTCAGATCAGGCAATGTACCGTCTGCTTCGGTAACCAGATTTACCAACTCCAAATATCGAGAAGTGTTGAAGAAAGGGGAATTAAGATCTAATTCAGGCACTGGACATAGTTCAGAAATGATGTCGACAGAGTCACGTCTTGATAGAGTGTCAGGAACAGTATTTAATTTTCCTTTTCGGTACTCAATATCAAAGACGTAACCCTGCAATTTCAAGCTCCAACGAGCCAATCGACCAGAAAGGTCTTTTTGTTGCATTAACCATTTTAATGAAGCATGGTCAGTTATGATCTTAAAGGCCTGACCCTCGACATACGCTCTAAATTTCTTTACTCCCAGTACGGCGGCTAGACACTCTTTCTCACTAGTTGAGTAATTGCGTTGCGCAGAATTTAGTTTCTTGGACATGTACGCTATGGGATGTTCCATACCGTCCATGTCACACTGCAGTAATACACAGCCTATACCGTCATTACTAGCGTCGCACTGGAGAGTAAAAGGTTTAGTATAGTCGGGGTTTATGAGGACTGGTGCTGATATGAGAGCATTTTTGAGATTTGTAAATGCTCTTTCAGCTTCTGGAGTCCATACGAATTTATTAGAATTTTTCTTCAACAAATCTGATATTGGAGAGGACATAGCAGAGAAATCAGATATAAAACGGCGATAATAACCCGCCATACCCAAGAAGCGTCGAATCTGTTTGGGTGTTCGAGGTGTAGGAAATTCTGATATAGCCTGAGTTTTATCAGGATCAATTTTTAACGTACCACCTCCCACCACATATCCCAAATATTTTACCTCCGCTAAGAGAAACTTACTTTTTTCCACGTTTATCGTCAAGTTCGCACGTCTAAGACACTGGGAGATATCTTCTAACAGTTTCAGATGGGCCTCAAAGGTATCTGTAACTATTAGAAGATCATCCAAGTATACGAAGACGCACGACTTGAGATGTGGAGGAATTACTTGGTCCATCAATTTGGTCATTGTTTGCGGCGCATTGCACAGTCCGAAGGGCATTCTTACGAACTGATACAATGGCCGCCCTGGGACCGTAAAAGCAGTTTTCTCTCGGGAGTGTTTTTCTAACGGTATCTGCCAGAAAGCGTCTTTCAGATCCAAACTGGAAATGAAATTACTTTGTGGCAGACGACTCAAGATCCCATCTATCTGTGGAAGGGGGTAAGCATCCTTCTTAGTAACTGTATTGACCTTTCTACTATCCAAACAAAGACGATTCTTCCCAGGTTTGCGAATTAAGACCACCGGACTTGACCATGGGCTGTTTGAAACCTCTATAATACCCAGAGACAACATCCTATCCAGTTCTTCTCCCATCAGTTTCTCAATGGCGGGCGATATTGGATAGTGTCGTTGCTTGATGGGAGCTGCAGTCCCCACATCAATAACGTGTTCCAACAAATGTGTTCGACCCAGACCCATTTTTGAAAATGATGGTAGAAGCTGAATAGTGTTTTGTAGACGTGTTTGATTGTCCATAGACAATTCTGAAATTCCTGACTCCGTAGTCAAAAATGTAGGTAGGTTAAATATCGGGTTAAACAAACCAAAAGCGTTAAAGAAATCTATACCTAGATATAGATTTTGAGTCAAAGACGGGATAATGAAGACGTCCAGGGTTCTGACTTGGTTCATAAATGAAACCTTTGTTTTTACAAACCCCAAGATCTTCTGTCTTTGGCCATCGGCAGTACGAACTACGGCAGACGAATAAGTTAGAAGGTCTGGAGTCTGTACGATTTCTTTAGCAAAATCGCCACCAATTACAGTCAAGGACGCTCCACTATCCAACAGTCCAGTATGTTGTTTACCCAATATTGACACTGTGGCATAAGATCTCACATCGTTGTCCAATTTCACAATAGAGGAAATGGTTTTAGTTTTAAACAAATGACGTTGTTGCCAATAAATACGAGAACGGAGCGCAGAGCGCGATGGAATTTTCAAAGATGATAATGAATCGACAAATATGTTTGAGCGCACCTTCAGGTATTCGTTCAATCGTTGTTGGAACGATTTGATTTTGGTCCATAATGGAGGTGGTTCAGTATGAACGGGTGTTCGTTTCAATAATTTCATATCAGTATCATGAGTGGGTACCAAATCATTAAAAGTCGCATTTGTAATCGGTGTTTCAGGGGTGACGATAATGGAATTATTATCTGTTTCGTCTCTGTTTGAAATACTTACAGGTAGAGTATTCCAAGAGTGTTCTATCAAATTGGATGTTGAAGCTCGGTTCAACAGTGTGTTGTGTACTAATAGGTTATTGGGACTAGTTGATGAAATATTTGAAGGATCAGGAGACAAATTAAATTTGGTCTTAGATGAATCTAAGACAGGTCTTGGGAGCGAGAAAAGGTGTTGGGATTCTGGCCCCCCCTTCGGTTTCCCTGACAATTTTCACAATTAGGACACAACACATCGTCCTTCCCACATCCCCAACAAAACAATCGCTGTGATTCACGACAATCGTGCCACCGATGACCAGGTCGTTTGCAGTTCCAACAAATAGTTGAACTGGTTATTCGTCTCATATTAGGGGCAGGCTGTATTGCCGCAAGTTCGTTGGATGTAATTGGTAACGATTCAGTTGGCAATTCGTTAATTTGTATTTGTGAAAATTCACGATCTAAATCCACCTCAGACACCGGTCTCGATGGTCTAATGTTATAATCGCGCGGTCTGGTTATTGACTCGGCCCATAATTTTTCGCGGTCACGGCAGAGCTGGCGCAGATGTTCCAGTCCATAGATGGTGACATAAAGTAGCTCCCTTCTAATTTCCAATCGTAAGTTGTTGCGAATCAAGGAGAACAACTCCACATCCGGCATCGGTACTCGTAGTTTATCGCCTAGTCGATAAATTGATTGTAAGAATTCATCAAACAATTCGGTGGGCCGCTGTTTCCTGGCCCTCATCCGCTCCTTTACCTCTTCGTCCGTCTGCCTGTCTTGAAATTCTATTCGAAGAGCATGACATAAGTCAGTCCAAATAAGCTGTCGGTTCTGGCGAAAATATCTCCAGAACCAATCAGCGGCACGATCTGTGAACAACAGGTACAGACAGCGGGTGATAATAGTAAAATCGTTATTTAAACACATCTCTGTCAGCCGCTCTATTCTGAAGATGAACGCTTCAACATCCAGACCATCGGGTCTGCCTGAGAACGTTACGTTCCAATTTCTAACTGTGGTAGAGTGCTGATCGAGATGTGTTCGTATTCTAGCTGGAGCAAGAGCAGGATGAGGTTCAGCAAACATTGGTGGTACTGGTACATTATTTTGCACAAACGCATTTACTGGCGTATAATTTGAATGAACCGATTGATGTCTCGGGGTGGTGGGCGAGATTACATTATGCGCTAGGGGTAGTAACACTTCAGGTGCTGGAGCACGTGATTGCATCATTGAGTGATTAATTCTCGAAATTTCCTGATCGATGTGAGCATTTACTGCTTCCTGAAAACCTTGATCTTCCGCTGCAGCGGCACCATATATGGGAGATCGTTGAGCTATATTCACTCGCACTTCATCGGCGAGTCGAGATGGTGGAAGACGGTTTGCCAAAGGCGTGGACGAGGGCTGATTTCCGGTACTGGAACGACGTTGCCAACCTGCGGTAACAGATCGAGTCACAGGTCGCGGTGGGGGTGGCACTATTGTATAATTATTCTTATCTATCCCTCGAGGCAACCTCTGTAATTCTGCACGCTCACAAGCGGCTCGACAAATTGGGCAGGTGTGATTCTGCAACAACCAGTCGTTGAGGCAGATGTCATGAAAGAGATGGTTACACCGAGTGAGAAGTTTTACGTCGGCCGGCACTATTTCGTGTTGACAAACAGCACAAGAGCTGGACCTATCCAGAACGTCCATCTTATCAGTGGCAGACATTATGAATACTCAAACCGCCGCACAGGACCAGATCAATAAATGCACGTATATGGAGAGCGAAACGAAAATTATTACACTATCGATGTGAACGTTGAATCCAAATAAACAATTCAATTATCAACAGAAAAGATTATTTTATTCCAATATTTGAGTACTATGAATATATTTTAAAGCAGAATTTAAAAAAAATTATATGGAAATTTAGCGATTCAAACCTCAAACAGCTACGCAATGTCTGACCAATTCGTCAATTATATTAAATAAGATTTATTATTGTCTTGATATTATTTCACTACTATTTACAATTGTTTTCCAAGATGCTGATATATGAACAGAACAATAAAAATAAACGGTGAGATTCGAGAGAAAATAAGTAGACTACAAATATGGCAGAAGATGGCAATTACGAAAATACTACTGTGTTTTGTATCTGATTTGACTAAACAAGGTAAAAATTGTACTGTGAGAGAAAACAAGTATACTAAAATATGGCAGAAGATGACAATTATATGAACTTTCCAGACCCAATTCCGGGCAGATCTGGAGGTTCCCGTGCCGCGAAAGTCGCAAAATACGAAAAAAAATTTTGAGCGATCGAATAAACAGTGCGGCAAGCCTACCGGTTTGACAAGACTAAGAAATTTTAAGTGTAACAAAAAAACTTAATGCTACCCTGCCAATGAAATACTGAATTGAATCCAAAAAAAAAAATCCTCTCCCCGAACTTGAAGCCAAATCTCTCACGGAGTTCAAAATTAGTAAATTAAAACCTTCAAATTCGGGTAGGCAAATTTTTCGTTGTTTTCTTTTAAATTAAATTAATTTTCAACTAAATTTGATTTCTTAAAATACTTAAAATTAGCTGGTGTCTTCAATGTTGTTATGTGTTTTTTTTTTTT
This sequence comes from Diogma glabrata, assembly GCA_963693315.1. NCBI lineage: Eukaryota > Metazoa > Arthropoda > Insecta > Diptera > Cylindrotomidae > Diogma > Diogma glabrata. Next base: position 141,641,482 of record OY856188.1, on the reverse strand, counting down.
TCCGTTTGTAAATCCTTCTTATTTTCCTTGTATTGATTTTTATATTCTTGATTTTCCTTTTTTTTTTATTGATTTATATGGTAATTATGTTCCTTTTATTGATTTGTATGTTAATTACTTTCCTTTTATTGATTTGTATGTTGTTTATTTTGATGGACCTACAAATTGTTGGAGAAAGAGCGGATTAGTATTTGGTAATACCAGCAGTTTTATTTATAGTTCGCAATTAAATATTTATTTATTTATTTATTTTTTGTATAAATATATAAACATTTACCAATTTATTTATTTATTATTTATTTATTTGTTTATTTTTTTAATAAATATTTATTTAATTATCTTTCTTAATAAATATTTATTTATCAATTTATTTATTTATCGACGACGGACGGACGGACCAATCACGGGGGGAGTTCATCACACCCGGGGTTGAAGGTGGTGACCGCCGATCTTTCTCATTTTGCTTTGTGGTTTTTTTATGTTTTTACTTTGGGACCAATGAAAATTGAAAGTGTTCTACGTTAAAAGGATGGGAAGTGGAAAAGGATAGGGAACAAGACGGGATGAATAAGGATGGGAGAAGGGAGGGTGAGACAGGAATAAGGTGGGGTATGTGCTGGTAGTGCCTCACCCAGCTGACGAGTGCTGATGGGATGGTCAGAAGATAAAATCCCCTGCACCACCATTCTATCAACAACACTCGGCAGCTGCGATCCACGCCACCCACACATACGGTAAGGTGCTGTGGCAGAGGTGGACCAGTTACACATCAGCATGACAGCCGAGCGAAATCTTCCCTCGACAGCGGGCCAATGCTGTCTTGGAAGAACTTCCTCGGTATCACCCGATGAGAACCAGCACACCTCAACCACAGGGAAGCTAGTATTGCCGGGAGGGGTCGCTAACGTTAGGCAATAGTAGCGCAGGTTGGGCTCTGAGGACCCCGCAAACCCGAAGCCTGACCAGGTGACCAGACTCGGACGAGGTTTGGCGTATACACCAAACCACGTCGTTCTAGGTCTGGCACCTGAGACACCTTCGGCCTTTGAGACGTCTCCAGAAACCCACCCCGTAACTAGGGTCCGTGGGGTTGTAATGCCCATTGAGAATAATTCCGAAAAATTATTCTCACCCATGCGTTTTAAAAAAAAGACAAAAAAGGAGAATATTAGCTGGAGGCGTAGGGACGCAACTCCCCATCAAAGTACAGTCTGAGGAATCTCAGACTTCCTTTGCTCCTGCGCGTATGAAGCAGGGAATTGCTTCTACGCCGCCAGAGTCTTTACTATTGTTTTGGTGGAAAAGAAAGTTAATTTTGAAGAAAAATTTTTAAAAAAAAATTTTTCGAATTTTTTGAAATTATGGAGGGACTCCTCCAGAGTCCTACATCGCTGTAGGGACCCTTAGAGAAGCCCCACGTTGGGCGCCAATTTGTAATGAAGCGCTTTCTTATTGGCGAACCAATAAGAAGGACATAGCAGGAAGCGTACCTAGCGAGATTGATTTTCAAGCCCCAAACTAGCTTCAGACCATGGGAACGATAAAGTAACCCTGCTACTTCAGCACAAATACAGACATGTACGCTATTCACGAAAATTTACAGAAATGGAAAGAAATACAAGTGGAAAAACGAAGACTCTGGCGACCCCATTGGCGAAAGACCCACGATCAACACGTCCAACCCCTACGTTCACTCACATATGCCCACACACACACACACCCACACGCACACACACACACACACACGCTCACACATACACACACACACTCACACCCCTTTATCATTATGGCCGTAGTAATGAAATAAATTTACTCACCCCATGATTAAACCCCGTCCTCCTATTCGAATTCCATCAGCCCTCCATCAGCACGTTGTTCATGTTTGAAATACCCCAAAATTACTTGGTATAAAAACAAATGGTGAATGACTTTGCACGTACGAACGTTGTATCAAACTGTTCGGTAGAAACGTTCAATAAACTAGCAATCGTTGAATACTTTGTTGAATCAAAACGGTAAGTAGAAACGTCATAAAAAAACTGGTATGATTTTGTTGAATCCAAAAAAAATGTCGTAATTGTCGTATACTTTTGTTGAATCAAAATAAAGTATTGTAATTGATACAAAATTTTGTTGAATCAAAAAATGATGTGATTGAGGTAAAATATTGTTGGATCAAAAATGATACGATGGATGTAAAATATTGCTGAATCAAAAATGGTGTAATGGAGGTAAAATTATGGTTGAATCAATAATGATGTAATTGTTGTAAAAGATGGTTGGATCAAAAACGAGGTAATTGTTGTAAAATATGGTTGAATCAAAATGTGATATAATTGATGAAAAATATTGTTGAATCAAAAAAGATGCAATTGTTGTAAGATATGGCTGAATCCAAAACGATGTAATTGATGTAAAATTTTGTTGACTCAAAAATAATAAGTAGGAACGTTATATAAGCTTGCAGTCATCAGCGTTAAACATTTAAACCACAGTAGCAATAGCAAGATTCGGACGTCAAAGTGGCGTTGAAAAATATGAAAATATAACCAAAGTCTAACCTTTGAGATCAGGTAATGTTAGCAAAAGGTGGACTTCAAAGTTGCATTACAGTATGGTTGAAATACGTTGGTTACAGCACAAATTTCTATTAAATGTTGCGTTGAACAATATTTGAAGCACAGAGGTGGTAAAAATCACAATTAATTGTTACGTTGCATATTATTTGAAGCACAGTAGTGGTAAAAATCACCATTAAATGTTGCATTGAAATATATTAGTTATAGTTGCATGCGTAGAAAATACCAGGCAACAACTTGGTAAAAAAAAAATGCCCGTTGAAAAATTTTGAACCACGCAAAAATCTGTATATATCAAAAAAAAATTCGTTGCAAACAGTTGACAATGATGACCCCAAAATATTGCACAGAACTGCGTTGCAAAAGTGGGGACTGATGACGTAACAACGGTATATCAATACTATGTTGCACAAGTTGAAATAATTATCACAGATGTGGCGCTTCCTTAATTTTGGTTTGATGCAAGCCCCATTTTAATCCAGAGGAAATACAATTATTGGTATATAAAATTATTATGAATAATCAAACTAGGTATTTTTGTTTTTGTTTGTTCCATAAGCACATTATAATCAAAGAAATTGTTCTAAATTAAGTAAATATTCTTCACAAAACACAGATTTACATAATCACTACTGGTTAAGTGCATTTCTAAATTAAAATAATAATACTCCAAATAATTACTAGTAACGGTACAGAAATTGTTCTATTTATGTTTAAATTAAACTTCACAAAACACAACTTATGTTCTTATGTTATTAATACTAGTTATGTGCAAGGCTTATTAAAATAATACTAATCAAACTGGTAGATTTTGCTTGAGTTCAGTAAACACTTTATAATCAACAGTAAACTGTTCCTAATTAATGAAATATTCATCACAAAACACAGATTGACTTTTTACTACTGGATATGAGCATCCATCATGATCCTACTAATAATCAAACTAAATACTAATGGCGGTACATAAATTGTTCCAATAAGTTAATAAATTAATTTTCACTAAACACCGCGGACGTTGTCACTACTCGTTGGGTGACCTTCTCATCATCATTATCATAGCCAACCTATTTTGTTTGGTTGCGGTTTCGTAGGAATTGACATCACATGCAAGGTTTTCCTCTCATATAATAAATTAACACAATACACAAATAAAATTCTTTTTGGTTTTCCAGTTGTCCGTGACCTTGACCACGCCCTGTATTATGGACACACAAAAGAAAAACTAGCTAGACTGGTGTAGGACTAATTTTCTAATCATCCGTTCGAAATGGTGCAATCACATGGATTTTATCGTATTACTTATTGATTGACCTTAGGGGTTATCACTAAAAATTAGCTATCCCGTTACTGAAATTGTAATTCTACCACACTAGTCATATTAATAATCTATTGAATCATACCTGATACTCCGAAATTTCTTTTGTGGTAATTGTGATCGATCTCGTCAAAATTTCCTTCTTTTCCCTGCAATTCACGCTTTTCAATTATCGGATATAACTATCCATAACCCAATTCCACTGGATGAATCCCTTTTTCCGGCCGTTATTATCCAACAAAGAATATAAAAGAGTTCCACGTCCACAAAATAACACAATTCTCTACACCACCGATTTCAATCTGTCAAAAATTAATGTATAATATCCGGCTAAATCACAATAGCCAAAACTGAAATTAAACTAATTTCTTTTGTTTTTTTTAAGCGACGTCAAACACAAAAATGAAAAGGTAGCAGATTTTGACGTGCACTATACGAAATGTTAATTGGACTAAGAGAGAGAATAAGTTACCGTGCTCATTATATAGTCAAATTTTTAATCTCGCAGTAACTCGAATAAAGTATTTAGATGGGAGATAATTAATTTACATCAGATTTTCAAATTATTGGGAACTTATTATAGTTCACAAAACCGTTTACTATTTGATAATATTGTACGAGAATAAGGTTGGGATACAGAATATTTCTGACACATCCATAATATTTATAATTGAATCCAAAATGAATTAAATGCAGATGCGATCAATGTTATGATGTTTGGACATTTATTAAACTACACTCTACTATATCAGCACAGTGAAGTTCAGTTTAATAACGGAAGGATTGTTTAAAGCAAAACACTCATACAAAGATAAATCAAATGTTTAACAAAGCAAAAATAGTAATTCGTTGTATGTTGACGATTGGAAACAAAATACACGTAGCCGTTATGAGGTTTTGAAAATTTCGTTGTTTCATTACGGTTTGTGTTTTAGAAAAAAATTCAAACCCAAGTAGTATGGCGAGAACAGTCGAATGGAAATATAGCGCGCGTCAATTTTAGTGTGTGGTAAGATTAAATTCTGATTAAAGTTTAGCGGTTATACGGATGATGATTAAAGAAAATTATCAATTAATTCAAATTAACCAATATTATATTATATTAATGAATAAATAAATCAGGGTAATTAGTGCCATTTTCCCTCTCCTATACGTCCGTCCACCCACTGCAGATTTAGTCAGATTTTAAGAAATATAAGGAAACTATGGGTTAAGGAAACTACATGAAATATGACTATTGATGACGAAGGGATGAGAATCTATTACAAGTGGTACAGATTAATATAAGGAACAACAACTAAGGAAACTGCGACTGTAATACACTGCGTTCTGACATTATGCCAGACTATCCATTACAGATGGCTATGTCTAAAAGTACCTTTTTAACTTCTTTTTTTAGTTTTTTAAAGATCTAGCCCTTTACCCAACACGTACTAAAATTACAGACAGTCGTTTTGTTTCGTTGTCGAGACAATCCTATTTGGATATATGTTTATAATGTGTTTATTTAAAATTGAGTGTTTTTTGATATTTTATGTCTTTACTACAGTGATGCCAGATTTTCAAAACTGAATTTTCCGTTGACGTATCGAAAATTCCCGATTTTTCCCGTTTCTTTAAGGAAAAAATTCCTCAGAAATTCCCATCAAACTTTCAATAAATATATTCATATAAATGCAATTATTTATTGGAAAAACTTCAAAACCACCACAATTATAACAATATTTATCCTTCCAACAACTATAAATATAGGTTTATTTCCGTTTTTTACGACTACAATTGTGGCCGTTAATAGAATAAAACAAACAGCTGTTAATTTTATTCTGTACCGCGAATGTGGCGGAACAAAATAAAACAATTTGATTATATTTTAGAAAAACTTGATTGCATTTTATAAAAAAATCAAAAACAAACATTTTCGTCTGATTATTTAAAAAGCAATAAATAAATAAAACAATAAAAAACAATAAATTCGAAAATTTTTGCTTTTTGAAAAATTAAAACTAAAAATTTCAAGTAAAATACCCCAAAAAATAATCAGTCATTGTCTGTAATTTTACTAGATTTTGAGTAAATAATAAGCCTTTTTAAGATATAAAAAAAATGAAAGAGAAAAAGGTAATATAATTTTTTTTTGTCAGTGTACAATATTTTTATAAGGCACAAAGTACCTTTCAAACAAAAAAAATTACTTGAATAGAATAACCCGTTCAAACACAATTAGCTTAAATCTTTGATTGTTCCTAAATTTCTTAAGAAATTTCGAGCCACCCTGTGTCAAAATAGTGAAAAAATAAAATCACTTATTAATTTTTTTTATTAACGTTTACTGAAGTTTTAAAAACATTGAAAAAAGTCGGGTTCAAATTTTGCCGTCGTGATTCAATTTTACATCCATTAGTGGAAAGTGTTAGAAACTAGATTCTGTCAGAAGTTTTTTTAACAGAAGCTCTGCATTAAGCTTTATAGTTTTTTAATGAAGAGAGTAACTCAGGTCCTATTCTGACCGTGTTCATTTAAGCTCCAGAAAGTAATACCACCAGCATTGTTTACAAATATATACCAATGTAAACGCAGCCTAAGCTACATTTTGTTACTTTTCATATAACATGATTACTTCGGTTTTGATAAAACCACAGTATTGAGTTCATAAGCCAAAAGTGAGATTCTTACCCCCACTTTTTTGGCATTTCTCGATGTTTTAGGACCTATTGATTCTAAAAAAGCAAAAAAAAAATATATGTCCGTCATTACCTACGAAATCTAGAAAACCGCTGGAGGGATTTCAAAAATGTTTAAAAAATTTGAGGTATGCTCAATGGGCACGTCCGAAAGGACGATGGGTTTGATAACTGTACCGGAAGTTTATCAAAAAAATACCATTAAGTTATAAGTATGTCACAAATAGAAAATTTTCATATTTTTGGCTTAAAAACGATCATTTTAAGTGATAATGAGTAGGAACAAACAATGTGGATAAATCTTGATGGTCGGGATTGCTATGTGAGATCAAAAACTAGATTATTGCATTAGGAGTTTGTCAAAAAATGTTGTCAAGCGTGTCAAAAGAAAGATTTTTATTTATTATTTTACCTAATTTTTTGGAAAAAATAGAATTAACTATTTGTATGACATGAAATTTTATTTTTATTATTGAGAATTATAGCATTATAAGTTAGTCAAAAAAATAATGTCAAGTGTGTCAAAAGAATGATTTTCATTTATTTTTTTAGAAAAAAAATAAAATTAGTTATTTGTATGAAATGAAATGTAATGAATATGATATTATTATTATTGAGAATTTTATTGCATTATAAGTTTGTCAAAAAAATATTGTCGTGTGTCAAAAAAATGAGTTATTAATTTTTTTAGCCAATTTTTTGAAAAAACAAAATTTAGCTGTTTGTAGTACGTAAATGTAATTGGACATGGAAATTTTTGAATTTGTTATAGTTTTTGAAATATTTTTGGAATTTTGAAAAAAGTTTGATTTTGTAATAATTTTTGCAATATTTTTAGAATTTCGGAAAAAGTTTTAATTATTGATTTTGTTATTATTTTTGCAATATTTTTAGAATTTTAAAAAAAAATTTTGAAAGAATTTTTGGAATATTTTTTGAATTTTGAAAAATTTTAAATTTTTGATTTTATTATAATTTTTGGAATTTGGAAAAAAATTTCAATATTTGATATTGTTATAATTTTTGTAATATCAATAGAATTTTGGAAAAATTTTGAATTTTTGAATTTTTAAGAATATTTGGAATATTATTGGAATTTAGAAAAAGTTTAAATATTTGATTTTATCCTAATTTTTGGAATATTTTTAGAATTTTTAAAAAGTTTCAATTTTTGATTTTCTTATAATTTTTGGGAATATTTTTAGAATTTTGAAAAAAGTTTGATTTTATTTGAATTTTACAATATTTTTGGAATTTTGAAAGAAATATGAATTTGTGATTTCGTAATATTTTCTCGAAACGCTAAATGGAGAGGTTTTTGAGTAGTTTGCTGATTGGATCTTCTTTTCACTAAATTATGTTAATTTATGATCTGTTATAATTTTCCGGTGACGAATTGATGTTTCGTGTTAGTTTTGTAATAAATTTCTAAATCGAGATAAAATACTTGTACATTTACAAAGAGTTTTATGTTTGATATACGCTGCCCAAAACTAAAAACAATGTGATCATAAAAGTTTTATGTCGAAAACTATAACAAAATTCTTAACCAAAACCTAAGTCTTGATATATCTCATAGCTTGAGATTTCAGCCCCTCCATATTTTATATTTGGAATATTAGATTCTTGAATGAGCTTAGAATGATGGCAATTCTTTGCCAGGATTAAGAAGATTTACCGAACAAGCTAGGATTACGATCATCCTATTCGAATACAAGATGCTATTTTATCCACGACTGCAAAATATTAAAATAACTTCCAGTTTGCCTGCTTAAGTTTTTATCAACCATAAAAAAATCCATCATAGAAAAACATATTTTATATATTGCTCTCATTCTAACCTTGTACCAAAAAATGATAAGATTTGATTTTGTTAGGGGAATATTTAATGAACTATAAAATATTTAACGATCGGTACATTCTACCACACTTTAGAGAATAATAACATTACAAGGGAAGATATATTCTACAGTAGTTGTGGATAAGCAAAATTTAGCACTACTTCATCATAGGTAAACTTATTTTTTTTAAATTAAAAGTGTTGTGTAATAGGGTTTAGAATATGTGTCACTCACAACAACATATAAATACCTTTTAGGACCTAGGTCCAGACCTAGGTCGCACAACAACTGGCGTTCTAAGGTGTTGATAAACGCTTTTTTTAAACCTCTGTGACTTGAAGCCACCTGATACTATGGATTCCGGCAAACTATTCCATTTGTATGCAGTTCGGAAAAAGAAGTCTTTCTGCGATCTGCCAGCGCGGGATCTCGACCGTTTGACTGGTTGCGGTAGCCGATTGCCGAGTGGAACGGTGGTAAAAATAAGTTTGAGGCATGATGCCGCTGATTTTATCTGAGCACTGTTGATGAAGATATTTGTAAAAAACAACAAGGTCAGCAACAGTGCGACGATGTTGAAGAGAATTAAGTTTTGATGTCAAATCTCGATCACCCACAATTCGTATAGCTCGCTTTTGAACAGAGTTCTAGAGGGCCAAGCTGGAAACAGAAGCAGCACTCCAAACTTGACAACAGTACTCCATACAGGGACGAATATAGGACTTATAAACATGGAGCAATTGGTATGGAGTGAAACATTTTTTGCATCTATTAAGGAGGCCGAGTTTTTTAGACGCGTTTTTGCCATCGCCATTACATGATCGTTCCAGAGTAGGTCATTTGAAGAAACTGTAACACCCAATAACCTATTGGTGCATCACACATACTGAATAAAATATCTTTGGGGAACTCGGTCTTTAATCTGGAAACAATCAACAGCTGTGTTTTGGTAGAGTTAAAATTGGTTTTGGTCACCCCAATCGGCGAATTTTTTTAGGTCTTTATTCATGTTTATGGCAGCGTCTCTCCGGGCGGGATTAATTCGTTCGTGCACTTTAACTTTTGAAGGAAGGGGCTCGAACGACTTGTGTAGAGTAGTATCATCTGCAAAACGGTTGCTGGTGATTTTCAACAATTCGTTGATATAAATCAAAAATAGGCTTGGGGATATTACTGAGCCTTGAGGTACACCAGCATACCAGATTAAGAACTTAAAGTTCGCTAAATTTGGATCAGTAGTTTAAGTATGTACTCTTCAGTCTTACGCAATCAATAAAAATTATAACCTAAGAATATTAATTGAGTACCGAGAATTCTATGAAATTATATATCAATGAGTAGAAAACCATGGGTGTCCTCGATTTTAATATAGATCAAGCACACAAAGTTGGTTATTAACATTAATTATTGTAAATTTCTAGCATATATAATTAGCGAAACCTAAAACAAACCATGTTTAGAAATATGAAATAATTCAATCCCACAGACATAGAAAATCTTGTTTTTAATAAAGTTTCGGACCGATTCATTAAACATTTTTTGAAAGAAAAAATCATAATTTCAAAGAAATTTGCATCCAAATTGATACTGATAATGAATTTAGCTTTTTGATTGTTGTTCTTTGTCAAATCAAAGACTGAATGGAACTAGTTTTTTGATAGTTTTATTTTTATTGGGGTAAGGAAGAAGAATTATAATATAAAAAAATGTTTTTGTTAAACATTTTTATTGATTGGATTATGTTACAAAAGCTTATTTATTTATATAAATTTTTTGTGAATACTTTTGTTGGACACAATTTGTTTGTTTTTTGTTAGGGGGAGTGGAAAAAAGATGTAATACGATACTGTTGTGATTTTTATGAAATAATTTTTTCTTAATAGCTAAAACAGACAAATATATATAACAAAGCTGGTGATATCATAGTTATTAGTTGTAACTTATATTTAGAAGGATTGAACATGACTTAAATATGTTTTGTTATAATAGTTGATCAGGTGATTAAAATTAAATAAATAGCTGTTTAAGGTTATGATTTATGCAATTCGTTACTATTTGCTAAAAATACTAATCTGAATGCTTCGACTGATATTCCGTTCAAAAGTTCCACCAACCTTGCTTTGTGTTTAACCAAGTTTGCTGTTTGCTGGCTAGCCTTAAACATATAATGGTTATTAAGAAATTCTTTGAGTATTACTGGATTATAGTTGTCTGGTAATCTTCTTCCATCTAACTTCTATTACTATTGATCCTAAAACAGATTGTCGCTAGTGCAATTGTAAGCTGAAGCTTACAGGCATGTGAACTAACAGTAATATTTGTCACTCCTTTATTGTGTTTGCTAGGAGTAATATTCGCATGGTTATGAATTATTGCATTCAAATTACGGTTTACAACTGCTTTTTCTTCCATATAGGTTTGAAAAAGGGAAATAAATAACCATACATAAGTTGTCTCCCTCAACATACGGATGGGTAAAAAATAAGTAAGAAAGTTTGCAGTGGAGATGTTTCAAAGAGCTAGAATTTATCATTTTTTTTAACATGCTCGATGACTTTAGTGTCTTTGAGGCTGAATTTGTTGCTATAAATAGGGTCGCAAAATGACTGAAGTGTAATGTTATATCTGTAAATGATATTGCAATTTTTGTTGACAGTTAAATTGCAATACCTTTGAACTTTACCACGCCGAAGTCCTACAGAGAGTGTCATCTCTTACGATTAAAGCCGAAGGTTGTAGTTCAAGGATCAGATCAACAGTGGAGTGATTTTATTATTAAAAATGACAGCTTCAAAAATTAATACATTTTAAAATTGTTCAATCGAGATAAGTTCAATCTAAATAAATGCTTTATTTTTGGGTTATCCTCCACCTCAAAATGGGGTAAACCATGACCTTGCGAGTTTTCGACTTTCCGTTACGATTTATTGAATTCTTAGCTGAAAATTTTTCGTCTTTTCTAAAAGTCTCAAGACTTTTATGAATTATTTTGTCAAATGCTAAGTCAAGGCATTGATCAAAATCAAAAATGTTGATTAGTAAATACAGAAAGCAAAAGCGGTCGATGAATATTGAATGTCAAGAAAATTCGATCAAAAAAGATTTATCTGTTTTGTGCTGAAAAAATATATGGAGAAACTGTACTAATAAGAGGGAATTTAGTCTAAGAATAAGCTTTTTTTGATTTCAAGTCATTAAACTGTCTTTCTATTATACCTTAAACGATATTCCTTCAAGAAACTCCTTTTTCGTGAGGGTTTTGGTGCACTGTTCCCATTCATTTTGCTTATGGCACCTACTGCATTGCTCCAGACTATTGCTGGTGCCGGAAAAGTCTAAAACTAAATTTTTGTTACAATTTTCTTTCTTGTTTTCCAAAAGTAATATAAAGCATCTTCTCATTTTTGTGCTTCATACTGCCACCAAAAAATACTGAAGTATCTCTAAGCAATTGAGTTGCCACGACTGATTTAAATAAAATAACTTTCTAAATTTTAAAACAAAAACGTTCCTTCTCTAACATCCAATATTTATTTTCAGAATACATATGCATCGTCCCATTCAAATAAATAGCTTCAGCAATTTCTTACAATAATTTTTATCCTACAAGTAACAATTTAAATTTATATGATGAACCAATAGGTGAATGTAAAAACATTCGTTTATTGGGTGTCACTGTTTCAAATGGCCTACTCTGGAACGATCATGTAATGGCGATGGCAAAAAGCGCGTCTAGGAAACTCGGTCTCTTAAATAGATGCAAAATATTTCCACTCCATACCAATTTCTGAATGTTTATAAGTCCTATATTCGTTCCTGTATGGAGTACTGTTGTCAAGTTTGGGGTTCTGCTTCTGTTTCCATCTTGGCCCTCTTGGACTCTGTTTAAAAGCGGGCTATACGAATTGAGGGTGATCGAGCTTTAACATCAAAATTTGATTCCCCACAACATCGTCGTACTGTTGCCGACCTCGTTGTTTTTTTTACAAATATTGTCATCAACAGTGATGAAATCAGCAGCATCATGCCTCAAACTTGTTCTTACCCCCGTTTCACTCGGCAATCGGCTAGCGCAAGCTGTCAAACAGTCGAGATCCCGGCTGTCATACTGGCAGATCGCAGTAAGACTTCTTTTTCCGAACTGCGTACAAATGGAATAGTTTGCCGGAATCCATAGTCTCAGGTGGTTTCAATCCACAGAGGTTTAAAAAAAGCCTTCATCAACACCTTAGAGCGCAAGTTGTTGTGGGACCTAGGTCATAAAAGGTATTTATATGTTGCTGTGACACATACTGTAAACCCATAACACAACAGTTTTTATGTAAAAACAAAATTTATTTATTTAAATTTATTTATCTTTTTATTATAAATAATTTAATTTTATTATAACTTTGAAATTTATTTTCACTACTAAATATTACTTAACAATACTGAATGTAAAGCAATTTTATTTTCAAATAACTTTCCTGACATTGTGTATCCTCATTCCTCGGTATATAGCAGTATAATAATATTTCATATCATTCATCTGTGTTTACAAAATCTGGTCTGTTCTTAAACCTTCCACTGATTGTCTGTTTTTATTTTATATATTATAATTCTTTAATGTTTTTGTTAATTGTTCCAGTTTATGATGATATTCTTTTTTGTTTTATAGAAAGGAATTAGCTTTTTATTTTGTTTACCCCACTATTTTATCTGATGTTTTGCTCTGTTTTTGTTGCCTTGAAATTGTGATTGTTTTGTGAAATTTATTTTAATGCTTCTTTTACAACAAAATATTTGGGTTACATTTTTTTTATATACCATAAGGACTATGCCATACGGACTATTTAGTATTGGTCCTAGTATATGATTCTAGAGAGTGATTTGTAGAATAAATTGTAGTTGAAAGAGTTTCTCCCAAGGGAATTACTTGATAAGAAGGTTCGAATTCATCCGGAACACGTAAATGAAATGTGGAGTTTTTATCATAGAAACTGCGAGCCATACCTTCTAATTGAAAAAAAAAAATCAAATTATTTACTTATATGTATTGACTTGAGTTTAGTTGCTCACAAAAATCCTTAAATAGCTTAAATGTTTTTAAGCTCGACACAGAAAATGTGTATATCATTTGCACTATGCCTGTTTCATGCCGACTAACAGATAAATATCATTTGACTTTTAAGATCCATATAGTATGCTTTCTGTTATTGAAATAAATATTCGTGTTTTGGATTCTTTTTTCGTTTACCTCGACATAGATAATTTTAAAGTCGGCGACGATCATAAACTTTTTTTATCTTTTGTAATCTTGTATTAAAAAATTAAAACAAATTAAATTTGTTTCCGCTAATTTAACAAATATTCGATGGCTATAGTTTAAGAATACATTGAATTAATTTTGTTAAAGGGTAAAAATATGTATAAACTTTTACCTTAACCGTTTGTTTGACTAACAACTATAAATCGATAATGCGCGCTAGAAGTATCAAATCTTATGCTTTTTTTCTATAATAGTCCTGTTTTTCTGAGGGCATCGCCGTAAAGACCTATTAAAAACACTCAACTCATATAGACTTCACTCATCATTCTGACTATTCTGATTGTAAATTTGGTTATTTTCTCTCTGATGTAATCAAAAAATTTTTTCCGTTGCTATTTATTGGTTTACCATTTCTTTTAGCTAATTACATGTGTTATCTATTTTCCGTTAACAATTTATCAAAACGTTTCTATCAAACACATAAAAGAAATTCAACTATTCCCACAGTTTATCCATTGAGAGTCAACGAAATTATAATTGGATAAAATTCAAAATCGATTTTAAGTTTCAGTGCTTGATGGGAGTTCATTTAATTAATTTTGCTTGTTCTTTTTATAATTACCGTTTTGTTTTGATTTTTAAGGTTACGACCATTGTTCGAAATTTTATGATTTGCAAAAACTTGACCCACTGCAATGAAATTGCATTAATTTAAAATAATGTTATTTTCATGATTTATAGACTGTAATGTAAAACATGGGCTTATTTTATTATAAGTTAATGAATCCATTCTCAAATTAATAAAATAAGCTATACAAAACTTTGATTTTAGGAACTCTAATAATAATTTTATGGCAGCGCTGATGCATAGGCTGATTTCACCATCAGTTCTGGAAATAAAACAATCTTATATCAATTAAATACTTCAAGAAAGCTTCGTCACCAACGATATTTCTTACATATAACTTTAGGAAAATTATTACAATAAACTTTCAACATAAATAATTTTTTGGTAGTGTATCTAGTCGGCTAGCCCTGATGAGAATGATATACTTTTTTAAAGTGTAATAAAAAGTTCTTATCGGTTCGAAACTAGATCGATCGACAATTTTGTGGATAGCAAAAAAATTTCATAGATTGCACACCATATTTTGTTAGATTCAGTCTTATTATTCATGATGGGATTATTTCCATCGGAGTGATGTAATATCACAAATAATTCATTGAACTAAGTTTATCGAAGACAGCAAACCAAAAGTTGGGATACAGAATTATTCTGACTCCTACAAAAGTGTTGTATACCAAGTTTGACCAAAATTCGGTTATTGGTTTCAGGTTATAAAAGCTCAAAACAAATAGCTGTACAGTAGATCCTTCTTACTTAGTTCAATGATGCTAGAAAGATTAACAGTTCTTTCTCGGATTCAGATCTTTTTTCGAAGTTTTATTAAAATTCTTTCATAAACGAAGGCTGTTAAAAGTTGTCAGACAAACATCGAGTTGTTGAATATAAAAAGTGAAAAAATTGTATACCGAAAGTGAATAATCGGAAGCTAGGATACAGAACTGTTTTGATTTTTGACGCAAAGCTTTGTACCAGCTTGTGTCAAAATCAAGTGTCAGTTATTAAAGTTATTGAATTGAAAAATCAATAAACAGGTATTGTGCTCACATCTTTAGTCAATGTTTCTTGGCAAACACCTCTTTAGTCAAAGTCGCTTCAAAAATGTTACTGGAATTGCAAACTGGAAGTTGGGCTAAGAATTTAACAAAAAAATTTTAGTAGAAAGAAATCATCAGTTGTATGGTAGAGCACACACCAATTTGCGCAATCTACACCAAGAGCTTGTTAAATCTTTTTCATAATGATTAAAACTTTTTACCAAAGTTTCACTAAAATCGTTTCAAAATTGTAGACTGTAGAGGAGAAAGTAATAAGGATCTACCGTACAGCTATTTGTTTTGAGCTTTTATAACCGTAAACCAATAACCGAATTTTGGTCAAACTTGGTATACAACACTTTTGTAGGAGTCAGAATAATTTTGTATCCCAAGGAGACACCTTGACTAATTTTGAAAAGAAACCAAATCTTTCATTTTCAAGTGAACCCGCTCACATACCAAAGTTTCATCAATAGTCCGTCCAGCGCCTAACACCTAACACAAACAAACTATGTAACCAACCACGCTCCCACATAATTTTTTTTTATTATACTGATTTAGATTCAGGGTTGTCCAAAACAAAAGATAAAGGGTTGTAAGTATTAAATTTTTGGACTGATTGGCGAGGTAGAGAAAGTAATATTGCAGAAACTGAATCCGATAAACATTGGTGAAAACATTTTTTGTATTAAGGCAAGTAGGGTCATGTTACACATTATGCACAGCGCTTTTTAGCGCCGGCGCTCTTCGTTGAACCACCAACTACAGTTTCCTGTGTCAAGGCTTCGCATTTACACGTTAAAAGACATCCACTCTTCGGGGTTGATAAATCTGGTTTTTTTTTGCGGGATTAACGCTATTTTTTCTGTATCTGACAGGCTGAGTACATTTGTGTTGGTAAGAATTGGATTACTTCCAAAAATTTCATCCAAAAGATCCTCAAAAGGCGCCTTAGTAAATGTTTTTTCTGTGCCCTTTTTCCCACCTTTGGTACTTTATACGCATTACGCTCTTAGTAAATTTTTGAGTTTGTTGCTTAACAACTCCACTGTAGTTGGTTGTGTCTAAAAAGAAAATATAATAAGGTAATATACTTTGTATAATAACTTTTCTTGCCATTAATAAATTAAAAACCGATACGTTTTGAAAAATTAAATCTTCCAAGACGTTGAACATCGCAAATTTTTTTTTTCGTTTTCAAATTCCTGTTTTCGCCCCAAATATGCCACCAGAAATGCACGGGTTTCGTCGGCCTGCCAAATTCGTTTGCTACTAAAAGAACTGAAATTAATTTTGTATTCGTAATATTTTAATAATCTATAAATACGTAAGCAATATTTTTGATGTACAATTTTGAAATATTTGTCCCATCAAAAGTGTGGCAATATGTATATCGTTGTTAAAGTCATGAGTAGTAGATGTGGCGAAAAATACTTATTTTTGAATTTCGACGATTTTTTCAGAAAAAATGGCAAAAATGTGATAGGTGTGTTTTTTGAGTTTTTTGTTCGGTTATTTTGTTTTTTTTTCAAGTTATTTGTTTCACAATTCAAAATCAATCTATATCTATATATAAATACGTAAGCAATATTTTTGCAGTACAATTTTAAAATATTTGTCCCATCAAAGGTGTGGTAAAATGTATATCGTTGGAAAGGTCTTTAGTAGTAGATAAATAGACAATTCAAAATCAATTATATCATTTAATCATACTCTGAAATAATGTGTTGTAGCTATTTTGTTGGAAGGTCTTTTTACAATTTCTATTTACAATGGCCGAATTTCGAATATATATACTTTTTGTTCATATTTTTATTTTTACAAAATACAAAATATTTATTCACCTACATTTTCAAACATGAACTTAATTTTTAGATCATGATTTGGAATCCAAAAACAAAGTTGGATCTGATTTTGCATGTAAAACTTAATCTGATTTTAACAAATTTGATAAAATATAAATTAATTAAAAATATAAATTACCGTAACAACCGAAGAAAACTACTGGAGCGATTTGAAAAAATTTTGTTTAAGAAAATAGCTTGCACCAATGATAAGAACCGCATGGACGATATATTCGATGTATCGAAAAATTGTAAAAAAATGGGTTATTTTTTTGCTTAAAAACGATTAAATGATAATGAGCAGTAAGATTGAATGTAGGTAAATCTTGATCTTTGGCATTTGTATGTAAGACTATGAGCTTGATTATTATAAATGTGTCAAAAGAATGATTTTCATTCATATTGATTCCAAATTTTTTAACAAACATTTATATGGGAAACATTTTGGATTATAAACATTTGGCCCATAAAATTAATTATTTGGTATCATGAAATGTTATTGAATATATGAAATATGGTTCAATCCAGCTTCAGCTATTCCCATCTACTAAGAACAGCTGGAAAATATAATGTTGTTGCCGAATAAATGTCGTTTTTTTCATAGCAGTTAGGGAAATTATTAGGGATTATTAGAGAGATGTTTTTAAGAAATTATGTTGTGTAAATCCGGGTTGTTGTGTGAATCCACTTCTAATTAATAGGCACAATTTGAAAATATCAGGTTCTTGCAGATCAAATATTGTTTTTATACAAAAATGTAATAGTTATAATATGTATTTACGTCAAACGTATAATGAGAAGTTTAACGAAAAGTATAATGAGAAGTTTATTGAGTGAATTCATTTTGGTCATTGATGAATAATAGCTATATGGTTGGAAATGTCAAATTGTTGCAGACTAAATTTTTTTAAAAACAATGAATGATATTTTGAAAAGAAGCATGGAAGTTTTCTGAACCAATAGGAATGGTTGGGTAAGAAATTGTCATGACGACGTTATATTTTCTAAGGCAACTGTTCCTATTAGTCCAGAAATCTAGGTTTTATAAATATTAAATATCACGAGTACGAAATAATACGCCCGCGATAATATTATATAAATTTATTGTCATTTATTAAAGATTTTACTTTTATACGGTATAAAACGTATATAATTGTGTACTTTATACTATACGTTTAATACGTACGTATATTACGTATTTTATACGTTACCGTATTATACGTTGAAACACTGGTTTACACACATATCTACGTTGGTGAAACATTTGAAAGTATTTCCAATATGATTATCTTCATTATCTTCAAAATCATTATCTTATGAAATACAGTATTTCTGAAATTGATTGCCGATTAAAATAATTGTCACTTCGTTTATATTTGGAGCATTGAATCTTCTCACATGTCCTCTAACAGGCGTTTTGTGAACTTGAATTATTGGAACTTGTGTGTATCACATAGCAACATGATAATTGCTGTTTTGATGCACTAAATCACTTTTTCGTGAAGAACCTCTTGTAATACAGTAACGAAAGACCGGTTTTACAATTAACTGATACTCCGTAAATATGGTTGATAAATTGGATAAAACAATATATGCGGTGATCAGCGATCACCCATACAAAACTAATCGGTTAAATTTAACATTTTTAAATCTTGTAAACATGTATACAAAATGTACATAGATCTTTCAGGTATAAATGCATAAATATTTGATGTATGACTTTTGTGACTTGAATCTTCCAATATGTCATCAATTTTTCCTAGACAAATATTTTTGGTAACGTCATTACGACAACTAAAAATTCGGTCGTATTTTTAAGTTTTAAAACGAAAATGCGTGTGTGCGATTGCATTTGTAATTGAGGCGTCCATTTATCGCCATTTTTTAATGATACAATTTAACTGAAAAAAAATCAGAATTCAAAAAACTGAAATATCTGTCTTACATATAAAAAATAAAATTAATTTTCACAATCTTTATAGTCCCTGGGCCGGCGCTGATTTCATGTAATGAATACCACATATTTCATACTTCGTGAGACGTCTTTCCTTGACGAGTCCAGAAACTTTCTTCTGCCATTTTCCTCGAATCGGCCGCTTTTTCGTTCGGTAAGCTCCAAAAAATGCCAATTGCCCGTGATTTTGTAAATTTGCTACCACATTCGAGTCCGACAACTGACATTTTGGATGTTTGGGTTGTCGGGCTAGACAATAACGGACAAATTTTGGTCAGACAAGCTTACCCTCGTGTTCTAAAACAAATTTCCAATCCTCGCAGTTCAAAACAAAAAAAAATTTACAAGATCCCTCGTAATCGGCATTTTCGTAGCTTGCCGAACGAACAAGCGGCTGAATCGAGAAAAATTACAGAACAAAAGTTGAAAAATTTTTTTTACAGAAACTAATACAATTGATAATGACCCACAAACGGGACGAAATATAATGGAAGTACCAAATATCTAACTTGTTTTATTCATTAACCATGGTTTGAAGCTGCAGTTTTCAAAAATAACCTACGATATAGAACAAAAGTTTTCGGACTCGTCAGGACAGGCTCCTCGCCTCACAAAGTATAAAATATGTGGTAATCATCACACGAAATCGGCGCCAGCCCGGGGAATATTAACTATTATATAAAAAAATAATTTTAAATATTACTAAACCGACATGAAAAATGAAAATCAAAAAGCATTAAATAAATAAGATCATTTTTTTGAGTCACCAAATTTAATTATTCAAAGTGCCCGTTTATTTTGGTAAATATTTTCATTAACCTTCACTTCGATGAAAATAAAACAAAATTCATCAATTTATTATTACGAAAGTATTCATGAAATCAGTCAGTTTAGAAAATTTTAAACTACTTTTTCAGTCTCCACTTTATTGATTCTTTGTTTTTTATATTTATCATAAAATAAATTTTGTTTCGCTTCGTTTTTTATTATCCGTGAAACATGCGGTTAATGTTGTGTGCATATGTATGCTAAAGCGTTTTAAGACATGTGCACGGAATGGTGCACATCATTTGCATGACATGTATTATACATAATTTTATACACGAAGAATTTGTAACAAGCACAATTCATGCACATTGCACCCAATTTTTTCAAAATTGTTTTACGGGTATGGAACATATATACCGGCTCAAAAAATGTATAAAAACCTTGTATTTGATTGCAACATTGTGTCCAAATTTCAAAAGAGTTGGTCAAGCACTTTCGGAGATAACCTATTTTGAACAAACGAACATTTACATTTTTATATATATATAGAATATAGATTTATAATCCTGTTAGTTCATATTGGACCAGTGCAAATAATTTTTGGAAAGGAAAAAATTAGTAACAGCATGATATTTGTTGGATAAGGAAGAAAAATATAGCGCAAGTGATAGGAAAAATAAATTAAAGTTGTTCCGAGTTACGAGGGCGAAATGGGGTGAACTATTAGGAGTTGAAAATGGTTTATCTCGTTTTCCAGCGAAACTAGACCTTCTATCAAAAAAAGATGAATACAAAAGTTGTAGATAGTAAAAAGGTCTTTAACTATAATACACACCATTTTTTCACATAACCTAAAATTTTCCAGGAAAATTGAATAAACCGAAAAAATGTTTTATTCAGGATTTTTAATTTGATCAACCATTTCTACAAAAACTGCAGCTGGTTTTCCGAAAGTTTTCTCATAAATTGTGTATGCTTCGTTAGATTTGCCTGTGTAGATTTCAAATTTTACTAAGTATCCTGAAGTGTCATTTAGACACCACGCTTTATTACCAAAACGAATAGGTTTTCCTTTAATAAATTGTTTACAACTATGTTGTCCAAAATATTTAATCATGGATTCGTCATCTGATAAATTTTCTTGAGGAATAAAATTTTCGGTTGTAATACCACGAGTCATTGAAATTTTTTCGAAAATTTTTTGATTTTAAGAATTAAATTATTTAGCAACACTGCGAATCAAAGCGCACAATAAACCACGAGTCCGAAGGACGAGTGGTTTAAGTAGTGGTTTGATTGAGCAGTGTTGCTTAAAAATAATTTAATGAGTAAAATTGAAAAATTTTAGACAAAAATTTCAATGAAGAGTGGTATTTAATGAGATAATTTTTTTTAATTATAATTTTGTTTAAAAGATAATTATTAGTTTCTAAATAAAATTTTTCTACAAATTATTTAATAATACAAAATTATGTAAAAATGCAAATAATAAAAATGTCCGTTTTCATTCATAAATATTTGCATGTTTGTTTATTTGTCAAAAATAAATTACAAATTTATGCGCCTACTAAGATGAAATTATATTTCATTTTGTTAGAAGGAAAAATGACAACAAAGAATTTTCATAACGACAAAGCAAAATTATCGACGACAAGAAGAATTGCCGACAGTTAAAGCAAAGCCTACTTTTTAAATATCATAGTTTGTATGAATGAAAAATAAAATTTCTGACAGCAAAAAAAAATTATCGGTTGTAATACCACGAGTCATTGAAATTTTTTCGAAAATTTTTTGATTTTACGAATTAAATTATTTAGCAACACTGCGAATCAAAGCGCACAATAAACCATGAGTCCGAAGGACGAGTGGTTTAAGTAGTGGTTTGATTGAGCAGTGTTGCTTAAAAATAATTTAATGAGTAAAATTGAAAAATTTTAGACAAAAATTTCAATGAAGAGTGGTATTTAATGAGATAATTTTTTTTAAATTATAATTTTATTTAAAAGATAATAATTATTAGTTCCTAAATAAAGTTTTTTCTACAAATTATTCAGCTTATAAAAAATTATGTAAAATTGCAAATAATAAAAATGTCCGTTTTCATTCATAAATGATTGCTTGTTTATGTTTATTTGTCAAACATAAATTACCAATTTATAGCATTTATGCGCCTACTAAGATAAAATTATATTTCATTTTGTTAGAAGAAAAAATGACAACAAAGAATTTTCATAACGACAAAGCAAAATTATCGACGACAAGAAGAATTGCCGACAATAAAAACAAAGCCTACTGTTTAAATACCATAGTTTGTATGAATGAAAATTAAAATATCTGACAGCAAAAAAAAATTATCAGAGAAATTTCTTTGAAGTTTTTTAATAAGCAGACGTAATTTCTATAATTAATCGGTTCAATCAGGACAACTCACATCACAGCAATGTATACTTCTAATGATTGAGAGAAAGCGATCTCAACGCATTGAGTTTACAACTAACAAATTATTATTATTATTATTATTATTATTATTATCATTTCTTTATTTCATTTCTTGTTTATAATTACAATAAATAATATAAATTTAGAACTGATATGAAATAAAGTACAGCTCCGTGAGGATATAAATATCCGTAGTGGAGCATCTTAATTATTCTTAACTATATTAACTTAAATTCATTTTATAGTAAATAAGCAAGGTAATAGGTTAATTAAAAATTAATAAGACAGAACGTAAAATGTACTATAATAAATAAAACTAGTATATCACAAAAGGAAACATAAAAAAATAACTTTTAATTATCAAAAACATTCCAGTTATAATATTATAATATTTTAATTGCAGTACTAAAAGTAGCTCTCGATGTTGTCAATTTTAAGTAGCCATGCTCGTGTTTCACTCTCAAACAAATGCTTTCGCTCGGTTGTGACGGATTTTAAATGTTTAGGTAGCTTATGAAACCAGAACGGTGCCATGAAAATATAGAAACGTTTGTATTTCTCAGTATTACAACGAAGACGTGAAAACTGATTTGGATTTCTCATAAGGTAACTATGGGTTCTTCGAGTATGAAAACTATTGCTTCTAATGAAAAACAATTTTAATACTTTGTAAATGTAGAGGTATCTTAAAGGTAGCAAGTTTAATTCGCGGAACAAGACAATTGTTGGAGTGGTCCTGGATCGACGATAGATAAGTTTAACAATTCTCTTTTGCGCAATGTACAGATGCTTTATGTGTGAAAAATAAATTCCACCCCAGCTAGTAATACCGTACATTAGGTAAGATTCTACAAGTGCATGGTATAATTGTCTTAAGACTATCGTTGGGCAAACTCTCCTTAGAAGATAAAACTTATTTATAGCGGCCATAACAGTTTGCTTCACCTTATCTAAGTGAGGAATCCAATTAAGTTGAGAGTCGATATTTAAGCCCAGGTACTTGAACTCACTTACTGGCACTAACTGAAAACACATTGTTGAACAAACGATTTTACTACAAGAATAGACATGATATATCAGAGGATTCTGTGTTAGGATGTCGTTTGGCCTCCCAAAGCTCATTATCCTAGACTTGTCGCTCATCACAAGTTTATGGTAAAAGAACCATTTACTTAAGTTTTCTAAATCTTTTTGAACTGAGAAAATCAAAGTTTCATTGCTATTAGGAGTAATTGAATCATAGCTTAGAGCCAAGTCATCTGCAAAGGCAGTGGCGTGACCAATAAGGTTAACATCGAAAATTGAGTTAAAGTAAATCAAAAAGAGGAGTGGACCTAGAACGGATCCTTGAGGTACACCACAGTTAGTATGACCTTCAAAGCTTAAGACATCACCGATCTTGACAACTTGCCGACGATTCGCAAGATAACTTGTGAACCATTTTAAAATGTTCCCTCTTATGCCTATATTAGACATTTTCCATAGAAGAATTATATGGTCAACAGTATCAAACGCTTTTTTAATGTCTATGAACAAGGCTAAGGGTAGCTTCGAGTCATTTAGTGCCGAGTATATATGGCTTAAGAAATTAATTAGTGCTTCTTCGGTAGATTTCCCAGGTGTAAACCCAAACTGGTTTTTATGCAAGAAATTAATTTTATCCAAATAACTCAGTAGTCTGCGTTTAACTAATTTTTCAAATATCTTTGAGAAGGTGCTGAGAAGGGATATAGGGCGGTAGTTGTTTAACTGGAGTTTATCGCCTTGCTTAAATATAGGTACTACAATGGCTAGTTTTAGTACCTCTGGGAAACTACCATTTTCCAAACTCAAGTTAAACAAATAAATTAGAACGTCTAGCATGTACCATGAACATTCCTTGAGTATGAAATTATCAATCCCATCAATACCTTTTGACGCCTTGTTACTTAATCTCTGGATTTCAGTAACAATTTCTAGTCCTGATATTTGTTCGAAGACACAGGATTTCGAGAAGTTCCTTGAATCTCCAAATACGTATTTATCGAATTCTTTTTTGTCGAAGGTTAAGTTAGGCACGTTTAAGCCAGCTGTCACCTCTGTTTGAACAGAGATAAAAAACTTATTGAACTCATCAGCAACTGGTAGAGTATTTTTCAGTAAGGAATCAGAATTTTGACTGTAAATTTCATTTATAAGTATTTTTCCTGCATCCTTTCCTAAGACATCATCAATAGCTCTCCAAGTGAGCTTAGAGTTGCCACGAACAGACGCAAATTTATTTTTGTAATATTCATGTTTAGCATTTTGGGTTTTTAATTTAACATCTTTAGTCAGTTTTGTAACGAATGTGTTTAGTCTAACATTGCTTGGATGGTGTTTGAGCTTTTTCGAAAACTTTTTCAATTTAGTAAGCTTACGCAGTAGACTACGAGTCATCCATGGTTTCAATATTTTATTTTTTGTAGCAGAAACTGTGTATTTTGACACATCAATGTGCGAACTTAAGATGTTTAGGAAATTCTTAAAGGCAAGACTACAGTTCTGTTCACAGTATACAGATTCCCATGTTTCAAACTTTAAGCGTTCTTTAAGTATACTATAATCAACCCGAGTAACCGCAGTAGTCTTCGGTAACATTGGTCTCCTTGATGATGGTGAAATTATAAGTTTTATAAGATTGTGATCGGTAATATGAATGGGCAAGTTATCCGTAATATGATCATATGCATTTGGACATTTTAAGAATAAATGATCTAAACACCCCAAGTTCCTTGTTGGGCTATTTATGAGACTAGAAAATCCGTAAGAAGTTAGCATGGTTTGGTAGTCGAAGCTATCATTGCTGCTCATTAAATTAATATTAATATCACCCAAAATAACAATTTTAGTTTTACGTGTTGCTTTTATCAACATCTCTAGATCCGCACAGAAAAGTTTTTTATCCTTATTATGAAATCGATAGATACAGATAAATGTCCAATCATCAACACCAAGTGAAATATCAAGAACGAGGACGTCCGCTGAACACCAATTTAAGCATTTAATCGTAAAATTTGTACGAGTCTTGTGAATATAAACCCCAACACCACCAGCCCGATATGAGTCATTACAACAAGCCTTAAAATTATAATTAGGTAAGTTAAATAAGGAGCACTCGTTTGAGCCAATCCAAATTTCCGAAACGAAAACCAGATCAGGTTGTGCTGTAAGGCTAGCTAAATAAAGGCTGAAAACATCGAAATTAGCTCTTAAACTACGAATGTTTTGATGTATCAAACTTATGTTATTATTATTATTATTAAAACTCCGAATAACAATGAGTAGATAAGAAATACAAATTATCTTTATAAAAAAGATTTAAAAAATAAAATGTTATCCTTCCGTAATACGATACAATTAAAGTTATCAAAACTAGAAATATATACCTGCAAATAATTTGTTTGCAAAAAAAACCTAATAAAAGTATAAATAAATTATGAGCTTGTAAAAGTAAATAATAATTAATACCTAATACACAACATATACATACAATTAAAGTTATCACAAGTAGAAATATGTACCTGTAAATAGTTTGGTTACGAAAAAAATCTAATAAAAGTATGAAAAAATTTAGAACTTGTAACAAAAAATAATAATTAATACTTAATATACTACATATACATACAATTAAAGTTATCAAAAATAGAAATATGTACTTGCAAATAACTTGGCTATGAAAAAAACTCCATTTATAATGTATTTTGAGTATAATCAGAAGATAATCAGATATCCTAGTTATCTTCAATTGTGTGATCATTGCAGCGTAACAGAAAAATATCGTTCTCAGAATGTATGCGATGAATATCAGAATCGGTAGTCTTCCTTAGATATATTTGACCATTTTTAACCCACAAAAACTTGAAGTTATATTTTACTTTTATGTTTTTAGCCTCGCGGTATAGTTGTGATTGAAATTTGGTGAAGTACTGCATTATAAAAATGCGCTGTTGTTGATGGTTTTGTGGCAAAGACACATCCAGATTGTTAGTGTAGAGGTTTTTCTTCTTACGCATTTGCGTCAGAATATTGTTTTTAATCTCCGTATTTTTCAACTTGACAATAAAGTAATCTTGTAGAGGAGATTTTTTTACTGGCGATTTAGATGTCGATGAAGTGGTTTTTAATGCAACGTGACTATTTACTGGCTCGATAGATAATATGTCATCTGCCTGTACACTTGATTCAATTTTGTTTATTGTGTGTAGAATCATACCCTTGATATCTCCATGTTTTAAAGGAAGCCCACTGATGACAATACTAGCAGCATTATTATATTGATTCGGTTTATCATTCATTGCTTCTAGTAGACAAAGTTTCGAAGAATTCAACTTCAATTCAACCTCCAACTTTTGTACTTTATCCTTCAAGAATTTGTAGTCCTCTGTAACTTTAAACACTTTCTCTGTAAGTTCATCAAGTGCAGATAGTTTCAATTCCATTTTTTTTAATTGGTTCATTATGTCAGCAAGACTGATAGAAGGCGTTTCTTCTAAGTCACAGTCAATTAGAGATTGACTAGATTCTCCCCGACAATCCTTACATAGCCAGTTTGCAGACCCATCTTTAATTCTAGTAAGCAAGTCTTCTGAAATATTAGCGCATTTAACATGGAAGACATTTTCACAAGATCCACTGCATTTAATACCAGGAAATCTACCTTTTGTGATGTTTGATGAGCATTTAAAGCAAGATGCGGACATAATTGTATTTTAATAATCAGTACAAAAATTATAATACTGTATTGTTGTATTTTTTATAGATGATTAAATATAATCCGTTATATGATCACAAACGAGTCTACAACACAATACAATGATTGACTCACAATATGATTGAAGCCAAATTATTTTCTTCTTTTTTTTAGATTTTGATACCACTAAAAAATATTGGAATTGTTTTTTCACTTTAATAAACTAGCAATTAAAATATCTCAAATTATTAAAAATGTATAAAGATATGTTAAGTAGACACTTTTAACTTTTATAGACACTTTTAATCAAAGATTCTTTTAGTCGAATTATTCAAACACTATTTTGATTAAAATAAATAAATATATTTTGAGATAAAAGAAAAAACACGTCTGATACGTACGACGAATGAAGAGAATATTCTGTAAAATTCTGTAAATCTATTTCAGAGCTCCAATATAATTTTCGAGATGGTAAAACATTATAGCCTGTTAAAAACAAAATTCCAATTGCGCATTTTAATTCATTGATCGTATTTGTATAATGCATAGTGATTTGTTTGACCTACGAATTCTTCAAATATGTCATTTGTCATAAACATTTCAAAAATTTGATAGGGTTGCATATACCTTAACTTTTCAAAATTTGGTTGTGGAAAATCATTTTGCACATTAATTATGGTTCCATCTTCCCATATTCTATTTATATTACTATGAAATGGTCTCTCAAAATTTCCAATTGATACTGGCTTTAGGGATGGACTGTTATCAATCACCTCGATTTCCACAGGTTCGCTCATACATTCATTATCTTTAAATTGAATACACGAGTAATCACTAAATCGAACTTCAGCATTAGCAAGAAGCTAATTTTTTGAGAGGTTGTCAATTTTTCCTGGACCATCTTCTTCTCCCGAATCTTCATCTAATAAATTATTCACATCTGGCGGCCGAATTATAATTTCGCTTACATTTCCTATATCTTCTTCCTCCAAAAAAGCAATAACTTCTTCAAGTGTGAGGTTTTCGCTAAACTTAATTTGCTTTAAATCTTCGATTGATATAAAATTGCTGAAAAAATAGTCCAGAAACAATATATGTTATAAATTTGTCAAATAGGCCGAACATTGCATTTATGCAATTGCCAAAAAATCAAAAAACACACAATTGACCGAACGTTGCTTTGACGTAACGCAAACTTAAATCATGTTTTTAGGGTTCCGTGTTTTATACGGAACACTATTGGTGAGAGTACAACGTGTTTTTCACATTATTTCGATTATCTCGTGAACCATTAATCCAATGAACTTAAAATTTGAGGTGCTTATAAAACTAACCTATCCACACAAGATGGCGGGTTAAAAAATAAATAAAGTTGTGTTCGTTTGTTTTAAGGAGGTACGATGTAAAGCCTTTGAAAACATACATTTTTTTAGCGAGACGAGTAGGGTATCATATGAAAGGGCTTTATTTCAGCATTATTTAAAAATATATTTTGGAATTTTTCACCTCACCATTTTTTGTATAATTTTGAAAAATGACGTTTTCGGGATGTTTTATTGCCCCGATTAACTCCGACCCTACCTCATCGAAAATCTTGTCATATATTTGGAATGATAAAAAATTGAGTAGGTTTCTAATGAAAAATATAGAAAAGTGGCAGACACTAATAACTATATTTATTAAAGGGGTGGGAATGTTAAGGGGTAAAAACATCATTTAAAACCAGGTCATGTGGGGTGTCATTTGAAAGAGTACTTGATTTTAGAAATATTGCCATTTTTTTTAGAATTTTGCAATGCATAGTTTTTGAATTATTATCAATAAAGTGACACAAAAAGTTGGTCCCCCCCCTTGCATTTCGAGCCTAATTAACAGAAAAATTTGAAAAAATTCATAGAGACAGGAAGTTTGATAAACTCTGAACGAAAAATATAGCGAACTCTCAAATAATTATATTTTTGTGTTTTTAAGGGATTGGGGTGGGGAAGGGTGAAAAAAAACTTTTTTGACCCAAGCGAGTGGGGTGTCATTTGAAAGAGCTCCAAATTTCAGAAACTTTACAATTTTTTTTAGAATTTTGTGGTACACAGTTTTTGAGTTATTCTAAAAAATGTGCACATTCCAGACCGTTCCCCCCCCCCCTACGTTTCGACACTGATTGACAGAAAAAATTGAAAAAATTCACTGAGAGAGGAAATTTGCTATATTTTGAACGAAAATTATAGCGAACTCTCAAATAATTATATTTCTGTGTGTTTAGGGGATGGGTGTAAGGGGGGTACAAAAAAACTTTTTTTGACCCAAGCGAGTGGGGTTTCATTTGAAAGAGGACCCAATTTCCAAAACATTGCAATTGTTTTTAGAATTTTGTGGTGCACAGTTCCGGAGTTATTCTAAAAAATGTGCACATTCCAGACCGTTCCCCCCCCTACGTTTCGACACTGATAGACCGAAAAAATTGAAAAAATTCATAGAGATAGGAAGTTTGCTATGTTTTGAACGAAAATTATAGCGAACTCTCAAATAATTATATTTCTGTGTGTTTAGGGGATGGGTGTGAGCGGGGTAAAAAAAAAATTTTTTTGACCCAAGCGAGTGGGGTATCATTTAAAAGAACACCAAATTTCCAAAACAGTGCAATTTTTTTTAGAAATTTTCGGTACACCGTTTTGGAGTTATTCTAAAAAATGTGCACATTCCAGACCGTTCCCCCCCCCCTACGTTTCGACACTGATTGACAGAAAAAATTGAAAAAATTCATAGAGACAGGAAGTTTGCTATATTTTGAACGAAAATTATAGCGGACTCTCAAATAATTATATTTCTGTGTGTTTAGGGGATGGGTGTAAAGGGGGTAAAAAAAAACTTTTTTTGACCCAAGCGAGTGGGGTATCATTTGAAAGAGCACCAAATTTCCGAAACATTGCAATTTTTTTTAGAATTTTGTGGTACACAGTTTCGGAGTTATTCTAAAAAATGTGCACATTCCAGACCGTTCCCCCCCCATACGTTTCGACACTGATTGACAGAAAAAATTGAAAAAACTCATAGAGACAGGAAGTTTGCAATATTTTGAACGAAAATTAATTAACGAACTCTCAAATAATTATATTTCTGTGTGTTTAGGGGATGGGTGTAAAGGGGGTAAAAAAAAATTTTGTTTGACCCAAGCGAGTGGGGTATCATTTGAAAGAGCATCAAATTTCCAAAACATTGCAGTTTTTTTTAGAAATTTCTGGTACACCGTTTTGGAGTTATTCTAAAAAATTTGCAAATTCCAGACCATTCACCCCCCTACGTTTCGACACTGATTGACAGAAAAAATTGAAAAAATTCATAGAGACAGGAAGTTTGCTATATTTTGAACGAAAATTATAGCGAACTCTCAAATAATTATATTTCTGTGTGTTTAGGGGATGGGTGTGGGGAGAGCAAAAAAAAAACTTTTTTGGAACCAAACGAGTGGGGTGTCATTTGAAAGAACACTTAATTTAAGAAACATTGCAATATTTTTTAGAATTCTGCGATGCATAGTTTTTTAGTTATTGATGAAAAAAGTGCTATTTTAAGTGTATGTATACCACCCTATATTTCGACGCTTATTTATAGAACAAATATTCCCAATTTAGACTATTAAAATACTTTAGCTAACATAAACAGCTATGGATAAGATTTAACCTCAAGTAACATTTTTGATCAATGTAGATGTGATCAACATTTACTATTTACGTTTACGATTAAACATTTATTCTATTATGCGTCCGTAGTCTGGCGATATAAAGACTTTACAACATAACTTTATGTCATTTATTTTTGATAATGTGTTCTTTTACATTCACGGAACCCTTGGCGAGCGAATTTTATTCGCACTTGTCCGTCTTTTTTTAATTATTTAGCACTGATCACTTATTCTAAGTTAACAAAATTAAAATTTTATGCTTTTTAATTAGTTTTATAAAAAAATTCACATTTTTCAGATCGTTTTATCACTTAAAATTAAAAAATTACCTCATCATTTTTTTTATGTTATCAACAAATATTCACCTGTACTTGTATTAGTAATTTTTCTAAATATTTTAACACTTTTTTTAATTTGAAATTAATTGTAACGGCGGACTATTTCAATTTTTACTCTGAAAACAATAATTTTCAAACTCAATTATAATTTTATTAATTTTCTTAAATTGTAGTAAATGTAGCTACATTTTTCTGTACTACTGTTGACGGTTTAGTTACGTCATCAATTTCACTTAACAAACATGTTTATATAAATGATTTTTTTTAACTTGGAAAAAGGGGAATTGTTTATGGAAGGGGAAACAGAAGATCGATATAAAAGTTCGAATTGTTTAAGACAAGGAGATCAGTATAATTTGGAAATTGAAAAAAAACAATGTTGTTATAAAAAATAAATTTATTTAAATGATGTTAAAATTTTATTTTATTTATTTTTATAACCATTGTTTAAGTTTTTTTAAGTTAGTATAATTTTGAAAATCAAATGATTAAAATCATAAGTTAGGATAATTTTGTAAATTAAAGTAAAATTGTAATGTGAGTGAAAACAAAAGTTATCTGTCAAAAGTTAATAAAAAGTTTACATAAATAAATTCAAAAGCTAAGAATTAAAATTTTATTTGTGTTTTATCCTGCTTAGACTTTTTTTAAATCACTAGTTTTAATTTCAAAATCGTATTTATTTTGAAAAATTAAATAAAAATGAAACCTTATAAATCAATTAAAAGTTCGTTCGAAGGTTTGTCGAATGTCCATGAAGAACTATAGGCTGAATGATGAAAATGAAACAACAGTTTTTGATGGTTTATGAGATATGGTTGGAAATGGACAACTTATGAAAAGTCGAGGGGAATTATTATTAATATTATTATGTGTCGTTAGTTATACAAGGACACTAGAAGATGGAGCAGTTGTAGAGAATGAAGAAAATATTGTTGTTCAAACTGGTGATGTTATGAAAGTTTTTGTTTGTGATGGTAGTTTAATCCATTCACATGTTGCATTGTAGAAAGAAAACTATTACTGCGATGGATGTTGTTATGAATGAAAACCTCAAGCCGTACTTTATATGATGTTGAAAGACAACATTCATCAGGAAAATAAATGTAAGCTTATTTTATATATTTTGATTTGTATAATTTTTGATTTTGTTTTCGATAAAATTATTTTCATGTTAGTAAATTAATAGTATTTTTCTGTGATAAATCGAAATAAGAGATTTCCAAGTGTAAATTTTGTTTGTTTGTGTATAAATTCAGTATCCGGTAATAAATTCAGTTTTCATATAAGTTTTTGAGCTATCCGGCGTAAATTATTACATAATATTTCAAAAAAAGTTCAAAACTTTACATAATTTCTAAAGGAAATAACGATTTTTTCAAATTATTTCATAGCAGTTTGTGAAAATTACGAATATTTATTTTGTAACACATGCATAAAAAATATTCAATTTTCTACTAGAATAGAATAAAAGAAAAAACTACTTTTCCGCACATATGACCACAAAATATTTTGTGCACGGGCACGTACGCCGCCTGCATGTGAGATTTGTAGTTAAATCTATCCATATATCTATCTATATATAATATTTTTATAGCACTAAAATATCAAAATTATAATTTAAATAACTTACCATATAGTAAAAACAACTTAAACACATTGCATCATTTGAATTACAAGAAAAAACAATTTATTTAGGTTTTCAAAGTTTACAATTTTGACAGCTTAGTCGGATTACTATGTGTTTTTTTAGTTGGATTCTTAGGTTTATTTTTTCGAGCTAGTATAATTCACAACTATTACAACGAAGATGGCGCACTTTAATTATTTAAAAATCTTAAATTTGTTTAAAACTTTGTTAAATAAATAATTAAATGAACAATTAAATAAATTTTATGCACTTGTTACAAAAAATAGTATGTATTACTAGTGCGAATGCGTTTTCCAAACGCGAGTTATTTGCCGGAAAACTAACTCTTGTTTGGAAAACGCATTCGCACTAGTAATACAATCTACTATTGTAGTGTTGCGTGTACGCAACGTTAGTCCAAAACGGGTTAAATGCTATCTTCCACAAAAAACTTTCAACAAATCAAATATTTAGTTTTACATTTAATTGAAAGTGACCTCATTTTCACCCGAAAAACCCCCTTGCGCTGGAAACAGATTTTTCAAGAAAACAGTGGTCTTTATTTTCGTTAAAACGTCTACGTTTAGGTGGTGTAACAAAAAATAACCATTACTATGGAAAAGTTTTACAGAAAAGGCGAAAGATTAAAAAAACATGTTTTTAAAAAGTTATTTTTCAATAAATGTTTTAAACTTTTCAGTATTTCTTTAAATTACTTCGGTTTACAGTTGAAATCCTTGAATAAAATAGATATTAATTAGTTTTCTTAAATACTTCTTAGAAAAAATTGACTTTACTAAAAGAATAAATAAAAATAAATTTCACTTTGGTTAAACATATGTTGTTTTTATGTAACTCAAAATTAGCAATCGTTACATCGATTTGCCACACATTTTTTGATTTGTCTCGAATATTTTATTGTCGAAGAGATAATAAGCAAAAATGTTTCGTAGAACAAAAACTTTTTCTTATCACGTGTGGATCTCCCTTTTTAGCTAGGGGTAGTTTTTGTAAAGTTAATGTATCTCAAGAACTATTAGTTGAATTTCAAAAAAATTGTATAAATGGTGAAAATAAGTCTTTGTTAGTAAAAATAATTACAGTGTATGTACAGTTTTTGATAATTATTTATTTATTTTTAACTTTTTCATGATTTAATAATTTATTAACTTTTTAAATCACTTTTTCCAGTTTTTCGCCTATCCTGAAAAATTATTTCATAGTAATGTTTATTTTTTGTTACACCAACTTAAAGTAAACGTTTCAACAAAAATAAAGATGACTTTTTATTTTGAAAAATCTGTTTCCAGCACATGAGGTTTTCAGGTGAAAATGAGTTCACTTTTTTGGTTTTAAATCTTAATTAAATCTAAAAATAAATATTTTGATTCCAAAAAATTACAGCGTATTTGGGACATAAAAAGGTATGTTTCCACCAAATTGTGTGAAATAAAATTTTTTTTTGTGGGAGATAAAAATTTAAAACGAAAAACTTTTTTTTTCGGTATTTTTTCAATTTTTCTTGGAAAATTTTAGGTTATGTGTAAAAATGGGCTGTATTAAAGTTACAGACCTTTTTTTTACCTACAACTTTTTTCGATATGTCTAGTTTCGTTGGAAATTGTGAAAAACCATTTCCACCCCTAAAAGTTCACCCCATTTCACCCCCATAACTCGAATCAACTTTAATTTATTTTTACCATCATTTGCGCTATATTTTCCTTCTCTTCTTTTCATGCTGTTACTAATTTTTATCAGTTTATGCCTTTTTAAAAGGTATCTGCTCTGTCCTATATTACTGTGAAGAAATATAAATATTCGTGATAATTGCCCTGTTATCAATGTAATGTGTTTTAATAGACAAGCTCCTCGTGCTACACCCTGGTTTACGCTAAAAGTCTATTCAAACTTGGTAGCCAAATATTTCATTTCGAACTCTTGGCTGTGATACAAAAAAAAATAAACATGAACCAAAATCATAATCACAATAACATCAGTACTTCTCAGCACCATAAGACAAAAAATATTGGACCCTCAGTCCGTATTTTGCAATTGAACATTGAAGGTATAAGCAAGTCAAAAACTGAACATTTACAAAGAGTATTAAAAGATTTCGACATCGACGTTGTAATTCTGCAAGAAACGCATGCAGCAGATGTAACGCAACTTACCTCTAGTGGAAACATTGTTGGCTACAAATTAATTAGTGCTATTTACCATCAAGCATGAGTGGGGCATCTCAGAGTCCCCTCAATGTGACTGTGGAGCTCCTCAACAAAACATAAAACACATTGCAACTGTGTGTCCAATTCGACGATACAATGGCGACATCTCAGACATCCAATTGACGTCTCCCAATATAGTAGCATGTATAGACTTACTCGATGTAAACAACTAATGTTCAAATATACTGCTCAATGTTCAAATATTTTAATATTTCACTTTTTAATTTTTAACAAAAAGACGCGCAATCAAATCGATTTTGAGCTCATTTAATGTGTATTCATGTTTTGTTTTATGTAGATTTTATAGGAGAATCTACCTATTTTGGGTTTTGTTTTTGTTTTTGGAGTGTCACAACAGGAACCATACGCTAAATACAAAATCAATATAATTGAAATGTGATTGGTAAAATTTAATGATGCCATTACATTTAAAAAAATTTTAATTCGTTAAATTTAAATAAAAATAAATAAAAAAACTTTCTATATTATTTGTTATCAAGGAAAGTTATCATATTGGGGTACTGCATCTGTTTTTTTGTGGTTCTCTTGGAGTTTGTTCAAAAGCATGATATGCGAATACTAGGTGATCGAAATTTGACATTCAATTAAGTCATCAAATCTCCTTGTGTTGGAGCATATATTATACAATAAACTGAAATGATAATAGTGATGTTCCTGTAACATGAAAGTCATAGGAATTATAAAAACAGCAAAAATTCAAAGTTTGTTTGCAAAAAAAATGCATTAACAAATCAAGAATATTATTGAGTAAAATGATTTTATCTTAACGCAATCGTTAACAAGAAACGTTAATTATAAAATATTGAAATCTATCTAACTACATCCGCAGAACTTATTATCGTTCGTTCACCATTTTATTTTTAATTAATTGGATTTTATTAATTATCTTATCTTTTACACTAACAACTATTATCTGAAACTCATAAAATTAATTTTGTTCGAAATTAATCTTAACAGATCTACCAATTAACACAAAAGTCTTAAATATAAACATCAAAATCATATTGCAAACATGAGAAATAAAACAATTTAAATTAAAACATAATTAAACATTGGTTAAGCGCAAATTAACAACGTGTGCGTTGTAAAAACATTACTAATTGCCAACATAAAAGCCCAATCGTATAGTAGGTAAGCAGGAAAATAATAATGTTAAGCAATTCTATTAAACTAAACTGAGTGAAAAGTTTCACCTTGGAACGGAAATTTTCAGGTAAATAAATAGATTGAAACTATAGAACCGATCAATGTAACTCTGCAATTGGCTGTTTTGGACAATGCAACCACAATTTTATAGAACAAATAACTAGCTAAACAAGTGCCTTTCACAAGTGTTTAAAAATGATTGTTGCATTAAAAATGTCTAGTATTTTCATTAAATAATATCCCGCGCAACACTTTTTAGGTTTGAAAAAGAAAGGCAAGTGGTGAGACCTCACCTCGCCACCCGAATTTCTATACATAATCGATTTTCTCAGGAACTATTAGTGCTGTCAATTTGAAATTTTCTACAGTTATAATATGTTTGTCCACGTCTACTGAAAAAATTGCATATATTTGTTTTTATCTGGATTTTATATTTGTTTTTATCTGGATTTTTTGAAGATAGTAAAACAAAAATTTTTTATAAAGAATCGAGTGTGATTTAGAAAAATCGAAAAAGATTAAAATATTCCAAGCAATAAATTCAATAAATTATCGATTGCTTAGTTTTTGAGTTATTAATAAAAACGTGAGATTGTTTTCCTGTAAACTCTCACCTCCGAGGGTTGGAAATTTGTTTTAGAACACGAGGGAAACCTTGTTCTAGAAAGATTTGTCTTCTATTGTCTAGTTCGACAACTCAAACATCCCAAAATGTCAACTATCGGACTCAACAATAGCAGACACATTTTTGTCGGACTAGCTTACCCTCATACCCCAAGCGGCCGAATCGAGAAAAATGACAGAACAAAAGTATCCGGGCTCGCCAAGAACAGGCACCTCACGAAGTATAAAATAGGTGGTAATCATCAAATGAAATCAGCGTGGGCACCGGGACTAAAAGATTGAACACTAATTATAGAGAGGCTCATTATTTTAATTGTTATTTGCAAGGGGTTGAGGGTGGAAATTTTGAAACAAAATTATTTTACGAGCACACGGTAATTTTCGAACGCACAGTTTTCGACTTATTTTCAAAAATGTTAAAACTTTTTCCTGTACTACTAAAATTATTTTTGACCATGACAAGTGGGGTGTCATATGAAAGGTGATTTTTTTTTTGTAATTTACGAAGGTCCCATTTGGATTTATTTTTAAAATTGTGTTTTTGACAAGAACTGTTCTCTCTGAATATTATATACACTAAACCCTCGACGAGCGAGTTATATTCGCACTTGTCCGACTTATTAGTTGTTTTGCTGCTATTGTTTATTATTGTAGCAAGTTGCATTCAAACTTCTATCAGTTCTATAAAAAATAAACTATGATGCAAAGTTGTATTAAAACTTGTAGGTTTGCTTTAAAATTAATTTTTATGCAACATTTGCTTTGTAATTCAATAATAACTCGCTTAACATAACTCATAAAGCAAAGATTGCATCAAAAATTGCAGTAACTTTTTCAACTGTGTAGCTTTATACGATGAAAAACGTGATCTACTCAGGGGCCCTATTATGAAACCGATCGCATCTCCTATTTTTTGCGATTCACTGAATGCGATCCGTCTCTATTGTTTATATTATAAAATTAAAAATACGATTATCACTTTTCGCATTGCCTTTTGGGAAATTTGTATGTGACAATTTTTTATCTATAGAAAAATAGTAAATATAATATGGATTCTGTCGCTGTATATTTAAACGACGAGGACGATGATGAATACGATCCTACATCAAATTTAAAAAGAAATTTTTACGAAACACCTCAAATCTATTTGATTTATGTGAGAAAACGTAAGTTTTTTTTAGATACTTGGTTTATTTAGATAATATATCTATGACAGTTTAACTTGTACTTTTTTAATTTTTTAGGTTTAGAAGCCTGTTTAGACTGTCTAAAAAGTCGTTCAAAGTTTTATTGGACCAAATCATACCAAAATTTAGAGTCGTAAGAATTAGCAGAAGTATTCCACCTATTTTAAAACTTGCTGCTACCATAAGATTTCTGGCTCACGGTTCATATCAGCAATCGGTTGGACAAGATTATTTGATAGCAATGGCTTAACCGACAATGTCTGTTGTTATATCCGAAGTACTAACTATTTTGGAATCATTATGCGCCTCATATATAAATTTTGATCAAACAGAGTCATAGACAAGAGAATGCAAGACTTATTTTTGCGCTAAAACAGCATTTCCAGGTACTATTGGTTGCATAGGTGGCACACAGGCCACTATTATTCGTCCTGCACCTAATGAGCATGAGCATTATAACAGAAAAGGCAATCATAGCATTAATGTAATGGCGGTGAGATTTGTGTTTATATGTAAAATTTTCTTTCAGCTTGAAATGTTAATTTCTTTACAGACATGCAGCCATAAATTACTAATAACAACTGTTGATGCGAATCATGCCGGCCGTTCGCATGATTCGTTTATATGGTTTCTGAACATCATGGATATTAGGTATACATAATGACAACACAGTGTTTGTATTGGATTATACATATTGATTCGATGGCCCAATCACCCGTTAATCCGAAAGGTGAATCCGAAATTCAAATGATTAAAGAAACGCATACTAGAAATAAACAAAGCAAAACAAACCGGAATAATAAAATATCGACCCTTAGCTATCGTACCCGGACACGAGTAGGAAACTGGAATGTCAGAACTCTGATAGAAACATCGCGGTTAGCACAAGTTGAGAAAGTAATGAAAGAATATAACATCGAGATACTAGGACTCAGTGAAGTAAGATGGAAAAACAGCGGAGAGTTAACAACAAGTGAAGGAAACTATATGATGTTCTCTGGTAAATCCAACACACATGAACAAGGCGTAGCAATATTAACAACACCTAACGCAAAGAAAGCACTTCTCGAATGGAAACCAATCAGTAGCAGAATAATAACAGCAAGATTCCAATCGAAAATTAGAAACACAACGATCATACAGTGCTATGCACCCACCGAAGAAGCTGATGATGCGACAAAAGATGAATTCTACGAACAGCTCCAAGCAACACTGGCTAGTGCACACCGAAATGACATCAAAATAATACAAGGGGATTTCAATGCCAAAATTGGAACCGACAACACCGGAATGGAATCAGTCATGGGCAAACATGCACTAGAATCAACACGTAACAATAATGGAGAAAGGCTCATCGATTGTTGTGTCACAAATCAACTATTCATAGGAGGCAGCAAGTTCCCACACAAGAACATACACAAATACACTTGGACATCACCAAATGGAAGAACCAAGAATCAAATTGATCACGTACTGGTGAATAAGAAGTTTCTATCCTCACTACAAGACGTCAGAGCAAAGCGAGGAGCAGATATACACAGCGACCATCAACTGGTAATTGCAACATTCAAAATTAAACCAGCCGCTGTAAAACAAAACAACAAGTCATGTCAGAGGAAATTTAGCATCAGTAGATTGAGCGACAAAAATACAAATAACATCTTCAAAGAATCGCTCCAGCTCAATCTACCAAACAACGAAACCACCAGCACTGATGAAAAATGGGAACAAGTTAAAGAAGCTTACGTCAAAACTGCTACAGATGTGCTTGGATACCAAGACAAATCACGGAAGCCATGGATTAGCGATGATACATGTAAGAAAATTGAAGATCGTCGACAGCTCAAGTTGCAGTTGTGTCACCAGAACACAACCGAGATCCGCAACAAATATGAAAGCACAGCAAAACAAGTTAAAAAGATGGCAAGGAATGATCGCAGAAGATATACAGAAAGCATTCTCAAGACTGCGGAAACAGCAGCAGCTAATAGAAATATGCGCACACTACACAAATGCGTGAGAAAGGTCACCAACAAATATACAAACACTCCACCAATAAAGGATGAATCTGGTCAAACCCTCACAACTCATGAACAACAGCTAAATAGATGGAAAGAATACTTCGAAGACAACTGCCACCAACAAGAAAATAACTTGCAGTCTCCGGATGACAACTATAACGAAACTATCAGTACCCATCCACCAACGGAACGGGAAGTTAGAGATGCCATACAGAAACTCAAGAACAACAAATCTGCTGGTACAGATAATATATCAGCAGAACTACTCAAAGCAGATGTAAACACAACAGCAGAAGCTCTAACACCACTATTAGCTGATGTATGGAACGAAGGTAAAATACCAACCAAATGGAAAGAAGGTTTAACCATAACAATCCCAAAGAAAGGTGATCTAAGAGAATGCAAAAATTGGAGAGGCATATCTCTGCTCAACACAATAATGAAAATACTAGCAATGATCATTCTCGAAAGAATATCTCCATCAATTAACATGAAACTAAGAAATGAACAAGCCGGCTTTAGGCCAGGAAGAAGCTGTACCGATCATATCAACACAATCCGTATCATCATTGAGCAATCAAATGAATGGAATTCACCATTGTATCTTCTCTTCGTGGACTTCGAACGCGCCTTCGACTCAATCAACAGGAGCGGGAAGACACTTTGTGAAATGGGCATCCCGAAGAAAATAGTTGATCTAATCAAAGAAATGTACCGGGATGCTGCAAACAGAATACAATACAAAGGACAGCAAAGTGATGAATACTACAACCACCGAGGAGTGAGACAAGGCTGTGTACTATCCCCGCTACTATTCCTAATAGTACTAGATAGTATCATGAGAAAGCTCGATGATGCAAGTCCAAATGGAATCCAATGGAATACAACAAGACGGCTCAATGATCTAGACTACGCAGATGACATCTGTCTACTTACACACACACATACGGACATGCAGCAAAAAATACAGAAGCTATCAACCCTTGCACATGAAGTCGGTCTCAACATTAATATCAGAAAAACAAAGGCTATGAGATTGAACACCAAAACGATAACACCAATTACCATCAACAATACACAAGTGGACGAAGTTGACAAATTTGTGTACCTTGGTTGTACTGTAGCAAAAACAGGCGGGACTGAAGAAGATATCAGTCAGCGTATTAACAAAGCCAGAAATACGTTCAATATGCTTCACAAGATCTGGAATGCATCCGTCCTATCAAGAAAGACAAAGCTACGAATGTTCAATGCATGTGTCAAGTCAGTACTGCTGTATGGGTGTGAAACGTGGAAACAAACAAGAAAGATCACAAATAAACTACAGGTGTTTGTGAACAAATGCCTGAGAAGACTGATCAAATGCTTCTGGCCAAACACCATCAGTAACCAGGAACTTCTACGGCAGACAGAGCAGTTAGACATTGAGACCGAGATAAAACAAAGAAAATGGAGATGGATAGGACATACACTGAGAAAATCAGTCGAAGATATAACAAGGATGTCCCTAGAGTGGAATCCACAAGGTAAAAGGAGAGTTGGAAGACCACCCATGACATGGAAGAAAACGGTGCTAGCTGAAGCAAAACAAATTGGCAAGACATGGGGTGAACTGAAAGCGATTGCCCCCAACAGAGTTAGATGGTCCAGTCTAGTAGACGCCCTATGCTCCTAAATGGAGATAAAGGAAAAAAAAAAAAAAAAAAAAAAAAAAAATACATATTGATTACATTTCATATGTGTAAATTCGCTGATGCGGTGTACCGTGTAGAACCGTGGCTAATGACTTCTCACCGAAACGCCTTGGCAGAAGCAGCTGAAGCGAAATTCAATGAAATTCACTTTAAATGTAGAGTAACAATTAAACGCTGTTTTGGCATTCTCAAAAGCGGTTTAGATGCTTGTTGAATGCCAGAGAACTTCATTATAAATCTAGAAAGGCAGCCCAAATTGTCAACGTAGTTAGCGTGCTACACAATATTTGTATAAATCACAATGTGGAGTTTGATGAATCATTATACATCCAAGAAGATAATTTTGAAACTATTGCTCCCGATTCAAACACAACATCGAACAATCTTCTACGTAAAACGAAAATAGTAAGCTATAGAATAAAAGATGACATATTTATATAGTTCAATATTTATTAGTTCTTATAAAAATATCACATATGTGCTATATCAATTTTATATAAATTAAATAAAAAAAGTCAGACAAGTGCGAATAAAATTCGCTCGTCAAGGGTTCCGTTAATGTAAAAGAACACAATATCAAAAACTATTGACAAAAAGTTGTGTTGTAATGTCCTTATATTTCCAGACCATAGACGCATAACAAAATAATTAATGTTTAATCGTAAATGTCAATAGTAAATTACAAACAAATCCAAATTGATCAAAAATAACTCAAAAAATGTTACATTAGGTTAAATCTTATCCATAGATGTTTATGGTAACTCAAGAAAGATTCACCAGCTTGCAAATGGCTTAAATTTGATTACTTTTTCGGTCAATCAAGTGTTGAAATTTAGGGGGGGTGGAGAGGCTACATACTAAAAATATTTTTTTTAAATAACACAAAAACTGTGCACCGCTAAGTTCTAAAAAAATTGTAATGTTTCTTAAATTAAGTGCTCCTTCATATGACACCCCATTCGCTTGGGTCAAAAGTAGTTTTTTGCTCTCCCCACACCCATCCCCTAAACACACAGAAATATAGTTATTTGAGACTTTGCTATGATTTTCATTCAAAATTTACAAATTATCCTGTCTCTGCGAATTTTTTCAAATTTTTCTGTCAATCATCGTCGAAACGTAGGGAGCGAAACGATCTGAAATTTGCATTTTTTTGATAATAACTCAAAAACTTTACATCACAAAATTCTAAAAAAAATTGCAATGATTTATAAATTAGGTGCTCTTTTAAATGATATCTCACTCGCTTGGATCCAAAAAGATTTTCTTTTACCCTCTTTACCCGGGTCCCCTAAACACACAGAAATATAATTATTTGAGACCTCTCTATAATTTTCATACAAAATTTTCCAAATTTCCTAGCTCTGTGAATTTTTTCAAATTTTTCTGTCAATCAGTGTCGAATCGTAGGGGGGGTTGGGAACGGTCTGAATTTTGCACTTTTTTGTCCATAACTCAAAAATTGTGCACCGCAAAATTCTAAATAAAATTGCAACAAATTCCAAATTAGGTGTTCTTTCAAATGACACCCCACTCGCTTGCGTTAAAAAAAATTTTTTTTTACCCTCTTTACACCGATCCCCTAAACACACAGAAATATAATTATTTGAGACCTCGCTATAATTTTCATATAAAATTTACTAAATTTCCTAGCTTTGTGAGTTTTTTCAAATTTTTCTGTCAATCAGTGTTGAAACGTAGGGGGGGAGGGGGGACGGTCTGAATTTTACACTTTTTTGTCCATAACTCAAAAACTGTGCACCGCAAAATTCTAAAAAAAGTTGCAACAAATTTCAAATTAAGTGTTCTTTCAAATGACACCCCACTCGCTTGCGTTAAAAAAAAAATTTTTTTTTACCCTCTTTACACCGGTCCCCTAAACACACAGAAATATAATTATTTGAGAGCTCGCTATAATTTTCATACAAAATTTACCAAATTTCCTAATTCTGTGAATTTTTACAAATTTTTCTGTCAATCAGTGTCGAAACGTATGGGGGGGGGGGGGGTAACTGTCTTAAAGTTGCACTTTTTTGAAAATAACTCAAAAACTGTGCATCGCAAAATTCTAAAAAAAATTGCCATGTTTTCTAAATAAAGTGCTCTTTCAAATGACACCCCACTTGACCCCATTTTAAATAGTTATTTTACCCCTCCTCATATCCACCCCCTTAAAAAATCTAAGTATGAGAATATGACACCTTTTATATTTTTTATTAAAAACGTACTAATTTTTCTATCATTCCAAATACATTTGAAAATTTTCGATCAGTTAGGTTCGGAGCTAATCGAGGTAAGAAAACACGAAAAAAACTTCATTATTCCAAATTATACAAAAAACGGTGAGGTGTAAAATTCCAAAATAAATTTTTAAGGAATACTGAACTGAAGCCCTTTCATATGATACCCTACTTGAATCTATAAAAAAATATATTTTCTCATCGTACCCCTGTAAACCAAACGAAAACCACTTTAGTTTTATTTGTATCCGTCATTTCATGTGAGCAGATTAGTTTTATACGCACCTCAAATTTCAAGTCCATAGCATTTATAGTTTACGAGATAATCGATATAATGTGAAAAACTCGTTTTACTCTCACCAATAGTGTTCCGTATAAAAAACGGAACCCTAAAACGATTGATTTGATTTTAATTTTCTTTCATTTATGATTGCATACCATAAAAAATTTTCCATTGAATTTTACATTGTGTCTATATGCCGAAACTTTGAAGTTCTAGTTCTGTTTGCAAAATTTGTTTTTTAATTTCTAATTTATCTTTAATTAGTACCTTTTTATCGATGCGATCTTTCCTTTCTTCTTCACTCTTTTTAATAAGCAATTTAAATTTGTTTCTTTTATAAGGATGTCCTTAATGCATCTAAAAGTTTCTTTTTGATTTTTTAAGAAGTCATCATAAAACTTTT
The DNA here is from genome assembly GCA_963693315.1 of Diogma glabrata. Classification (NCBI taxonomy): domain Eukaryota; kingdom Metazoa; phylum Arthropoda; class Insecta; order Diptera; family Cylindrotomidae; genus Diogma; species Diogma glabrata. The sequence continues at coordinate 141,596,949 of OY856188.1, read as the reverse complement.
TTTGTGTTTATGTGAAACTCTGTCTGGAATCACTTGCTGCTCAATTATATCACTTTTCTTGTTTTTTTGATTATTTTACTCTGAGTGCTAGTTGTTGTAATATCCGGCTCACCTAAGCTGACGGCTATATTGTCCCAATTGTTATCGTTGGCCACATGGTTCATAGCCCAAAGGTGGGTGCTCCAAACCCATCTATCTCCTCATTTAAACTTAACAGCTCTACCACTTTTTATTCTAACGCGGAAAACCTATAGGTCTTGTCTTTCAATAGGTCAAATTTTTCAAAATGAATGCATATAAATACCTTTTTCTAACCGTCGACCGATTTAGTTGGAGAACCTTCAGTGTTTAGCTCCTGTGCTAAGTCAGACCACAAACTCATTAGATCTGTTTTGTACATTGTTGAACTAATCAAGTTTTTCGCCATAGCGTCATGTTCCACCATAAAGTCCACAAGGACATTAAACTGTCGCTGGTTATGGAGTCCTGTATTGGAATTTAAGAAATTTTATTAGTTATTAGGATATATGTAATTTATTAAAAACTATAATATACTCACATTTTTCTACTAATTAATTATTACCAATTTTATTTTAACTTTGTTTATTTTTTTAACGTGCGAATGATACGATATCCGTCTGCTATTATTGATGTATCGCATTTGCCAAATTTATTTTCTCAAAAATCCTCTTTGCATTTTATAATATGTCGTCGGTTGTAAAAATATCGCATTTGTCAAATTTGTTTTTGCAAAAATCCGCCTTCGCATTTTATAATGTGGCGTTACATTCGCATTATTTGCGATAATAAGGGGTCCTATTCCCGAATACATAAATGTCATCACAATATTGTAAATTCACACAATATTGTGAATTTCGTATTATGTAACACCAATTTGGTTAAAATTCAACGCAATATTGTGAATCTGACAAGAACAATATAGTTACTGTCAAAATCACAATTTTGCTTTATGTTTTGTGTGTTGAATTTTTTTATACAAATTTTACCGATTGGCATAAAAATTAATTTATAACGCAAAATTAAGTCTTTAGTAATATTAAATAATCATATTTTTATATAAATATCATTAAAATGTATTTATTTATTAAATATATTTTTATTTTATTTTGCTTGTTTTAAGATTAAAAAAGTTAGTTGTCAAAAGTACGAATCTAGTACCAAAAATCGGCTATAATTTGCTATAATTGGTTTATGTCTAAGGATACACAGATAAGAGTTACAGAATACCAAATTTATTCAAAGTTGTTAAGCATTTTGGTGAAATTGACAATATTGTCGATTGACAAATATGTGTTCGGGAATAGGACCCAAGGCTACATAATACCAAAATGCGATATTGTCGAAATTTGATCCTGACCATTTTTGATTTTCCTAAAGCTTGGCATACAAGTATGAACAAAACAAAAAATAAAACTGATTTTAGAATTTCTTTAAAATGCATAGTTTAAGCATCGAGGGCACCCCAACATGCATGAAAAATGAAAAGTTTGCCGATCCGAAGTAACTTTGAAGTTAAATTACTCAGGAATGGCTTTACCGATATTAATAATTTTTTTTGTTTGATATGTGATTAGTTAATCTTTAGAAAACAAATTAATTAAGGTTTTTGTAATTAATTTTAAAATTAAAATATTTAAACAACTTTTTTAAATTCAATATAAGAATTTTAATTTTGTATTTTAAATAGTTCTCTAAATTATGTCAAATTGACAAAGAGGCTATTGAATCTCCTAGCTACGGGATGCCACAATACGTTCTCTCCAGAAACACACCAAGATGTGATTTCGTAATATATGATGATATGTTTGCTCGCGTACAAATAAACTTGTATGTAATTGGTAACAAATTAAATTTACTTAATTAATTGATTAATTGAATATCGAATTTGATTTATTTAATTAGCTTAATTATTTTGCGACTTGCACCGTCAAAACTTAAAACACTAGAGAAATTATTTAGTTAATTTTTCAAGGAGGAAATGGAAACAGAACGCGTACTGTAATTATAATTAATTTTGTTAATTCAATTCCAGTGTCATGTCGACTGGTTGAATCAGAATGAGTTCGATATTGGTTTTTAGCTCTGAATAATGTAATCGCGATCAGTTGCGTGTCGTAGGTACTGAGTGATCGCTTTATTTGTTTTTGTAGAGATTAATTATCTGTGTCATAAGTTAATCCCTACACAGCGTGTTTCCGTTTTTTTTTAAATATTTAATTTTAAAGATTTTGAGTACGACTAAAATTCGAATTTTTCATCAATTTTTGGATCTGCAGTGGTAAATATTTTTTGTTAATACGAGAGAATTAGAATTTTAGAATTTTAGTCGGACTAAAAATCTTTAAAAAAAATTAAAATTCAACGGAACTTTAACCGTATCTACAAAGTAAAAGTAAAATTAATTAAAAAAACATTTAATTAATTTTTTTAAAGATTAACTAATCACCTATCAAACAAAAAAGAGTTTGTTCAAATTGGTTTTAGTCATTCTTCAGCGATTTAATTTCAAAGTTACCTCGGATTGGCAAATTTTTCATGCATGTTGGGGTGCCCCTATGCCCACTTTAAAAAAATTTGAAAAAAGTTTTTTTCGTCAAAACTACTTTTAGGTCAAGTTTCAGGAAATCCAAAAATGGCCAACTTTTCACAACTCGATCTAGAACACGTTTTTCTTCATACGTTTATCAAAACAGAAGAATATTTGTTCATACGCCACCTCGTTAACAAAGCTTGTTTTTATTGCACATGAAGAGTATATCAACAATATATGTGACACGAAATCGTAACACAAAATACATCGGCTCAAACATTTTTTTCACTCAAGAGAATTCACAAGAGAATTTGCAAAGGAATGTTGCAATGAGAGGATGCTAAACCAAATTATGTAGGCACGTTACTAATCATATCAAACTAGCCAGGCACAACAATGTGAGAAACATTTTACAAATATAGCTGATAGTAAATTCACAATAAACAAATATCTGATTTAGAATAATTTATTTAAAATAAATTTAATATTTTCCATTAACAACTTAATTTAATATACTCAATATTGTTGTCATAGTGGCGTGAGTAAGACATTATATATTCGAATGGGTAGAGTTGTCACACCAAAATTGCTCACTTATAAACTATATAAAAAAAACCTACAGAATTCTTTTATAAATTTAATTTTTATTTTTCGATAACAACTAGTTTCGGACTTCAAAAATCCATCGACACGGGTTTTTAACAACTGACCAACCTGATCTTTTAACGACTATCGACACGGTTAAAAACCCGTGTCGATGGACTTTTGAAGTCCGAAACTAGTTGGTATTGAAAAATAAAACTTAAATTTATAAAAAAATTCTGTGGTTTTTTTTATATAGTTTAAAAGTGTGTAAAATTTCAACTCTACCCATTCGAATATATAACTTAATTTAAAATTAAGAAACATTTTTTTTAATTATAGAAAGTATTAAATTTATTTTAAATAAATTTTTCTAAATCAAATTTAAACAACTTGTAGACTAAACCATCATTATATTTTAATTTATTAACAAAATTAATTTATTAACAAAACTAAAATGTTTAACAAATATCTCTTTAAAACACATATTAATTGTTTTGATGACCATTGAAAGTGACATCAAAAGCTCCCAAACTGACTATCTTTTCACTTACTTTCCACAATACTTCTTAAGAAACCCAAAAAACAAAAACGCGAACTTGTTAAGAAATAAGAACTGCAGTGAAAACTTTAATATAAATTTATCTAATGGAAATTTGATCAAGCACTTTGCAAATGCTCGAGATCTTACTAAAGATTGTCATTATGGCGATCCCACTTCTAAAATCTTCTTAATCAAGCGATTTTAGTCTTTATTAAACTGACATAAACCATTTTAAAAATACCACAACACCAAGTGTCGAATTTTGCGAATTTGAGAAAAATTTTGCGAATTTGCATTCAAAATACCTTTTACTTAAACGTGTGGTTTTCTTTTCTCCATTCTGTTCCTATCTCTAATCTTTCAATTAGTACCAACCTATTCATAAAAAATAAATTGTAAATAAACAATAGAACTTTACACTGATCTACCAATTATCACAATAATCTTAAAAAATTAAAACTAAATAATTAATGAATTTTTCAGATATCATAACAATTATCTTCTTGTTAAGCAAATGAGACTCAAAATAAATAACTAAACTGTTGTACCATAGCATCAGATAACGTAAACGCATAAAACCAATTTTACGAGCTATTTTCATGTTTCATTAATCTCAGATATTTAGAAAACTTAATTCACAAGTCTTCTTGTAAAAAATGCCTAATTGGCGTTTTTTAGCAAAAAAAAAAAATAAATAAATAAATAAATAAAGTTAATATTTTAACAAGAAATTATTTATCAGAAATTAATAACAATAAATAATCTATATATATAAAATTCTCGTGTCACAGTGTTTGTAATTAAACTCCTCCGAAACGGCTTGACTGATTTCCATGAAATTTTATGTGTATATACGGTAGGTCTGAGAATCGGTCGTAAACTATTTTTTATACCCTTAAGTGATAAGGGGGGCCCTCCCCCCAAAATTTTTTTGTATTTTTAAGACAAAATTTTTTATTTTTATTTTTTTATGATTTGACATTAAAAAATACATATAATCCCTAATTTTCCCCCTTCTACCACCAACCCTCATTTTTTAATTGCGATATTAGTACTGAAATACTCTTCAATTACTCCTCCGAAACGGCTTGACTGATTTCCATGAAATTTTATGTGTATATTCGGTAGGTCTGAGAGTCAGTTGTAAACTATTTTTTATACCTTTAAGTGATAAGGGGGGCCCTCCCCCCAAAAATTTTTTGTATTTTTGAGACAAAATTTTTTATTTTTATTTTTTTATGATTTGACATTAAAAAATACATATAATCCTTCATTTTCTCCCTTCTACCACCAACGCCCATTTTTTAATTGCGATATTAGTACTGAAATACTCTTCAATTACTCCTCCGAAACGGCCTGACTGATTTCCATGAAATTTTATGTGTATATTCGGTAGGTCTGAGAATCGGTTATAAACTATGTTTTATAGCCTTAAGTGATAAGGGGGTCCTCCCCCCAAACATTTTTTGTATTTTTCAGACAAAATTTTTTATTTTTATTTTTTTATGATTTGACATTAAAAAATACATATAATCCCTAATTTTCCCTCTTCTACCACCAACCTACATTTTTTAATTGCGATATTAGTACTGGAATACTCTTCAATTACTCCTTCGAAACGGCCTGATCGATTTCCATGAAATTTTATGTGTATATACGGTAGGTCTGAGAATCGGTCGTAAACTATTTTTTATACACATAAGTGATAAGGGGGGCCCTCCCCCCCAAAATGTTTTGTATTTTTCAGAAAAAATTTTTTTATTTTTATTTTTTTATGATTTGTCTTTACAAAATACATATAATCCCTTATTTTCCTCCTTCTACCACCAACCTCCATTTTTTAATTGCGATATTAGTACTGGAATACTCTTCAATTCTCAGTAGTCAACAACTGATCAATCTATTAATCTATCTATCTATCTTCTATCTACATATCTATATATGATAAATAAAAATGCTAATGTTCGTTGGTTCAAAATAGGCAATCTAGGAATGTACTGGATCGATTCTCTTGAAATTTGGACACAATGTTGCATTCAGAAAGGTTATTATATATTTTTTTTTAGCGATATGCGTTTCATATAGGAATGTAAGCTGTCGACAAGCGCCCCTCACCTGCATTAATCTCAATTCAATCTTTTTATGGTCGAGTTTCACTTAAAGACTTAATTTAATCGATTAGTTATGTATGGGTGATCTGATCACCCATATATAGTTTTGTCCAATTTATCAACCATATTTGCTGATTACCGGTTAATTGTATAACCACTCCAGTGTCCAGTGTTATTGTGTAACCAGTGTGTTTATGTTTGTTAATGACTTTGTATAACAACACTTTGACCTAAATGGAAGTAGTGCTAACCACTAGACCATTCAACACATTTGTACATACATTTATATACATACGGTCATAAAAATGTTCTATTTCATTTTTGCTCATTGCATGGAAATTGGCTCTATTGTATATTTTACCAAATACTTCTACACGGAATGGCATTTTGATAATTTTTTTGAAAACCAGATTTCAAAAAACGATTTTGTGCATTTGTTCAAAACAGCAGTTGACATGATGTATGTGATACATATATAAGTTTCAATAGGTCAGGTTGACAAAACGCCTGCTTGAGAACATATGAGAAGATTCAATGCTCGGACAATAAACGAAGTGACAATTAATAAAGTCGGCAATAAATTTCAACCGGGATATAATTTTTGTCAATAAAAGAGGGATTAATGATTCGAGGGGAAGATTTCCACATTTGGAAATGCCGTCAATTGTTTCACCAATACATGGTAGATATGTATGCAAAAACATTTGAAACAGAACGTTTAATATTCATTCGATTAAATCAAACCAAGCTTTTCTCTGAAGTACCAGTATATTTGCGAGAGCCAATTTAATATGACGGTTATTCACAACTAACGCACACACACAAAATCATCTCAAATGCACACGGCAAATATCCGATGCCAGCTTCGATAAAGATTTGTAGGAAGTTGTGACGAAAAATATGTAACATGAGCTTTCCAGAACACTGGATCCACTGAATCCAAAGTACGCAAAGTGATATCACCAAGGATTCAGTCAGTTACACGAAATTCAGTTACATGAAACGATGATCCTTTATATAAAAGAAGAGCCGCAGCAGATGGCGGTAAGGTAACAATATATAGATATGCGAAACGGGAACATGGAAATAGTTCCATAAACATGGATGGTTGTTCCATATTAATCCTTTGCTACAAAGAACATACAGATCGCACATAAACTTGGAATACGGTATATACGTCAAATCAGTCAAATACGTAAGTTAGAAAGTACTTTAATAAAAGCAACATTTCAGTTTTGGCGTTCTACAATGAAGCAGCACTGGGATGTATGTATCATTCATCAATGACACGTGCAGCACTTCACCTCCAAACTAAGTTCGAGCTATGTTTAAAATCATGCTGACCGCTTACTGTTCTTCATCTACAAGAACGTTATGGGAAAAAATATAAATCGCACATGGTTGATGATATTTCCTGTCCTATATAGCAAAATGATTGAAGATCTGTGCGTAGTATTAGCGAACTTAGTTCTCAATCAATTATTAATGCTACCGTCGAATCGATCTGCTCCGTCGGTCAACGTGAAATTACGTCGTTAATATAAATACAATACTGATGATTAGGTTTAATATAAGTACAATACGGGTGATTAGCATTTCAATTCAAAAGATCACAATTGTCAATTAAATTGATGTTTGCAATCACCATAAAAAAAGATCACGCTCAATCATTAAAAGTGCGCGCTTTAGATGTAGAACGGATTGATTTTCGTATGGACAATTATGTTGCGTAGATAGAATAGAGGCATAAAACTAGATAACCTCTATATCTGAACCAACAATGGAGCCACAACAAATAATGTATAACGTGCAGAAGCATCGAGAAATTGAACATTAGAAACCTGTAGGTTCTCTTTTCTTAGTGAGCACTCAGCACATTGAACATATGGGTACTGCGAACATTTGTAAATCTATTTATGTTCTGTATTATGTTATATATAGAGATGACACACCTCTACTAATTCAACAAGTTGCTTAAATTTTTTTTTGCTTACTTGAAAACTTATTTGATCGCTAATTTTTCATATATCCGAACTGATCAGTAACAGTGCTGATTATTTTTCATCCATATTTTTAAAAAGATAAATTAAAAATTATGCGATTATTCTCATTACCACTTTTTGAAATCATTGCTACTACGTCAACAAAATGTCTGTGCACAAGCTTTATTTATAAGCGTAGCAAAGCACGCCTGGATGGTTATTTTGTAGCGTTATCTCACTAGGTGAGATAAATAGTGAGATAAAAAAATTATGTTTAAATGATTTCTTTTATCTAATATAATCGATCAAAGACAAATATTTTATCTCACTTTTTATCTCACCTAGTGAGATAACGCTACAAAATAACCACCCGGGTCCTGCTAGTAATAATATAATAATGAAGTGAAAGAAAATCATCAAATTAGCACGTTTAATTCTTTTTTGTTGTAACTCTGTTCTTATTATATTCTTATTGTGGCCTTATTGTGTTAAACGATTAGAGGAATAAAAATTTCATATTTAATAAGAAATACAAACAATAATACGATGTGTTTAAACTTTAAGACCATGATGATTATTGAGACGATGATGATGAAATTTTTTATTCGTTTTTTATGAAAAATAGGTGGTAAATGAATTACAAATAATTATTGTTCATATAGGTATAATGGAAGAATGTGTGAGAATGTTTTCATTTCTATTTAGGAAACTTTGAGTTTTTTTCCTTTTAAATTTCATATTTATGGGTGTTTGGTATTTTTATATGTTTGTACCTACGTTAAGCATACAAAGACCTTCAGAAATGATTTACCGTTTATGCTCTTAACAAATTTTTATTTTCAGTTTCCCATTTTGAAACTAAAAAATATTTTATGAATAATATTGCAATGAGAGGTTTGTTGATGAGGTTTTTGGATAAAAATTTTAAATTACAGACAAATTTCATATAAGATTTCACCCAACACTACTCTTAGAATTTCTGTACGTAAGTTGGAACAGCCATTTTGAGCCGAATTTGAATTTAGTGACAGTGATTATCTTATAATCCATTCTTTGAACTTTAGCTTCCGTTTTCAGCTCAAAATATTATGTGAAAACTGCTTTTGGATGTGGTTTTTAACCTTCAGCGCCCTTTAGCGCTCACATCGTTAATACTTACACCACGCGACAAGAATTATTTAAAAGTGCATTGCATATTTTAAACTAAATTTGAAAAGAACGTGTTACACAATTCGAAAATTGATGTTAAACTTTAAACCCCAAAATAAGGGATAAAACTACTCTAAAAAATTTTTTAAATATTTTTATCATATTCTAAGGGAAAAATTCTAACAAACTAATATTTTTTAAAGTTTTTAATCACCCATTAAATTGCCAACAAAATGAAGACGCTTGCCATTGTAGAAAAAATTTCAAATTTTTTGTCAAAAAATCGAAAAAAAAATTCTAAAATTGTTTTCTTATCGAAATCATGTCGAAATCATTTGCAACATCCTCCACCACTGGTGCCACATTTGACGCAATATGCAGCAATAATAATTTAGTCTCATTAGTGGTTAAATTAGTTTAATATGGAAGGTTTGATCTGGAAGAAATCATGGGGTGATTTAATTTTCAATTATTTACATATGACAGTCACAGTTGATGTAGGGGTGGTGATGACATTTATCCGTCAATCAGTTGTAGTCATCAGAGTCTACTTTCTTTCTTACCTTTGATTTCGTTCATCCAAAATCTTTCACGTGCATCTAGCATTTCTCAAGGGCCGAGGATAAAATTACCGAATCCACATAGTAAAGCTAGTCGGAATAAACTAAAGGCGCGCGCATGCTCAACGCTGCAGGATTATTTATGGAAATCACTTGTTACAATAAACGTAATGCTGACACTGTGTGGTTCCAAGTTGTAAGTCAAACTATGTTTCTTCTCAACCATAAAATATTATTTTTAGATTCCCAAAGGATAAGGATTTGTTTGAGAAGTAGATTCGTGTAATTCATAGAACAAGCGACAGGAACTCTACAAATTACTTTGCTGTTTGTGCAATACATTTTCGAGAAGAAAACTTCATAACAAGCAAAAATAATAAATTTCCCAAATTAAATTTGGTACAAATTTTTCAAATTTTCCCAAATATTTAGTTGAAATTGAAAACGTATCAAGACCCACCAATTAAAATGTATGAAATTTAAACATCCTTCTGTTAATGCGAAAATCAGATAATTTTTTTTTCGTTTGACGTTATTACAGATTATAATTTTTTTATTCAAAACTTTAAAGTTAAATTTTGAGGGTTTTGTGTGAGCAATTGAGCTTAAGTACATATTGGAAATCACTTGAATTTTGCAATTCGAAATAACTTTTCATTTTCTCTAAAATTCTTTTAGAAAATTTTTTTTGTGTTTCGTGCCAGGATTCGAACTCACGTTCATCAGAGACCCATGTTCCAATCCCGTGTGTCTTACACAACTTAGCCAGAGCGGCGATGACGAACCATATTTTAATTTTCATGTTCAGATAATTTCTAAATTGAAACTTCATCATTTTTTTATATTTACTTAAGTTGAACCTTTCATCTATGATTACATATTGAAAATTGCATTTCTTTGGGATTAAAGTAGGGATTGCAATCCCGGGATCCCGACCCATTTGTATGATCCCGCAATCCCAGGATTAATGAAAGAAAATTCCGGGATTACGGGATTGTCATATTAGCCAGAATTAATCAATGAAAACACAGAATCCTGTTATTCTGTTTGGTTGATTTTTTTTTATTATGAGATCAAATACCACTAAATGAGAAAATACTTGTTAAGGTTTATATCTTAGGGATGCTAGCGGATAAACTCTATTCAGTCAACGTTAGCACCTTAAATCTTGTTTCACTCTACCATGAAATATTGACTAATGCTCTTGTAGCTCTTCCGGTTGTACTGACCTAGAAAAACATAGCAACCCGCTAGTTTGCGAGTTGACGAATGTCTGAGTAAGTAGCATAAGGGTAAGGAGGAAACGAGAATGGAAACATTGCTTTTGTTGATGATACATCGAACATATTTACTGTTCCAAATCGAAGCTCCATGAAAGTTTTTATTGAAGATTATTAAACGTTACATCAGCAGCAGCAGACGTGTGATGTGAAACAGGTGATCCAACCACCCACACTGCAACCACCCACACTGCATCGAGCAGAGGTTACAACGAAAATGTAACTAAGGATAAGGTTTCAGTCAATTTAGTAGAGAAAAGTAATTTGGAAGATGAACTGTAACGCAATTTAATTCTCGCTTAATAATATCTATAAAAAACTTTTTTTTTTTGGTCAGAATGCAACAACATAAAATATTAAACTGGTCACCGCAATTGCTAGAGAAATGAAAATAAGTAAGCACAGCCGTCATAGAGGACCCCATCTGCAGTGAATGTATAATAATTTATTAACCATTCCACCAAGAAGTGTGGAATCGGAACGGGATTTTTTAACCTTCGGAAATATTATTTCCAAATTAACAAACAGGTTTGACGATAAATCAGTTTGACGAATTATGTTTTCTAAAATCTATTTCTTAAATCATTCGAAAGTGTATGGTACTGGTTTTTCTTTATGTAATATTATTAAAGTTTTATTTTGGTTCTTCAATTTTTATTTTTTTAAGAAGTTGAAATAGTAATTAATGTTTTATATGTTTATTCTTTTCAACACTAAAAAATAAATAATTTGTTTTTTATTTGAAAATTGTGTTTTTTCTTAATTATTTATGGTTTTCCATACAAATTTTAAATCCCAGGATCCCGCGAATCCCGAGATTTAAAATTTATGAATCCCGTAGTCCCGGGATGCATAAAACACCACGGGATTGCACTTCCTAGATTAAAGATAAACTTAATCTTTATAAATATTTCGTTTACGAAAATGAGGAAAAATGTATATTTGTTTTACTGAAATAGTATATTAAGAAACTAGTTTCATAATCGACGATTTTATCGCACGCAATCTGTGTAGAAAACGACCCGCGCAGCGGGGAGTTTTCTAAAGGATAAGTGCGATAAAACGTCTTATGAAACGAGTTTTTTATACTATTTTTTCTATTTTTTGCATTTTTTGTCTGGAATTTTTAAAAAAAGTGTATTTTATTAAACAATAGTTAATTTGAAATTTTGTTATTATTACTAATTATTTTAATTAATTAAAATATTTAACACTAATTTGGATATTCTGATTAATTTTATTTACATAATTATTCGCTTTAATGTTCACTGACGTTTGTATGACCAATGTGACCAACCTTGAAAGACAAAACTTTTGCGTATCGTAATGAAAGCGATTTCGGTAAGCATTTGGGTATCGAAATGACTTTATTTTAGACGCAAAATAGAAAAAGTTTGTTTCGAAGCTGTTTCTTCCGTGAAAAAAAAAAAATGTCTCTGCTTTACTAAATTTTCATATTCGTGAATCAATAATTTTTTGTTTGAATTAATTAAGGGATTGTTTCAAAATACATGGATTCTCGTGTATTTTGAAACAATCCTCTTTGAATGAGTCGACGCGTGCAGTACAGTTTGCGTCTTAATGTATGAGTCGACGTGCACAATTTATCTGATCAATATTTGTCGATATATATTATTTCATTATGTTTGTTATTCTGTCTCGTTTTAAATATACTGCTGGCTCATACCATTGAATCTTGTGAATACACTCAACCAAGTTAAAATGATTTTTGTCTTGATTTTGTACAACAAATGTTGAGTTACTTAATTTTTTCATACCACTGATTTTCTTCTTATGTTAAGAAAACAAATTTTGTTTTTTTTTGTTTAAATAAAATTTTTTTTCAAGTCAAATTAATAATTTTATTAGAAAAATCTTAAAAAGAAAAAAAAATATTATGTGTTTCTGCAAGATTTAATTAAATAAATTTTTAATTAAATAAATGAAATAAAATAAATTGATTAAATTTAGTATAGATTTGCAATAGCGAAATTGCCTTCTGTCAATTTGTTGGTGTAATCTGATGACACAAATAAAATCTTTTATTCCAATTAGGACAAAATTAGGAGAATCATTGAAAAAATTTGTGTATTTAAATTAACTAGAAAAATTGTTTTAGTTTAAATTAACTAGAAAACTATTTTAGGTTAGCAAAATTTGTGTAGGTTGAAACAGAAAATAAAAGAAGAAAAAATTAGAGAAAAATAAGGATTATGTTGTCAAGGAAATATAACTGGATAAGAGAATAAAATTAAAGGTCGGGTTATAATTTGCATGAGAACATAAAGAAGTGTAAGGGATCTGCACTTTGAAGTGTAAGGGATCTCTCGTCATTAAACGCCCAAAATTAGGGCTTTTAAAAATAAGATACTGTCTGCCTTCAAGAGTTTTCGCTTTGTACTTCTCTCGTTTCAGATTAACTTTCAAATAATGCATTGTACATTTGGAATTCGATGAAAAATAAATTTATACTTTGTAAACTTTATTGTGTCGACCATCGGGAATATTTATTTATATATTTTTTATTTTTAAGTTTTAGTTCATAAATGTCCATACATTTTAGGAGCTTGGTATGTTTATTTAAAATTTTAGCTTAAATAGTTATATGAAATGTTTTTATTCTCCAACTTGCTTATCAAAATGTATCATTTTTTTGGTTTGGTACTCTTACGTTGTGTATTAAACCCTAAAACCAAAATCCTGATTTGGTTCCTTTGACGTTCTTACCGCTGAAATGTGCGTGTGATAAGATATAATTTCTTTTTATTTGTTTTTTAAATTGTGTACCATATCCAATCCATATCCAATCCATATCCAATCCATATCCAATCCATATCCAATCCATATCCAATCCATATCCAATCCATATCCAATCCATATCCAATCCATATCCAATCCATATCCAATCCATATCCAATCCATATCCAATCCATATCCAATCCATATCCAATCCATATCCAATCCATATCCAATCCATATCCAATCCATATCCAATCCATATCCAATCCATATCCAATCCATATCCAATCCATATCCAATCCATATCCAATCCATATCCAATCCATATCCAATCCATATCCAATCCATATCCAATCCATATCCAATCCATATCCAATCCATATCCAATCCATATCCAATCCATATCCAATCCATATCCAATCCATATCCAATCCATATCCAATCCATATCCAATCCATATCCAATCCACATCCAATCCATATCCAATCCATATCCAATCCATATCCAATCTATATCCAATCCATATGCAATCCATATCTAATACATATCCAATCCATATTCAATCCATATCTAATCCATATTCAATCCATATTCAACCCATATCAAATCAATATCCAATCTATATTTAATACATATCCAATCCATATCCAATTCATGTCCATGTCATATCCATACGAAGTCCAATCCATATCTTCATCCATATCCATATCTTTATCTTTATCTTTATCTTTATCTTTATCTTTATCTTTATCTTTATCTTTATCTTTATCTTTATCTTTATCTTTATCTTTATCTTTATCTTTATCTTTATCTTTATCTTTATCTTTATCTTTATCTTTATCTTTATCTTTATCTTTATCTTTATCTTTATCTTTATCTTTATCTTTATCTTTATCTTTATCTTTATCTTTATCTTTATCTTTATCTTTATCTTTATCTTTATCTTTATCTTTATCTTTATCTTTATCTTTATCTTTATCTTTATCTTTATCTTTATCTTTATCTTTATCTTTATCTTTATCTTTATCTTTATCTTTATCTTTATCTTTATCTTTATCTTTATCTTTATCTTTATCTTTATCTTTATCTTTATCTTTATCTTTATCTTTATCTTAATCTTTATCTTTATCTTTATCTTTATCTTTATCTTTATCTTTATCTTTATCTTTATCTTTATCTTTATCTTTATCTTTATCTTTATCTTTATCTTTATCTTTATCTTTATCTTTATCTTTATCTTTATCTTTATCTTTATCTTTATCTTTATCTTTATCTTTATCTTTATCTTTATCTTTATCTTTATCTTTATCTTTATCTTTATCTTTATCTTTATCTTTATCTTTATCTTTATCTTTATCTTTATCTTTATCTTTATCTTTATCTTTATCTTTATCTTTATCTTTATCTTTATCTTTATCTTTATCTTTATCTTTATCTTTATCTTTATCTTTATCTTTATCTTTATCTTTATCTTTATCTTTATCTTTATCTTTATCTTTATCTTTATCTTTATCTTTATCTTTATCTTTATCTTTATCTTTATCTTTATCTTTATCTTTATCTTTATCTTTATCTTTATCTTTATCTTTATCTTTATCTTTATCTTTATCTTTATCTTTATCTTTATCTTTATCTTTATCTTTATCTTTATCTTTATCTTTATCTTTATCTTTATCTTTATCTTTATCTTTATCTTTATCTTTATCTTTATCTTTATCTTTATCTTTATCTTTATCTTTATCCATATTCATATCCACATCCACATCCATGTCCATCTCCACATCCATATCCATATCCATATCCACATCAATATTCATATCCACATCCATATTTATATCCAAATTTAAATCTATATTCAGCCCAAGTTAACAAAAATCATCTTAAAATTAGGAACAATAACATATTTATGATACTACAGTCTTACCGCGAACATAAGAACCGGTTCCTATATTCGATTTTGAAAGTTCTATTGTTTTTTTTCGAATAAAAGATCTTTCAAATAAAAGCACCAGTCCTGAACTTTTAAAAATAATTTTAAAGTTAATGAAAACTACAAGTCCATAATGGCCATAGCTAATATAATACAATTTAAACATATTAAAAGAAAATGGTGTTACAAAATTAATAATTATTAAATTTGTATAAAAAGAAATACATGTAATATAGTTTTACTAACTAGAGAATGTTTATAGATTAATTTCAAATAAAAGAACTGGTAATTCTTATTGAATATGTGAACCGGCTATTCTTTTATTCGTTTAAAAGAACTAGAACTAGAACTATATTCGCGGTAAGACGGTAGTGTAAACTACTGTAGGATTTTTAAAAGTGATATTACGTCTTTTTGATTAGTAGCCCGTATAATTGCTATACCAGCAACAATCATATTTGCTCCAGCTTTAGCACACTCATTAATTGTTTCTGGTCCAACTCCTCCATCAACCTCTATATCTAATGTTGGGGTAATTTTCACGTGGCCATTCCACTTTTGGCATAATATCACTCATAAATTTTTGACCATCAAAACCGGGTTCAACGGCCATAATCAAAATCATATCAGCTAAGGGAATGTACTCTTTCACAAGCTCAACCGTGGTGCCTGGTTTTAAAGCTAAACCAACCTCCATTCTAGTTTCTTTAACTTTCCTTGAAACTTCTGCAACAATTGTTTGAACCGGTTCAACACGAAAAGTATATTGATCAACACCAGCATCGGCCATTGGTTCTATCCACTGATCTAGGTTCGATACCATCATATGAGTTTCAAAGAAAGCATCATTTATTTTACTTTGTATAATATTTTACTTTCTGAGCATCCTTTATTTTACTTCGTAAATATTTAACTATCGGATGTCAAAAAGTTAGGTTAGGAACAAAATGACAATGCATAACATCTAAATGTAGATAATCTGCACCATTCAAAACACTGAGTTTTTCTCGGAATTCTAGTGCTAACATTTATAAAAGTGAACTGTTGCATTAAAAGTTAATAAGATTATTTCTAAATGCATATTTTAATGCAACAGTTCACTTTTTTTAAATGTCAAACAACAATTTCGGGAAAAACCGATTTGTTTATTTTGACAATATTTTGACATAGGCTGTGTGCCTCATTTCTCAAAAATGCCGATGAAATTGAAATTTTGACGTTTCGCGCTGAAATATAATTATTGGTTTTGCTTTATTTCCTCCCACAAAAATTAAATTTCGAAAATATGGGGTGCTGCCTCTGTTTCCATCTTGGCCCTCTTGGACTCTGTTCAAAAGCGAGCTATACGAATTGTAGGTGATCGAACTTTGACATCACAACTTGATTCCCTACAACATCGTCGCACTGTTGCTGACCTCGTTGTTTTTTACAAATATCGTCATCAGCAGTGCTCAGATGAAATCAGCGGCATCATGCCTCAAACTTATTCTTACCCCCGTTCCACTCGGCAATCGGCTGCCGCAACCAGTGAAACGGTAAAGATCCCGCGCTGTCATACTGGCAGATCGCAGAGAGACTTCTTTGTCCGAACTGCGTACAAATGGAATAGTTTGCCGGAACACTTAGTCTCAGGTGGCTTCAACCCACAGATGTTTAAAAAAAGCGTTAATCTACACCTCAGAACGCCAGTTGTTGTGGGACCCAGGTCTAGACCTAGGTCTTAAAAGGTATTTATGTGTTGTTGTGACACATATTCTAAACCCTATTACACAACACATTTTATTAAAAAAAAAAAAAAAAAAATCTGTCAAAACTTACTCAAGTTGGATAGCAGAGTAAATTGAAATTGTTTAGTCGATTTGCAGGTTCAATTTCAATTTCAATTTCATCGAGAAATGGACCACAGCCAATATAGTGTTTTAGTGAAATTTCAGGGCTATGTTTTCTACAAACTGATAAGCGCGCCTCTGTAATAAAAGTTGTTGTAACTTCCAAGTTTTGGAGATTTTCTAGATAAAATTTATAAGACATTTAATTTTTAAGAAAATTTATTTTATTATATTGTCTGTTTTCCGTTCTTTTTTCAGCTTTTTAGTTTTAAAACATGATTCACTTTTAAATGTAAAGAATATTTATGTAGTTTGAGCCATTGAATGGATATAGTAATGTTACAATAATCAAATAATGTTTTTCAAAATTTGATTTTCTCATGGTTAGCTGTAAGATAAGTGCTCGGCAAAATTTTGCTGTTTTTTGAGTAATTTTTTTGTTGTATTAAAAAACTCGCAAATTTCTAGCGAAATTTATGATTTGTTAAATATATTCAATAAATTTATGCTAAAGTCAATGTTTTTTGTTTATAGTACACCTTTTTCCCGAAAAAAACTTGACATATGTGATCAGCTAATTTGTATTTCGAAAACCTTAAGTAATTGTTATTTCTTGCAAATTAAGATCGTTTTGCGTTGTATTTAAATTGTTTTTAATATATTTGCATTATTATTGGTTTTGCAGTAAATTTTAATACATAATTACTGATTTCTAAATATCATTAGACAGATTATAGCGACGTAACGACAGATTACATACAGCAATTTAACATTGATTTTAACATAAATTTATTGAATAAATTTCACAAATTTATACACACCACTTGTGTTAATATTATTATTAATTTGTAGTTTAGTTTATTATTTAACTATTTTAAATCATTTTTGGGCATTTTTCATATATAAAACTGAAGATTTTCCAGTAACTAAACAACACTGAGGGCAACCAAAAACATCGATTAAACCATCGATTAAACATAATAGACCGAGAGCCCGCGACGGCCAGACCTTCGTTATTTTATAAAAGCTAAAAGTTTTTCTACGCATGCCCCCTACTTAGGTAGGAACGATTAGCGACATATGAAGTTTTGATCATGGTGGCTTTGGCAGAGAGCAGGTAACAAAGGGGCCTCCAAAGTTTCGTTAAAGTATAAAAGGTAATTTTCTTATATATTTTTCGGGATAGTATTAGAAGTCACGTCACCCATTGCCAGACACATACTATCGTGGTAACCCCCTGCCAGACACCCTTAAACTTTAACAAATTGATAATGTTTAAGGGTATCTGGCAGGGGGTTACCACGATAGTAAGTCTCTGGCAATGGGTGACGTGACTTCTAATACTACCCCGAAGAATATATATAAAAAATTACCTTTTATACTTTCACGAAACTTTGGCTCTTCACGAAACTGAATTTGTATTTAGTTGTACATGTTTCAAATCCTGACTTGCAAGATTTTCTCATTTGTTGTTTATGGGTATTTTTGAAGTGAAAACTTCTTTAGGCGCGTTGTGCAATTTTGTATGGGAAAAATTTGTATATTCGAGTTATCATTTTTACAAGTCACGAAAATATTTTTAAATTTTAAAACACATTTTTTTACTGTTTTTTTTTTTAATTTTTATTTTATTATTTTTATTTTATTCATAAATTCATAAAAATCAAAAAAATTTATTTTAAGAATTTTAAAAAATTGATCTATAATGCAGTTTTTTAAAGTTATATTGCTACTGTCTTTTGCATTCGAGTCATCATGCTAAATAAATATTGAATATATTATATATAAAATTGAAAGTATGTCTGTTTGTCCTTTATGCATTAATACACCATTACCGTACACTAGCCCAAAGGTAACTGGCAAATTTTCTTTTTTCAAAAACTGCACCCAGGGCCCTTATAATAATCTTGCCTAAATGTTGATAATTATTTAATTTGGTTTTTAGTTAAATATCATTTTACACGGTAGTTTGCTTTGATCAATGTTTTTTTTTATGAAATTAAAAATGAAAGTATAATCTGAAACACTTACATTTGTATATCCAAATTATATGTATTGGAATTTAACACATCATGATGTTACAAATTTTATCATCTGTACCAAATGGTGGTAAACAATGGTGGTTTGCGTATGGTATATAATACAGGTTTCTTAAATACAGGTTTCTTAAATTAAGTGAAGATCGATTATTTCGATTTATCGATATTAAGCTCAAAATTACGAGACGGAATTCGCACAAATACTATAAAAAGAAGCATAGCTTATGTATGAATGTATGATTAAACATGGATGGCAATCATGATGAATAAACTAATTACAAATGGTGGCACTTAGCCGATAGTAATTTGCAAAGCAAACGGTAACAATGCACTAATACCAATGAATTTAATACTTAGCTTTCCGCAGGAAGATTTGTAAAATTTAAAATTGTTGATCTGTGACAACGCCGCGTTCTTTAGTCCCTGCCATTGGCATATGAGCTTACTTGAGATATCGTATACCACTGGCAACAGCAGTGATATATTACTAGCCAAAGTGATATCTTAGAGGCGCTGGCGGATGAAGGGTTTTCAATCAACGATAGCATCCCTTTGTCTTAGTTATGGAATATTCTTTGATGACACGCTATTTTTTTTTAAATAAAATGTGTTTGGTAGTAGAAATTACAATGTGTGTCACAACAACCCATAAAAAACTTTTAAGAACAAGGTCCCTCAACAAATTGCTTTCTAAGGTGTTGATAGACGTTGCTTGGAATGCTGATAGATGTGAAACCCAGAATAATTTTAATGATTTTAATTTAAAAATTCTGAAATTTTAATTTGCAATGCTACAATAATTGGAAGATACAAAAAACACAGCTATTTCACAGTTTTAAGTTTTCACTTCTGTCGGCAGTCCTCAAGACTTCCTTCATTTTTATTTAGAGAGGAATTAGAATGTGTATTTATGTATTTAGTTTAGTAACGCGTCGAATAAATATTATATACTAATTAAAGATTGTTTTGTGGAATTATTTTACAATAATTTATCAACATAAATAATTGTTTTAATTTAAAGTATTTAGTTTATTTATTTCGAGAGAAATTAGTATTTTGTTGTGTATGTTTAAAATCGTAATATTATTTGGAGAGGGATTAGAATGTATTGTATGTGTTAAGTCTCATTGACCCATAAATAGTATCATCTGATCATTTATAATCTTATTGTTCCTATATATCAAAACTGTAGCGTCAAAAAGATTAAACTTATTGCGTAGCTATTATTTTTAATTTACGTTTGAATCGGCAAAATGGTCTTTATACCCAGAATACCTATAATTCAATTATAGGTATTCTGGGTATAAAGACCATTTTGCAATTCCCCATTAATGTTAGCTTCGCAATGACTATCAATAACTCTTAAGAACAAACTTCAAAGAGAGCTGGTCTTGATTTAAACTAAGGTTGCTTCACTCATGGACAATTATAAGTAGCATGTTCACGTGTAAGTGATGCCCAAATGTTTTCATTTTGGCGAATGACAATAATACACCTAACATATTTTTTAAAGAGATATTACAATAAAATTTTACTAACAAGTATGTTTAATCCATGTGTAATTATTAAAAAAATGAACGAAAGAAACAGCAGATGGACAATTTTTCTATATATATTCGATCATTTGTTCGATCGAGGAGATTATGTAAATTTAAATCTGATAATAAACTAACCTCAAACAACATAAAGGACACAATAAGTTTTTCTTGATATAATAAAAGGAAAACAAAATTATTTGTTTTGCCTTCTTAACTATTGTGATAAAGTTTTAGTTTGATTAATTTAAAAAGATACTTTGATAAAATGCGATAAAAATATAGTAGATCAGAATGATGAAAATAATAAACTAAACAAACTACAGAAAAAAAACTACAGAACGGTTTCATTCTAAACCTTATATGAAATGCGGCTTTTGCAGACTTTTTCATGACCTTATAATCACTGTTGCAACCAAATGATTGAATTTTTTCTTTCAGTGTCGGAAGGCATTATGAGTTCATAAAGCCCGCTTATAAGATGCTCTTTGTAGCAGTTTTTTAAAATGTCTGTGCATTATTTGCCCATTAAATGTTCATATGATTTTCCAAATCTAGCAAATTAGTTTAATCGTCATACTAGTTTTTGTCATAAATGAAAATTTAAATCAAATCAATGATGTGAACCCAATCTTTTTGAAACTTCTGTAATCCTTAGTATATGAAAAAAATGAATACATTTTTTTACTTTTCACCAGTTTTGACACAGGGTTATACTTTTGCTTTCATAATTACTTTTATTAACAGTAATTTTCTATTATATTTTAATCATATTTTGTTTAATCTAATTATACTATTTTTATTATTTTAATCTAATTTCCTAATTGTACTTCTGTTTTGTTGATTTTAATTTGAATTAATTGTTACTATTTCAAGGCTTTGCCTGTTCGTAACGTGAAATGTTTAAATAAAGTAAAAAAAAAAATTATTAAGAAATTTAGTGACAAAAATAGATTAAAGCTAAATTATGCTCGAAGGGGTTAACCGATTTTAATCATTTTTTTGTTTGGAATATACTTAGTGAGGCTTTATAAAGACTTAAAGATTTAGTCTTTTACCCAAAACATACTCAAATTACAGACAGGCGTTTTATTTTGTTGACGAGACAAACCCACCCCCCGACAAAAGCTAGTTTGTTATTTAAGTTAAGGGTATGTCGTGTCTGACATAATCCGTTGGGACTGGTTGTCATTCATAATAAATAATAAGGAACAAGTGTACAAGGATACACAAAGAAAAGAAAATATCAAAGTTTCCTTTTAAAAAGATTTTAAGTTTACAAAACGGAAAATTGTGTAACTGTCAAAAATTTAATTTTAAGACCCTACAAGCATATTATTATATCAAAACAAAGATCCGCATAAAGCGTCGTTTGCTTCAAATTCTTTAAAGTTATTCCAAGAATAAATTTAAAAAATTCTTACTTAAGTTTACAAAGAAAATAAAACAACATTTTATTGATTTAAAACTTATTTTGCATAATATAATTATTATTTTCTTTTATTAAAACTAATATAAAATAAATTGTTTAATAGCAAAAAAAACTACTGTTTTGTTGTTTATAAAACTAAAATTTTTTAATTTTTTTATTTGTTTTCGATTTTATGAGTATTTTTTTATTGTTGTGAGTTTAGTTTCGTTTTGGTTTGATTTTGATTTTAATTTGAATAGAAATGTGTTTGAAATTAATTTTTAATGCTAAATTGAAAATTAGAAAAATAAATTTTTTCTCTAAATATATTTTTTTTTTAGAAATTTGCATTTTATTATTTTTACTATGAATAGCTTAAAGTTAATAGGTAATGGTTTGTTGATGCGATTAGAATTGATGTTTTATGGGATGTTATGTAAATAGACTGGCTAACTGTTGAATCAACATTGGTGGTATTCTGGAAAATTATTGTTAAAAATGCTTTAGAAGAGCAACAATGTCAGAAAAATTGAATTTTAAAAACTTTAAATGAATAAATATATTCAATTTTTATTCCTAATTCCCTATCAGATATCGTTCATATGAATGTAATTAATATTGGGTTGATATTACTAGGTCATAAAAAAAGTAAGTAGTTTGATAAAAACGAGTATGAAAAACTATTGATTCTTTACAAGTTCGTGTATTTCCATTAAATTTTTGGAATATGATGGACTATACTTGTCAACTATCGAGAGGAAAAATAAACAAAAAGCTTCAAAGGAACATGCATAATCACGATCGAATTTTTTTAAAGAGTAAGTCATTACAAGTTCCATAAACCAAACCTTTCAGACTCTTAAAATATACTAAAATATTCAAAACCTTGGTTTTCATTTAATTTAAACAAGTTTGTTTTAAATAAAAATAACTTCAAAACTTTTGAATAATTTATTAAAAAACTAGAAGGTACCCCCGCACGGCGATGCCCGTGCTTCCCAAATAAAGTGGTTGGAAACTGTTTTTTTGAAGTAAATTCTTTTATAATTTTTTTAATGTCATTTAATTTAACTTATTTTATTAGTAATATATAAAAAGTTTGAAAAAATCTAATAGTGTCATTTGGTGGTCAGCAAAAGCCATTAAGTAAATGTCTCTAAAGCTATAGATAAATTTACATATTAAATGTATGTTAAAATTAAAACACATTTACAGACAAATGGTTTACATACAATAATTTTTATAAATATAGATGGCAAAATATTAAGGTTAGAAAAAGGTTAAAATTTTATTCCAAAGATTTAATTCAAATAATTCAATGTGTCACAAACAATTAGGTGAGCGTAAATATATTTGTTTATTGGATGTCACAATTGTCAATTACTTACTCAGAAACCACCGTACTCGTCATACAAAATAGGTACACTGATACATTGCTACTGGTTTATCGTCCTATTTCATTTAGGCTTATAATCATTTATCAATCCAGAATTTCTGCTATTCTTAAGACGGTCGTATTGCATTTAGAAAATATATTTTATCGATTGTCTGCAATACTCTACTACATTAATGGATACGCCGGTTAAAGAATACTGCCATTTTTAGTGAATATTTTCGTTTAAAGGGTTGCTTCGCTTTATGGTCATCGTTTTATTTCGACATTCCTTCAAACAATTTAAAACAAAAGTTGGAAAAAATAATAATAAGACTAATTTTATTTGTAAATTCAGACTTATATATTATTATTGAAACAGTCAAATCACATCATTTATTAACATATTTGCATATATTTTATAGACCCCTTGCAATAACAATAATAGTTTTGAAAGTAATGGAGAAGCATATTTCCCTCAATAAGTAAAACACTTTAAGCCTGTAGCTTTGATATTGTTTATAATCTTTTTCTTCGGTACTAAGGTTCCAATGAATTCCAATTCTTGCTTCATCAATATGTTTCTAAGAAGATGAAAAGAAACGTCAATTTCCAATTTTTGGAACATTGATGGCAGTTCTGCCAATGCAAGCAGGTTTGTTTAATCTTATATAAGCAATGCTTATTTGTATCGTATTGGTGCTAATGTCGAGAAATATGTACATATTTTATATAATTGCAAACCATAAGAACAGATTTGTTGTTAATTAGAAATATTTGTTAAAAGAAAATGTGGTGGATTTCAATGAACACAATTTTCATAAAATGTACATTGTACATATATGTTTGTTACATTATACATTAACTATTCATTTCAATGATAATTCCGAATAGTGGAAAAAAATTGATCAAAGATAACTAAGCGAATAATTCGAAATTTGAATAAAAAGCCAAATATAAAATATATTTAACATTTAGGCAAACCTTAGGAAAATTAAAATTATTAATTAAAAAAAAACTAAATTAAATCTTAAAATTTCGGCTCCGAGGTGCATTAGTACTAATACTTATACTATTACTAATACAGTACAGGTACTAACCTGTTAATTGCCTTCTTCTGACGAAATTTCAGCCTCCTGAGTGCTCCAGATTTCTCTGGAGAGCTCACACAGACAGACAAACACTTTGTTTTATTATTATAGATAAGTTCAAATAACAAAATATAGTCATAAAGGATAAATTTTCTTTGTTATATTTAAATTGTAAATTAAATTGTTGGCACATTATAATCTAGAAACAATTAAAAAAAATTCAATAGTAAATAATTCCAAACTCAAATTATCCATGCTTCACCTGTTGTATATAATCATAATGAAAAAATACATCCCCATACGATTTCTAACTACATTTTAATATTTTTTAATAATTTAACACATAATTTTTTTTGTTAAAAGCTTAATTCTAATTTTTTTTTAATTATTTTTTATAACTTTATTTAAATAATGCTATTAAGAAATTCGAAAAAATAAAATAATTGTTTGAAAACGTTTAGGATTTATTTTTGTATTTATTCCTCTATTGAATTATAAATTGAATAAATTTTAAATTTAATTTACTTTTAAGAACAATATTAAATAATAGTGATCATTTAACACTTAACATTATTAAAAAAAAATCATTAAAGTTTGTTTTTTTTCATTCTTAATCACGTTTTCTGATATTGTGTGTTGGATTTTAGAATTTAATTTTTTTTATTTTCTTTATTTGTTATGATTTTGGAATACAAAATATTTTTGTTTATGAAGAGTTTTTTGTAAAATTTTAAAATTGTTTTTTTTCAACGAGTTTTACTACGAGACACAAGTCTGAATGATGCAAGAATTTGTGGCAAATGTATTGAATTTCATATTCTAAACTGAATTGTGCAGCTATAAAAAAATATCACTGTTACCAATTACATTTTAGACACTATTATTGTGTAAAAAATTTCGACCTTACTTGTTACCAACTTCTTTATTTTTACAAAAAAAATTTGTCCAAACATTAAAAGAGCTTGCTCTGTGACTTAGGGTCCGTTTATGTTGAAGCTTCGATAAACGAGTCGAGCAGTGATAAAAACGTTGAATAGCGCTATTCTTTTACAGTGTTTATGTTGGAGCTTCGAGAACTTTAATAAAATTTATAAAAATATATGCAATTAATTTAATAATCAATTTTCCATAAACTTAAAAAATTTAAATTAATTAAAACTAATATTTTTATTTATATGTATTTTTTATGAAATAAATAAAATGAGCATCGATCAGAGCTCCGAGAGTAGCGTCGAAAAAGAATAAATTGTTTATCGAAGCTTGACTCGATGCTTGATTCTTTTATCGATGCTTCAACATAAAAACTCCTATTTGAAAGCATGTATTTATTTTCTTCGCTTGAATCACATCGATGGTCGACGCTATTATCGAAGCTCCAACATAAACGCACCCTTACAAACATATCAATTATAGATATGCAAAAATTTCCGTTCCTTGTTTTCCTCAATAAACAATTTTCACTTTAAAATTATTTTAGACACACTCGGGGAACGTTCAGAAACAAAAACTATAGTAGACTCCCGACTAGAATTCTTATTTCGGTTCGAATAAGGATGATGTTTGGCCAACCAAACTGAACTTTCTTCGCTCTTGCACGTTCCCACAATTTCTTCTGCTGTTTTCTTGTTAACTTGTTGACGTTTTTATCATTTGAATTTCGGATTAACGGGTGATTGGGCAATCGAATCCTAGCCAGTTTTCAGGACTGCCGGATGATAAGGTATACTGGCATACCGTGAGCGAGATATTCCTGCTTCAATGTGATTCAATCATATTTCCATATTTTTTTCCTGATGAAGTTCCCAAGCGGTCACCCGTTTAAGTGGTAGACCTTCACAGTGTTGCTTAGCTTCCTTGTAAGTGATGTCGTCTTAGCCACTTCTCCATCTCGCCACTTGATTTGATAGTATTGAAATTTTGAAATTTTATTCAAATTTTATTCAGTGTTTAAATGTAAGTTTTATTTTTCCGATATTCTAGGGTTTTTTTGTTTACGTTTACTTAAATTTTATTTATCTCAATCATCTTGCTTTTGTTTCTTTTGCATCGAAATATAAAATTTTATTTTGTTTTCTGTTTGTTAATTTTTATTTAATTTTTTCTTGTTCTGTTTAAAAGAAAGGAAAGATAGAAAAAAAATTTCTTTCCATTTCCTTATCATTGGGTTGGGAACGGTTGAAAAATAAAAAATTGTTTATTCGAAAAGAAAAATTTACTTAAAAATTTGGAATCTTCCTTTGGATATAAAAAAAATCAGTTATTTTGTTACATTTTTTTGTTTTATTATAGAATTCCTTTACATAGAAGTCCTCTACGGGCTTATGGATATCCTTACTTGTATAAAATCAAGTACAAAGTTAATGTTTGTCGTTTAAAACATTTGTGTCATTTTATATAAAAATTGTATATTCAAATAAAGGTTATATTAATTTTGGTAGTTTACAGTATTTAAAACTAATGAGGAGTGAATGTTGATGATATGAGGTAGAGTGATATTCTTATTTTACGTGTACTACTATCTTTATGAGATCATTTTTCTGTAGTGCACTTGAGTTTTACGCTCACTTCCACATTAGTTAGGTAACAGAACTAGGTAGGATACGGAAAAGAGCATTTAAACCAATATAACTGAACCGTGTATTTATCTTTTTACAGGACATTAGGTCTGGACGCCGGTCTTGGATTAAACGTTTCGTTAAATAAATATGTAAGGCGATTGCTCTGTATTGTGAAAAATAACATCTGTAACAACAAAAAGATAATCTGTGGTGTTTTGTAAGAGTTTATTAAAGTATTAAGCAAATGTAAAATATAACAATGCAGTTGCAGACCTAACAACCTAACAATCATTGTATGGGCGACTTTTTACACATTGACTGGAACTGGAATTTTAGTGATACATATTTAATTGTGTCTATTCAGAAGAAAATATTTTATTCTTTCACATTTACATATTTTTTTTATATGTAATAATAAAAAAAAAGAATTTTTTCGGCAAACGGCTGTAAAGTTTAACTTTACTGCCGCTAGGGAGTTAGCTAAAGTCATACTTTTTAGCCTGACAACAAAAGTAACGTCTAGCGACAGCAAAAGTAACGCCATTTTTATTTTATATTACGGAGGCAGTAAAGTAGCATTTGTTAGTTTGTTATTTTTTCAAACATATTGTATAACCATGACAACAAAAAATAAGTTGATTCTCATATTATGAAATTTTGAAAAGGCTGCTTTGATAAAACAATTTTATTCACACAAATTTAAATGTTTTTTTCTCTTTTTTGGAAGTAATTATGACGATACAAATTCATATTTATAAAAAGTTTGATGTATTAATTTCATATTTATAAAAAATTTAAACGTTTGCCGAAAAAATAGTGCATTTAATTCGGAGCTAAAGTGACTTTTTGTGTTTCGTCTATAATTGTCGGCCTCCCTGCGGTCGGTCAAAATATAGACTCCACACAAAAAGTATCACTTCAGCTCCTAATTAAATAATGTACTATTTTCGGCAAACGGCTGTAAAGTTCAACTTTGCTGCAGCTGGGGAGTAGCTAAAGTCTTACTTTTTAGGCGGCAGCTGCAAAAGTAACGCCAATTTTATTTTATCTGCCGGCGGCTGTAAAATAACTTTCATATTTTTACGGCGGCTGTAAAGTAATTTTTATATTTATACGGCGGCAGTAAAGTAATTTTCATATTTTTACGGCGGCAGTAAAGTAAAATAACATGATATTATTAATTTGTTCAAAACAGAATGCATTTCAGTTCATTTTAATGGATTAAAATCAATAAAAATTAATTTCAGAAAATTTATTACCTAAAACATATTTATAAAAAATTTGATGCATTAATTTCATATTTTTAAACAAATTTAAACGTTTGCCGAAAAAATAGTGTATTGAATTCGGAGCTAAAGTGAACTTTGTGATTTCTCTATAATTGTCGGCCTCCCTACGGTCGGCCGCCAAACTATAGACTCAACACAAAAAGTACATCTTTAGCTCCTAATTCAATTCTATATACTATTATTGTAACTACACATAAAAAAAATAAACGTTAAAGATTTATATAGTTTTTTTCGGCAAACGTCTATAAAGTTTAATTTTTAATTTTTATTTCTTTTGTAGCGGCAATGAAATAATTTCATATTTTTACGGAGGCAGAAAAAGTTGCCATTTCTTTCCATATTTTTACGATATTGGTTAATTATTTTAAACAAATTATATAACTATGACAACAAAAAATAACACATAGTTTGGTTGGATGATGAAATTTTCAATTATCGTATAACAAAGACAACAAAAATACCAACTATTTTGATTGAATTATGATATTTTGAAGTGAAGGCTGCTTTGATAAAAAAATTGTTTATGCAAATTTAAACTTTTTTTCCTTTTCTGGAAGAAACTATGGCGATAAAAATCATATTTATAAAAATTTTGATGTATTGATTTCATATTTATAAAAAATTTAAACGTTTGTCGAAAAAAGGGTTTTCAATTCGGTGCTAAATTGACTTTTTTGTTTCGTTTATAACTGTCCAACTATAGACTAAACACAAAAAGTGGCACTTTAGCTCCTAATTACATAATATACTATTTGGCAGACGGCTGTAAAGTTTAGCTTTACTGCCGCTAGCGAGAAGATTAAATTAAAGCCTTAATTTTTTGACATATAATCAAAGTTGTAAAGTAACGCCTTTTTAATTTTTTTACAGTGGCAGTATAGTAACTTTCATATTTTTACGGCGGCAGTAAAGTGTCACAATTTTGTTATCATGTTTTCACGGCAGCAGTAAAGTACCATAACATGAGATTATGAATTTGTTCGAAACAGGATGATAGTAGCGTTTATTGTAATGAATAAAATCCAATAAAAATTAATTTCAGAAAATCTATTATCTACTAAATCATATTTATCAAAAATTTGATGTATTAATTTCATATTTATAAAAAATTAAAACGTTTGCCGAAAAAATAATGCATTTAACTCGGAACTAAAGTTCCTTCGTTTACTACGCCAACTCAATAGAAATTTATCGACAACAATCAATAAAATATATTAATTCAAAAACGTTTTTGATCAAACTCATTAAACACCAAACACAAAAATATTTAAGAACATAATCTTCATAAACTACAATATTTTTCATTCTTTTCCTATATATTTTTACATAACAAAAAATGTCCAAATCACCGAAAGATTTATATTATGAAATATGTAAAAATTAGTAACAGCAGGAAAACTATTGAATAAGGAAGAAAATATTGCGCAAATGATGGGAAACATAAATTAAAGGTGATCCGAGTTACGAGGGTGAAATGGGGTGAACTTTTAGTGGTAGAAATGGTTTTTCATGATTTTCAGCGCAACTAGACCTTCTATCGCAAAAAGAGGAAATCAGCCAATATTAAACCATTATTCTATTTATTGTCTATTATCTTGTATAAAACTGTCTGGTAATACGTGATACGAACATTTGTTTAAAATTCTCTTAAGCTTGGAAATTAATGAATAATATTTATTACGCTCATTGTCGAAAGTACAATAGCTACAATACCCACAGTCAGTCTATCAATGCTTGTTATATAACTGGCTAACACAACATTTATGTTTTTTGAATGAAATGTTTTACTAAGTCTCTTTTCAAATGTTACGCTTTGACCCATATTGTTAAGATTTCTGTATTCCAGGATTTAATTTAAAAACCGGTTGTATTTGAGCGAAAAAGTTGGTTCACCTGTTCGATTTAGATAATTTATAAGGCATTCAACTATCCATGCGGATATAATTTGTCATTTACAAAGTGAATTACAAAGAAACAAAATAATAATATACCGATAGCATTCAACTAATTAAAACCAGTTCTAATCAAAGCTCACTTTATCTCACGACTAATCCATACATCAAATTCCTAGCAATCACCAACTAACCACCAAAATGACATCATACAATTTTAACATATTTTTTTTGTTTTATTTAAATTAAATTTGGAATATTATTACTATTTCGTTTTTTCATTTTTCTCTTTTTTATACAAAAGACAGCGAATTAAAAAAATTGAAATTAAAATAAAACGTCAGTCGCAACAATTTGTCAAAGAACTACCTAAACTAAAAAATCGTGTTTCTTTTATAATTTTGTTGGTGTTTTTTTTAAAACAAAAAAAAAATTTTTTTGACAACAAAACTACAGAAACAGAAACAAATATGTATAAAGATTAATGAAGGAAGTTCGACTTAATAAGAAAAAAATTGACTGAAAAAAAATAAAATTTTTGGAATTTTTTGGTTATTATGAAACAGAAAAGACAATCAGGTAACAACATAAGTTATAGGAGTATAGAAGTCGATAAATATTTATTTATTTGATTAAATTTATTTCTATTTAATTGAGTTAAAGAATTTACCATCACAGTTTTACTATTACAGAAATCGAATTAGGGAATGGTTTTATGGTATTTAAATCGGCTTTATATATGCGATGATGTTTTTTCAGTTAAACGAAAAGAATTTGATAGAAAAATTTAGAAGAAATGTTTTTTTCTTACAAATAAGAAAACGGTATACATGAAAATAAATACCCATGATCCTAACAGTATATACTATAAAACTGAATCTAATTCTGGGATTTTTTAGAAAAACATATTTCAAATAGTAATAGGAAAATGAAAAAAAAAAATCCAAAGAGCATATAAAGTCTAAGGATTGTGGCCAGGGCATGTTGTTTAATTGGGTCAATAATTTATTTAACTATCCCTTTCTCAACTGAGTACAGACATCGCTACAATAACATGAATTATTCATACTAAAGCTAGAAACACAACACGGGCGAAATCGTCCGACGACGACGTTAGTAACATTAGAATACACAGCGATATACGAACTACAGCGATAAACGAAAGAGTTTTTTCGTCGGTGAAAATTTAGATTCTATTTCTAATTTATCGTCGCGATGATTATTGCCAGATGTCAATTTTATTTTTATTTGGCTGCAAAGATAGTTGTTAATGTTATTGTGACAGTGCCGCCAACTGAAAAATATGATTTTCTGATGTTTTTCGCATATCTGAGGTTGTAATCGTTTTGTTTTGAGTTGTCAACTGAATTACTTCGGTCTGAAAGACCTAAGTATTACATTCATGAGCCAAAAGTGAAATTCTTACCCCCACTTTTTTTGGCATTTCTCGACGTTTTAGGACCTACTGATTCTAAAAAAGCAAAAAAAAGAAATGTATGTCTGTCTGCCGGCCGGCCGTCCGTCATTACCTACGCTGCAGGGAAAACCGCTGGAGGGATTTCTAAAAATAGGTTTACTCAAGGTACAGGTTCGAAAGGACGCTGTGCTCGATAACTGTACCGGAAGTGTGTCAAAAAATCATTAAGTGTGTCAAAAATAGCAAATTTTCATATTTTTGGCTTAAAACCCGTTATTTTAAGTGATTACGAGTAGGAACATTAAATTTGGAGAAATCTTGATGGTAGGGATTGGTATGTGAGATCAAAAACTAGATTATTGCATTATAAGTTTGTCAAAAAAATGTTGTCAAGTGTGTCAAAAGAAAGATTTTTACTTATTTTTTTACCCAATTTTTGGGAAAAAAATAAACTTAATTATTTGTTTGAAATGAAGTTTTATTATTATTATAGAGAATTATGGCATTATAAGTTTGTCAAAAAAGTGTTGTCAAGTGTGTCAAAAGAAAGACTTTTATTTATTTTTTTACCCAATTTTTTGGAAAAAAATTAAATTAATTATTTGTTTGAAATGAAATTTTATTATTATTATTGAGAATTATGGCATTATAAGTTTGTCAAAAATATGTTGTCAAGTGTGTCAAAAAATGATTTCATCTATTTTTTCGCCCATTTTTTGAAAAAAAAAATTAGCTGTTCTTATGACGTATATGTAATTGAAAATGAAATTGGACATGGAAATTTTTGAATTTGTTATAGTTTTTGAAATATTTTTGGAATTTTGATAAAAGTTTGTATTTTTGATTTTGTAATAATTTTCGCAATATTTTTAGAATATTGGAAAAAGATTTAATTTTTGATTTTGTAAGAATTTTTGGAATATTTTTAGAATTTTGAAAAATTTAAAATTTTTGATTTTATTATAGTTTTTGGAATTTTGAAAAAAATTCAATTTTTGATTTTGTAATAATTTTTACAATATTTTTAGAATTTTGGGAAAAGTTTGAATATTTAAGAATTTTTTGAATATTATTGGAATTTAGAAAAAGTTTAAATATTTGATTTTATTCTAATTTTTGGAATATTTTTGGAATTTTGAAAAAAGTTTGATTTTATTTAATTTTTAAAATATTTTTGGAAGAAGAATTTGGGAGAAATATGAATATGTGATATTGTAATTTTTTCTCGAAACGCTAAATGGAGAGGTTTTTGAGCAGTTTGCTGAGTGTATCATCTTTTCACTAAATTACGTTAACTAAATTATGATCTGTTATAATTTTCCCGAAACGTATTGATGTTTCGTGTTAGTTTTGTAATAAATTTCTAAACAGAGATAAAACATACTTGTACTTTAACAAAGAGTTATGTTTGATATACATCACTGCCCAAAACTAAAAACCATGTCCTCATAAAAGTTTTTTGCCGAAAACTATATCAAAATCCTTAACCCAGACCGAAGTCTTGATATCTCAGAGCTGTGAGATTTCAGCCCTCCATATTTTTCAGTTTATATTCAAAGTTCGGTTTTATTCATTTATATATTTTCATAATTTGTATTTTGTATTTTATTTTTTAAATTAGTTATTAGTAGAAAAATTATTATTATTTATTTATTAGTAAAAATTAGTTATTTTTAAAATTGAAATTTAATTTGTAGAATTCATTTTGACAAACAACAAAGTATTTTAGTTTATGCAATTTTATATTTGACAGCTTTTTACGCTGACTCCTTTGTTGTGGTTACAACAGCATTGTAGACGTTTTTTTTATCGACCGACGTTATCGTCCGTGTTGTG
Source organism: Diogma glabrata (assembly GCA_963693315.1). Lineage (NCBI taxonomy): Eukaryota > Metazoa > Arthropoda > Insecta > Diptera > Cylindrotomidae > Diogma > Diogma glabrata. The sequence continues at coordinate 141,563,252 of OY856188.1, read as the reverse complement.
TTTCTACCTTATGGGTAGGACCCAGTTCATTCGCTTTAAAATCAAAATTAAGCATCAAGAAACACATTTTATTTAGCTTTCATTATTTTTATATAAAACAATTAATGGAAATTTAAAATTTTAGTTTTTATTCCTGATTTCGATGTTAAGTTTTGATCACCTGATCAACTTCAAGAGAAGCTAGGTATTAAATTTTAATTTATAATTTGATTGTTTATACTTACATCTCTATTTATATTAAGTTGTGAAACATAATGTGGTTAACTTAACACAACACTCCTCCACCCAAAAGATTAGGGTTAAATAACATTATTTTTTAATATACTATACTCTTTTAATATACTCTATACCGTATACATATACGGTTAAAGTTTAATTACATCAGTCATATTTTATAAGAATCTTATTTTTTATTTTTGAACTCTTTAGTTAAGATTAGATTGATGGTATCTGAATTAATTAGTTTTTAATGTTCTTAGGATTTTACATCTGTTTTAACGCCCGTTCCTTTTAACTTTATCAATTTCATATTTTCATATGATACTGATAAAAATTGTTAGAGAATCTTCTAGTTAAATTTGTAATATTTAGAAAAAGATTATTATAAATTTGGTACAATTTTTCAATCTAGTTAAATAAAAAGTGAATTAGTATATGAATTCTATATAACATGTATTTTATTTCACATCATATTTCACATTATTTATTTCTCAGAATGAGTTTTATTATATTTCAGGCACATGCATTTATAATTAATTTTGAATATGTAAGTTACGTAAAAAGCATCCATATCCTCCTTAAATACTTTATGATTGTATCCTTAAATTAATTAAATCGTCATTAAATTTCTATAAAACAAGAATTTCAGTGGTTTTAGTTAAATAGATGATTCACTGGTTTGTTTAAAAAACTTTTGAAAAAAAGGCAATACAAATTTTGTAAGAATTTTTAATTTTTAAAACCAAAAATATTGCAATCTCAAAAATTTAATGTTAGATTTAGAATTACCTAAGCAATTTTTTCTTTAAAAAAAATGTTGTAAAAATGCGGGTACCATCAACAGCGCCATATTTGAAAATATTTTTTTAGTTTAACACAGCTTTAAAAAATTGCTACAAAATTTTAAATAATTTTGTTTATAAGTTCTATCAATTACCTTACCAATGAGTTATTAATGACTAAAATCAGTTCTGCCAATCGTTAGCAATCGGTACCCAAAGTTACACATATTTTCTTGACCCGTAAAACTTTGCCGCCACTAGTGTTTCTTTTTCTCGAGAAATTTCTCGAGAAATTTAACAAAATTTAGCAAAATATTATTAATTAAGTTGAATGTTTAGTTTTAACTTTATCTACCTATATTCTCGAGAAATATTTCAGATTTTTGTTAAATTTCTCGAGAATTCTCGAGAAATATTTCTCGAGAAGAAACACTAGCCGCCACCCTGTGTCATCCCCAGAGCAAAATGTTATTTTCCGAAAAAAAGGCATTTTGATTTTTATATTGGCTTTAAAATAATTTTAAATATGTATACCTCAACAACTTTTTCTCGCATGCTTCCTCGCGTATGATGGAGACCATGTGTGTTAAGGAAACACCCATGTTAGTTACCATCAGCCTTTGACTGATCGACTATCCAAGCAGACTTACAGCCGATTGCACAACATCAACCACACACAACACAGTGTTAGATGCCATCACCTTGCGCACAACCTCTAATCACTGAACCACTGAACCAGATAAAACTACGAGGGAGCAACATAAATTTCGATTGACTATAACATAACATTGCATTACATTAAAACGATTTGACGTTAACGTTGTTGGCATAACGTGCCCACATCCTTAAGAAAACGCAGTTTTTAAGGTCATTTTTATAACGGACGCACCAACGTCGCAGCATCTAAAGCTGCTGAACATAGCAATTCTAACCTATTCCACAACATCATTAAGTTATCAAAGAAAGTTTTTCTTCTCTTTCTTCTAAAACGCAAATGCTGAGTAAACTTTACTCGATAGTAATTATAGTAAATCTTGGGGATGGGTGGCCATCTAAATCTTTTAATACGGTACGGTGTACCTTTAGAACAAAACCTTCGAAATCCAAACATAATACGGACATTTGATTTTACCACTCTATGTTTAAAGACAAAGCTCAGCACTCCGTCACTGGATGTAATTTGATTAAAAAACGTATTGCTGCAAATTAATTAAATAATAATATAAAAAACGAGTAAATGACAATCAAAACGATGCCTGTAGTATTAATAATCATCAAGTCAATCGTCTTTCAGTCTTTCAGAGTAACTCTAGAATTATGATTTTAGTTGATTGGGAGCGAATGTTTCGGTCATGCAAAAATAAATGATGCTTTAAGTTTAGTTCTGCTACTTATTTTACAATCAATTGATCAATTACAATCAATTGCTTACAATCAATTTGATTGCGCGTCTTTTAGTTAAAAGAGAAAACGTAAAAACAAAAAAATTGGAACATTTTTTTTTTTAATAAAAAGTGTTGTGTAATAGGGCTTACAATATGTGTCACAACAACACATAAATACCTTTTAAGACCTAGGTCTAGACCTGGATCCCACAACAATTGGTGTTCTAAGGTATAGATTAACGCTTTTTTTAAACATCTGCGGTTTGAAGCCACCTAAGACTAAGTGTTCCGGCAAACTATTCCATTTGTACGCAGTTCGGACAAAGAAGTCTCTCTGCGATCTGCTAGTATGACAGCGCGGGATCTTTACCGCTTCACCAGTTGCGGCAGCCGATTGCCGAGTGGAACGGGGGTAAGAATAAGTTTGAGGCATGATGCCGCTGCTTTCATCTGAGCACTGCTGATGACGATATTTGTAAAAAACAACGAGGTCAGCAACAGTGCGACGATGTTGTAGGGAATCAAGTTTTGATGTCAAAGTTCGATCACCCACAATTCGTATAGCCCGATTTTGAACAGAGTCTAAGAGGGCCAAGATGGAAACAGAGGTAGCACCCCAAACTTGACAGCAGTACTCCATACAAGGACGAATATAGGACTTATAAACATGGAGCAATTAGTATGGAGTGAAACATTTTTTACATCTATTTAGGAGGCCGAGTTTTTTAGACGCGCTTTTTGCCATCGCCATTACATGATCGTTCCAGAGTAGGTCATTTGAAACTGGGACACCCAATAAACGAATCCTTTTACATTCACCTATTGGTTCATCACACATACTGAATAAAATATCTTTGGGGAATTCGGTCTTTAATCTGGAAACAATCAACAGCTGTGTTTTGGTAGAGTTGAAATTGACAAGGTTTTGGTCACCCCAGTCGGCGACTTTATTCAGGTCTTTGTTCACGTTTATGGCAGCGTCTCTCCGGGCAGGATTAATTCGTTCGTGCATTTTACCTTTTGAAGGAAGGGGCTCGAACGACTTTTGCAGAGTACTATCATCTGCAAAACTATTTATTGGGTTGCTGGTGATTTTCAACAATTCGTTGATATAAATCAAAAATAGGGTTGGGGACAATACTGAGCCTTGGAGTACACCAGCGTTAATTGGTTTAGACTCAGAAGAAAATCCGTCTAAGGAGACCGAAATGTATCGGTTGGATAGAAAATTTTGAATCAGCCTCACAGCATTGGGATGAAAACCGTACGCAACGAGCTTGTTGATTAAGTTGGCATGCCAGACTCGATCGAATGCCTTGGAGATGTCTAAAGCGATAACGTATGTTTCACCACCTTTATCAAGTATGCTGTTCCAACAATGCGCTACATAGTTTAATAGATCGGTAGTTGATCTTTTGTTTCGAAAACCGTATTGGCTGTCAGATATTAAATGATTTTCTTCCAGAAATTTTGAAATATGTGTATTAATATAATGCTCATAGACTTTGGATAGGACCGATAGTAAAGCTATTGGCATGTGGAATAATCAACAGAATCAATAAATAGTTCCATTCTATTCTTTTTGTTAACAAATTTATTTTCAAATTTTTTTGTTATTTAATAAAATAAATAACATATAAAATAATCAATGAATAACACAAACAATTTTTTTTTCAATTTTAATTAAAAGAAAGAAGACACATCACAAGTAAAAAATGTGATATTAATTTTATTAATTTTACGTAATCTGCCGACCAAAAAAATGGTCAAGTATATATAGTATCTTCCAGTATTTTGTTTCTTTTTCTATTATCCTTCTCATTATACATAAATTAATAATTTCTCCTTCCAATATCATCCAAATAAGAATCTATTCAAACGAGAAAATATTCCCCTCCAACCATTCTTATTATTTATCAAAGCACAAAACTGTATTCGATCTACATATAACGTTATGACCAAGCTTTACATAACAAACATTTCTATGTAGACACAAACAAGTATTGTTAATTGGTATTGAGTGCAATTAACTAAAAAAATATGTTAAAATATTATTGATATATGTAAATGCTTTTATGTCTGTTTCATTTTAATAGGCCGGAATTGAAATAAATTGGCAAATTATTAGCTAATTTTTTTATATGTAAATATTCTTACTTTTAGAGAAATAGTTGAAATATTCAGTCGTTACAATTGTGCTAATTATTGTGCAATTCTACTACTTAGCATTGTCCTCGCTTAAATTTTTTCTGAACCTTAGGCAACAAGACAAGATACAAGACAAGATGGCAGAGGTTGCTAATCAGAATCTCTTTCTAATTCTTGTAAACTTGTAGTCCGAGCAATAGATCTTGATCTGTAACCTACTTCAATAATAATGGAGGAATTCGCTTTTGCGCGACTATAAAGCTCTCAGTATCGATAGTGTCGATACTACCATTTTGCCGATTATCGATTTAGTTGAGGTATATCATCAAATTTCATACATCGGAAGCACATTCCTAAGCCACAATATAATTCGGCTTTTAATATGAGTTAGTTTATGAATATGATCTTTTAAATGCATTAAAAAAATACAGAGGAGCATTTGATTCAGTCACAGATGATTTTTCAAATATTTTCTGAAAAGACTAAATTATTAAGGGTATTTGCTGCTTAAACAGGGTATGTTACCAGATTGTGATTGTGTAAAAGTCATAAAAGAATATGACTACGACTGTACCCTATCTCCCACAGCTTAAGCGATCTTAGGCATAATTAACTGTTATAAAAGTTTCTTATCAGCTGTTCCAGCTTTTATCCAGATTTATTTAATACACTCTTTAAAAAAATAGTGTAAATTTACCCTTATAGTTATAATATAGGAGGCAATTGAATGCCTCCAATTATAAAGGTAAATTTACAACAGTGCGTAAAAAAAAGTTTACAGATTTTGTCGTAATTCACCATTTGGTTTAAGATATGTATTATTACACAAAAAACATTAATTGTAAGGCATATTCGAAGTATGTATTTATCTATTTATTTTGATGGAAATCTACAACAAATTGGCTAAATATACACACAAAACCACAAAAAATTGTGTAAATTTAAATCGAGTTGTGTAAATTTAAAACATTTTTGATAGATTTTTATGCACTAAAAGAAGTATATTGCCTCGAAGCTACTCGACTTTAATCCACGACTATTTAACCCAAAATCTGTGTAAAATACCTCAATCAAAGAGTATTGATAGTCTATGAAAGGCACTGGGGTGGTTTGATAGTCTATGAAGGAAACTGGTTACGGTTTTATATAAGGAAGTAATTCGAATGGTAGTATTATTGTTGAACATCTAGTGTATGAATGTTTTTAGACCACCTGTAATTATTAAAGTGTTGTTTGAAGAAAGGATTGGTCGTACACAGTTTTTCTAATAAATAAAAATAAAATAAAATTTTTGTTTAATTTTGTATTTAATAAAAGTAACAATCAAATATTTTAAATTAATTTATAAACTTAAATTAGTTACCGTTTATTAATTTAATTTATTTTTTAATTTTTTTTTCGGAACCAATGCCTTTCAACACACTTTTACAAATGAAACAAAGAAAGTATATATGTATATAAAATATGACAATAGGCATAAACTATGCATACGGTTTATTTTTACAACGAATGTTGCGTTTTTACAATGCAAATGTTTAAATTTACGTAGTTGGGCGGAAACAGAACACAAACTAAACACATATGTACTAAAACCGCAAGTTATTTTAAAAAGACATAAGTTATTTCAATATTACACATTTGTTCGAACTTTTAAACTTATGATTTTTAGATATGAACTTTTTATACCATGGTTGGAAAATTACACAGAAAACGAAGCTAACTTATAGTTATCATCACCGTGATTTTGCGGCTCATTATTTCTATTTTTTAGAGTGCAACTGCTTAATGCGGTATAAGAAGAATACTAAAATTCCAATCACATGGACACCTAAATTCCAACATGCTTGTTAAGAAGAATTGTGCAAAGCCACTCTTTCATAGCATTCAGTATCTTCAGCTGTACTATGTAGCTATTATGGTGGATTCGTTGCATCTGATACAATGATAGGATATGTAGTGCAGTAATTTGACGAAGAAACCCCGTTAACAGTTTTGTACTCAGTACATCTTAAAGACGCTCAAAATATATACATATATGTCGTTCGTAATAGAGAACTACTTGTGGATTACATTTCAGGCATCTTCTGGGAAGGCACGCATTTATACTATTTACCAACCATATACCTCAATATTTTGCATATAAACAAAATTCATAAAAATCGTCCCTCCGTTAATTTCGCCACTTAGTTTTCAGTGGTTGATTCACCACTGATATGCAGAATTTGTTGGCGTTGACCATTTCGTAGTTGACGTTCTTGTTAAAACCGTCTTTAATTTTAGTATAATGATCTCCCAAGTGGTGTATCATTTCTTGAACATCTGATGCCCTATTTAATAAGTTGTTTATACGGCATATGTGCTGCTTTGTGTTTGCCATGTCAATTGCTAAAAGATGACACAAATCTTCTAATTGATCAAGTATTGCACTTGTGTACTGCAACTTCATATGTTATAACTCCACTCATAATGTTTACGATAATCAACAACAATACGCCATTTTTATTATTACTATTATCGGAGTTGTTAGGTACCAGTAATAATAGAAAGTTCTACAGAGAATTAGATTCTGTTCAACCAAGCAATAATGACTATATAATTGTGAGTTAGGATGTTAATTAGAATAAAAATATTCTTCATTCTATGAATTCACACAAAGTAATGTCTAGAAATTTAATGCGTTAACTCCCATATAATGTAAAATCATTTCCATAATATGGAGTCTAATGACAGTAGAAAAAATTCAGGTTAAGTAAATAAATTAGTGAGGATGAAGTTTCAACTTTGAAATAGTCATCGCCTCAATTGCGTGATTGATTGATAGCGTGTCTGCCTAAGGATTTGAACAAGGCACTGAAGAGGAAGGTTCCAATTCATCCGATTCGATTTCACAAGTTAAATGAGAAGTTTTTTCCTGATAAAATTCCAACCATACCTTTGAATTGAAAATAATTTCAATTACTTCCTTGAGTTTATTTCTGTTTCAAAAATCCCCAATAGTGTTCCAATTTTTTGTTATTTCAATGTCCTGTTTTTGAAAAATAAAAATAAATAATATAATTGTTGGAAAACCCCATTTACAGTCATAAATATTTTGCTTATAAAGTACTTTTGTACATAAAGCATCATAATAATTTTATTCAAATTGTGTGAACTATTTAAAAAGTATTAATATGGAAATTTAAACAATTTTGGCGCAGCTAAAAATTTCAATTTATAATGAATATTAGTGAAAGTGGCTAGCTCAAAGTAGTTTACAAATTTAAATCTACGTCAAAATATAATTCGTTTCACTATTAATATATAATGTCCAATTTTAATTGTATATTTACTTCAAAATCTGGTGATTGTGTTGATACCATTTTTTTCAAATCATCAAATAGCATCCAGCAGTTATCTCGTCTTCGACAAATAGCTGTAAAATGTCCTACAGTTTGTCAATTCCCTCACAATTTCCATTAATTTGGTCTTAATCATAGGTTTCAAGTAGTTTAAATTAGCCTGAGAAGTAAAAATATAAAAAAAAAGGTCGGGTCAAGTGCGAATATAACTCGCTCGCCGAGGGTTCCGTGTATATAATAATATGAAAAAACAGTATTTGCTAATGTAATTATACGTTGGGTTGAATTTTACCCATAACTATGACATAATGGTGGCAACATTTTTGAATTTAATTCGTTTATTAGTCAAACATAAATATAGTTTTTCTCGATAACAAACCGATAACAAACGGTTACAATTCTCGGACCATGAAGATTACTAGATTTCAATGGTCAGCCCGAATAATGTTTTTATGCTGAGTTCATCTGACTAACCATAATCTATTCAATATTATTTTAGAACCCTAATATTATAAAATATTTTCTGAATTAGTTACTAAATTATACATTTGCTGCAAAGTAACAAAATTGATCCTCAAAAAATTGATCAAAGAATTCAAAATTCTACGTGAAATTCTTCACAAAAACACGATTTTAAATCGAAAATGGTGACTTTGAAAATTTCGGAAAACGGTTTTAGACTAGAAACAAAATAACCTTTCATATAACACCCCACTTGTCCAGGTCACAAATAACTTTTTTTCGAAATTTCTTCTTTCAACCTCCTTCTAAGGAACATTTGAAATAATGAGATAACCGCTTTTCGTTCAATCTTTACAAAATTACCTATGACTGTGAATTTTTTCAATTTTTCGCTTTTGTAATGTTCGATGATAAAGGGTGGGACAGAATCAAATTTTCACATTTTTATAAATAAGTCCAAAACCGTGTTCTCGAAAATTACAAAAAAAATATTTTGAACTACAAAAAAAATCACCTTTCATATGACTCCCCACTTGTCCAGGTCCAAAATATTTTTTTTTCAAAATTTCTACTCACAACTCCCTCCAAAGAACAATTGAGATTATAACGACCAAAAAAAATTTTCATTTTTTTTTTGCAAAGTTCCTACAACCGTGAATTTTTTTAAATTTTTTCGTTTGTAATGTTCGAAGATAAGTGGGGGGGACAAAACTAAAATCTCACTTTTTCCAAAATAAGTCAAAAACTGTGCTTTCGAAAATTACAAAAAAAATTGTTTTAGACTAGAAAAAAAATAACCTTTCATATGATACCCCACTTGACATGACCAAAAATATTTTGTTTTCGTAATTTTCACTCTCAACCCCCTCCAATGAACATTTGAAATTATAACAACCAAAACAAAAAAACGGATTTTTGTATGCAAAATTCCTACAACCTTGAATTTTTTCAATTTTTTGCTTTTGTAATGTTCGAGGTTAAGGTGGGGGACAAAAAAATAAATACACGTTTTTGGAAATAACTTAAAAACTAAGCAGTCGATAATTCATTGAAAGGACTTTTTGAAATATTTGAATTTTTTTTGATTTTTTTAAACCAAACTCGATTCTTTTGTTTTACTATCTCCTTATCAATGTCCATAAAATATTGATAAAAACAAATATTCATAATTTTCTTGTTTTCTTTACGCCTACTGGACAAATACATTGTAACTGTAAAAAATTTCAAGTTGATAGCACTTATAATTTTTGAGAAAATCGATTATGTAGAAATTCGGACGGACACCGAAGTCTCACCAATAGGGTACCGTTTTTACTTTTTCAAAGTACGGAACCCTAAAAATTAATAAAATAATAATACACATATAGTGATTTGTATCTGTACCTGCCTGAGGCGGCGTTGTTAATTCAGCACCCATGCAGTTTACTCTACAACATTTTATTACACGGCACAATAGAAAATTTTGTTCAACTACAGGGTGGCTTATAATTTTTGTTTTTTTAAATTTTTGTATTTTATTTTTTTTTGTAAATGAAAGTATAAATTATAAATTTTTTTTAAGCTAATTATGAAAAATTATATCTTTTAGATGGCTTCCATTCTCCTGTTGGCAGTTAATGGCTCTACTTAAGACATTTTGCATTACGTTGCGCAACGTTTCTGCTTTCAATTGAGCAATTTCTGTCCGAATATTATGCTTTAGCTCCTGCATATTTTGTGGTTTGTTGACGTAAACATTCCTTTAAGAAACTCCACAAAAAAAAATCTGGGGCCGTCAAATCTGGAGAACGAGGTGGCCACGCGAAATCTGCATTTTTTGAAATTATTCGGTTATCGAAAAGTTCTCGTAGAAGTGCCATTGTGGCTCTTGCGGTATGAGCTGTAGCTCCATCTTGTTGGAAACATATGTTACGATTATTGAGAACAATCGGACGTAAAAAATTTTCTAACATGGTGCGGTATACCGCCCCAGAGACAATTTCTGGCTCGTTAAGTTCATTTTCTAAGAAATATGGACCAATAACTTTAGCAGCCATGATTCCACACCAAACAGTGCACCTGAGAGGGTGCAATTGTCGCAGAGGGTGCAATTCTCTGTACCCCAAACTCGGCAGTTCTGTTTATTAACATATCCATTTAAATGAAAATGTGCTTCATCGCATCGATCGTTCGGAAACATAATAAAATTCAACAATTTTTACACGTTCTTGCTTTGAGTATGATGACATTATAAAATTTTATAAAATTTTGTTTTATCTGCAAAAAAACTAAAATAAAAAAATTTAAAAATACAAAAATTATAAGCATTTCAAATCAGTCAGTCCAAGTTGGCCCACCCTGTACTTGGCTAAAATTCTTTTGTAAAAGAAATTCATTTTGTATTTGTAATGTTGAAAAAGTTTTATTTCTCGCCTTACAACCTTTATTGCATGAAGATATTTCCTCCAGACTTGGCATTGTTCAAAATAACTTTGTGCATTAATATGCACAAGGATAAAAAAGGATCTCATAGTTTTTTTTTTAATAATTGCGAAGTCACTGCGCAGTTATTAAAAAAAAAACTATGAGATCCTGTTTTGGCCGAAAACATATTTTGTAAACTTTTGACGTGCATATAATAAGTATTCTTTGAAATTCCTGTGGTGTAAGTATCATGAATTATTTGGAAGAATAGACTTTACTTTGCAATTTCACTAGATTTATTGTGAAATGTGACGCTATCAAACATTGCCGGTATAAATAATTGGAATGCACTATCAAATGCGCAAGCAATTGAGAGTATTGTTACTTGTTTGTCTTGTTAGCAGCCTTTAGTTTCATAGAACTTCCGTTGCTTAAGATTGGAATTTTCTGTAGTTTTTCGTGTAATATAAATATTTCGTGTATTTCGTGGATGTTGCTAGACCACGCAAATTTTGCAATTCATTTAGATTTGATATATGTTTTGTTATGTATTTGGACATTTTTTGGCATATCCAGCAAGGCATTTTTCCCCAAATTCTTCTTCTTCTACGGATTTTGAACAAGAATCAAATGCATGCAAATTTTTTAAACATATGTAGCACTTGTGTGCGCCCGACGAAAGATCGTTATTATTGCATGCTGGAGATTCCGGAATTTGTATGTCAATATGTGTGAGTGTTTTATTTGTTTGTTTTGTTGCTGATAATGTTTCAACTACAGATTAATTTTGTGTTTCTGGACCGTTATTAGGAATTGTAGTGCTCCATTAAATTAAATCTTCCTTTAAGAAAATGTATATGTTTAAATATAAACATATCCACTCTCATTAAAGATTTAACTTTGTTAAATAATTGGGTCTTTAAAATTCCGAAAACAGCTTCGAGTGCTGCACTAGACGCCGGCAATCGGCCATATCCAAAATTATCACGGCAGATAGATGACCAAAGATTAAACCATTTCATGTTTTTTATTAATTTATTTACTAGTTGTGGAAGGTAGTGAGTGTTTAGCAGAAACACAGAAATTTCCAAAAACACGTTTATCCTTAGCCCATTGTTGCCATAGATTTACCATATGCTGCTTGTCGTTTGTTTTGTTGTTATAAACTCGTTCATCTATTTATAAATTGTAGCTTTGCTCTAAAGTCTAAACCTTCTAATACTTCATTCATTAGAATATGTTTTAACTTTTCTTTATAAAATTCGCAGAGGGTTTTTGTCCCGTTAGCTGTTATCCTTTTGTTTATATTTATTTGCTTCCTTGATGAAACGTGCTAGTATCAGCTGACTGATACCTGCTCAATAAAATGTTTTAACTCGTAAACGAGATATTTTTAAGAGTATAATTTTATGAAGTGAGCAACATCATATATAGCAATTAGTCAGTTCTTGATTATGCCAAATTTTATTAGCATAATCGACAATCGTCAATGTTCATATAGTTAGTAAATGCACAAATTTTAGTAGTAAGTAGTGCTATTGATGCGTCACAAGTGAAGTCTCGTAGAGGTGTAGCACTTTTTTGAATCCATCACATTAATAATATAGCCATATAGCTATTGTATTATGATCGGCAATCTATCTTGATGAGCAATTTTCTTACCAATGCTGCCAGTAGCATCAATTGCTATAGAGGCAGGCTCTCTTAGCGAATATTGTCTATAAACGTCCAACTAACATTTTAACCAATATTTTGTTTAGAATGGATCTAGACCTATAAAGTGAATTATATTTGTGAATATGGACCGCTTTGCTATAGATAAGGATATTGTTGGATTATTATCTAATATCTGATATTCCAGCATACTTATTCTTACCTTTGTGAAGAGTTTGCTGTTTATATAAATGAGAAGGTTCGGGATTATTTGGTGCCATTTTGTGCTTAGATTCTTTAATTGGATCATTGCTGTAGTATTTGCTTCACATAAATTATGGCCTATTACGTGACGTATAGAATTTCGCAAATACCTTTCGATTCATTTACCAATTTCTTTGACTTTTGTAAGCTCCAAAATCTCAAGATCATTCTGCGACATAAAAGGATTCGTATCTCGATTTGTTAATATATTAATTACTTCGGTTTTGAAAAAACCTAAGTATTGCATTCATGAGCCAAAAGTGAAATTCTTACCCCCACTATTTTTCGCGACGTTTTTGGACCAACTGATTCTAAAGATGCAAAAAAAAATGTATGTCTGTCTGCCGGCCGTCACAACCGACGAAATCTAGAAAACCGCTGGACAGATTTCCAAATTTTTTTTTTCTAAAAATAGGTTTACTCAACGGAAAGCGCCGAAATGACGATGTGTTCGATAACTGTACCGAAAGTGTGTCAAAAAAATCTTCAAGTGTGTCAAAACAAGGAAATTTGCATAATTTTTGCTTAAAAACGTGCATTTTAAGTGATTACGGTTAGAAACATTAAATTTGAAGAAATCTTGATGGTTGGGATTGGTATGTGAGACCAAAAACTAGATTATTGCATTATAAGTTTGTCAATTAAATGTTGTCAAGTGTGTCAAAAGAAAGATTTTTATTTATTATTTTACCCAATTTTTTGGTACAAAATAAAATTAATTATTTGTTTGACATGAAGTTTTATTATTTTTATAGAAAATTATGGCAGTATCAGTTTGTCAAAAAAATATTGTCAAGTGTGTCAAAAAATGATTTTATTTATTTTTTTAGCCAATTTTTTGGAAAAAAAATTTAGCTGTTGTTTGACGTAAATGTGACATGGAAATTTTTGAATTTGTTATAGTTTTTGAAATATTTTTGGAATTTTGAAAAAAGTTTGTATTTTTGATTTTGTTATAATTTTTGCAATATTTTTAGAATATTGAAAAAAGTTTTAATTTTTGATTTTGTTATAATTTTTGCAATATTTTTAGAATTTTTGAATTTGTGAATTTTATATATATATATATTTAGAATTTTGAAATAGTTTCAATTTTTGATTTTGAAAAATTTTAAATTTTTGATTTTATTATAATTTTTGGAAGTTTGCAAAAAGTTTCAATTTTTTATATTGTTATAATTCTTGCAATATTTGTAGAATTTTGGAAAAAGTTCGAATTTTTTAATTTTTAAGAGTTTTTGGAAGGTCTAAAGCTTGGTATTTTCTTTGGTTTCATTTATCTTTATTCTTAATACAAGTTAAGGGGAACGAAAGAGTATACAAGACAGTTAGAAAAAGTTTAAATATTTGATTTTATTCTAATTTTTGGAATATTTTTGGATATTCGAAAAAAGTTTCAATTTTTGACTTTGTAATAATTTTTGCAATTTTTCAAAATTATTGAAACAAGTTTAATCTTTGATTTTGTAATAATTTTTGGAACAATGTAGAATTTTGAAAAAGTTTGATTTTATTTAATTTTTGAAATATTTTTAGAATTTTGAAAGAAATATGAATTTGTGATTTTGTAATATTTTCTCGAAACGCTAAATAGGCTTTTGAGTAGTTTGCTGATTGTATCATCTTTTCACTAAATTATGTTAATTTATGATCTGAATTATGATTTTCCGGCAACGTATTGATGTTGCGTGTTAGTTTTGTAATAAATTTCTAAACAAAGATAAAAAAATACATGTTCTTTAACAAATAGCTATGTTTGATATACATCGCTGCCCAAAACTAAAAACAATGTCCTCATAAAAGTTATATGCCGTAAACTATATCAAAATCCTTAACCAAAACCGAAGTCTTGATATCTCAGAGCTTGAGATTTCAGCCCCTCCATATTTTATCAATAAGGTCCTTTACAATATTTTAAATTTTAATTAGGTTTTTCCATAAGTTTATTGATGTGTTTCCTTAGGTTTAGTTAGTTAAAATTTGTACTATATAATGTTGTTGTTTTTACTTTAAGATTTAGTGTTTTAGATACTACTGTCGATGAAAGCATAGCTTTCGAAATACGTATTTAGTGAAATAAAACTCGATTTAACAAGAATAAGGCGTTTATTATTTTATTATTATTTATAATTCTAATATATTCCAAATGAATCCAAAACCACTGATCAAAATTTCAAAATTCCAAAAATATTACAAAAACTATATCATAATCCAACTGTTCCTGTTATTCCGAAGTCGTGGCATCTGGAATCATACAAAATATTACATATATTATACATCTCTTTAAAAAACTTTATTTAATCTGCAACAACTTGATATTTTTCAACTGTTCCTATAAGTTGGGAGGGGTTTTAACTGGATAGAACCATATTCCATGCCGAATTTCATGTTCGAGTTTCATGTCATACAAATAATTAATTTTATGTTTTTCAAAAAAATGGGTTAAGAAAATCAATGAAAATCATTCTTTTGACACGCTTAACGGTCTATTTTTGTAACACTTATAATCCAATAACCAAGCTCCTGGTCTCACTCACATACCAATGCCAACCATCAATATTTTTCCTCATTCAATGTTACTCGTTATCACTTAAAATGATCGTTTTTTAAGCAAAAACTAAGCATATTTTCTTGTATTGACACACTTAATGTCTGTTTTGACACCCTTCATGGCAAATTTAATGTTCAATTGCATTTCATGTCATCCAAATAATTAATTTGTGTTTTATAATATCTTTCTAGTCGAAAATGTTACCCATAATATGTTTCTCAAAAAAATTGGGAAACAAAATATATGAAAATCATTCTTTTGACATACTTAACGATATCTTTTGACACACATAACACAATAATCAAGGTCCTGGTCTAACATACAAATGATGATTATTCATATTCAAAATTACTACTCATTAAAAATATGATAATTTACTATTTGTGACACTTTTAATGATTTTTTTACACTCTTCCGGTACAGTTATCGAGCCCATCGCCCGTCCTTTGGGTTTTACCATAGCATAACCTATTTTTAGACAAAATTTTTGGAAATGCTCCAGTATAGTTTTCGTAGGTTGTGATGACAGACAGACTTGTTTTCTTATATTCCTTGTTTTCTTATATTGTAAACCGAGAACTACATGCAGTAAGGATACGTTTGGTTTTATACAATATTTATGGGTTACATCCGCTCCGAAACCAGTTTTGAGGTTGTTTTAAGGATATGGGTGGAGCTCCAAAGTAAACAGTCTAAAGCGCTCTTAACTGTCTGTTCACGATCCTCTGGACTCTGGACTTATCCATTCTCAAATGACAATTTCTGCTTAGGGTTCGAGTTCAAAATTGTATTCATGCGTGGCTTGAAAGCTCCTAAATAGCTTCTAATTCTGATCTATAGTTTTTTTAATTTTGTTTGGCGGAGGGGGAAGGGGTAGCTGAACAGAGGTGTTGAGCTGAACAAAGGTGTTATTTTTTGGTGTTCCATAGGCCACGACACAACTTTGTTTTAAACTTTTACTTCGCTCTGAAAGACTCTCAAGAAAAAGTGAAATTCTTATTTCCATTTTTTGGCATTTCTCTACGTTTTAGGACCTACTGATTCTAAAAAAGCAATAAAAATGTGTGTCTGTGTCCGGCCGACTGTCACAACCGACGAAATCTAGAAAACAGCTAGAGGAATTTCAAAAATTTTTGTTTCTAAAAAATACTCAATTGTAGGAGCTGTTCCTTAAAAATGTTGTTCGGAAAAAAATGAAATTAACAATTTGTTTGACAGATTTGTATTTTTGATTTTGTTATAATTTTTGCAATATTTTAAGAATATTGGAAAAAATTTCAATTTTTGATTTTGTTTCAATTTTTGATTTTGTTATCATTTTTGCAATATTTTTGGAATTTTGAAAAAAGTTTGTACTTTTGATTTTGTAATTGTAACTGGAATATTTTTAGAAGAATATTTTTGAAATTTTGAAAGAAATAAGAATTTTTGATTTTGTAATATTTTCTTGAAACTCTAACTGGAGAGGTTTTTGAGTAGTTTGCCTCAGCAAACCCTGACCGAAGTCTTGATATCTCAGAGCTGTGAGATTTCAGCCCCTTCATGTTTTTTTTATATTGTTATCTTTGATTTTCTTAAAATAGTCTAACGAATTATTTGTGCATGCGATACGAAAAATTAATTATGACTTTTGATATAAACTTATGCTAAATTTATTAATTTAAATTAAAACAACTATACATTAAACATAAAATTTTGCAAAAATTATTTGTATAAAAAAAATTGTCAAAATAATTCATTTAAAATTGGTTAGTGTAAATTGTATTAGTAAATTGTATTTTTGAATTGTCGTAGCACAGCCGTTGTCCAATGAAAAATAATTAAACACACCTTGCAGAGCTTTGCTTGCAGCCCAATGCTTTTTCGCATTCAAACCGTTTTTTTAGGGTTTTATGCAGCATGTTTGTGGTAATAATTGTTAACAAAATTAAAAATTTCTAGAGTTTGTTTAGTAAATAGATGAAAGAAATAATTCAGTTTTTAGAAAAAATCAATCATTGAAAAGTTCAAAAGTTCGAGCGTTGTCGGGTAAAGGGAAATAAAATCCTATAATTGAAAAACTATTTGTTTTTTTTATTTAAAGCATTTGACACGATTATTTCTAAATATTCGTTTTTATTGTGTTTTTGTTTTCCAGCCCTGATTTGAATGATAAGCTACCGGAAAAAAATCATTGACTATTACCAGTAAAAATTTTAATGTTCTATAAACAATCCCATGGTAAATAAGCATAACTTGAAAGTTGAAACCCATAACCTATAGGTTTATAATCATATCCACCTTAAAATATCAAAAATCTTAAATGTCATTATCAAATCGTAAATTTTATATGATTTTTAGCTCTTAACAACTCAATTAAGAAAAACAAAATATATTGAAGATGTAAGTTAACAAATTATATTGTTAGTAATCTGGGTGTGAATTATCATATAAAAATAAAACTCAAAAAATTCTGTACGTCTATATTCAAATGGAATGCTGATCAGATCCATAAACAATTTTACGACAATAACGCTTGTGTCAACTATCAATAAAATTATCGAATGGAAATAAAACTAAATAAAAAGTTAAACAATCACAAATAAAAAATCAATTTAGTTTTTATTGATTTTGAAGAAGAAACAAAATTTAAAAATAAGGAAAAAATAAATAAGAAAATAATATTAATAAGAATAATGACAATATAAATGCTAATCTATTTGTTATCAATGAAAAAAAGAAAAAAAACATATGTTTATAATAATCGGCTTAATTTTGAATAAATAACTGAACCAAAATAAACAAAAAAAAATTAGACATAAAAGTTAACCGTAAATATCGTCTTTAAAATGTCTCTCAAGAAATATCGTAGGTGGGTTATTGGTATTTTGTTTTTTTTTTCGAACATGAGACATATTAAATATATTCATTCATAAATTTAATTAAATTGTTTTATCTCTAATGACGGTAAAGTGAAATATGTTTTAACTTAACACATTAATGCTTTAATTTTGATTTTGACGTGTTCAAAAATTAGTTATATTTTTACTTTTTGTATATGTATACTAGAACCTACCATTGTGGTATGTGTACTAATACAAACAAAGCAGTACTATAAATGTCATATAACCATATCACCTCTAACTTTTTTCTTTTAATTGTCAGCATACGTATACTGTTTTAGACTATATTTAATGATCAAAAAGCTCAGTTATGTAAATGATTAATAAATAACCCACCATAACTAAAGTTAATAAAAGTTGATAGCAAGTTAATTTTGGTATTTGTGTTGTAACCGTTAAAAACATTTTGAACGATATGACTTTCTAGAAGTGTTATTTAATATTATTCATATACTAAGTTTAAATGAAACAACTATTTTAGCTTTTAACTATACAATATCAAACTTTGAATAAGTCTCACTATAGTATTCACTGGAATATTTGGTATGCAAAGTTTCAAAAGGTATTCTTAGTTACCTTAGTATTAACAGGTTACCCTTAAAACATTTGAAAACAACTTCACTAGCAAATACGATTCCCCAAACACGATTTTAAATTAAATAACTAAAATATAAGTTAAAAAAGTAACTGATCAACAAAATATATTAACTGACTTAGAATTATAATTCACTAAACTTGAATTTTGAATAGATTTTGAATTAATTCAGTAAATTATTTGTGATATAACATCACCCCGATGGAAAATCTCCCATCAAGAATAATATAAGAACTGAATCTAAAAAATTATGAAACTTTTTGCAATCCATACAATTTTAGAGCGATCTAGTTTCGAACCAATGAGAAAATTTTTAAACTTTAAAAAAGTTTATCATTCTCATCAGGGCTAGCCGACTAGATAAACTCTACCAAAAAATGTTAACGCTAGTGATTATAAACCAAAAATTAGGTTACAACTCTAGCGAAGTGTAAAAACAAAAAATTTACATAAACATACATTTAATACAATTTAATACATAACATACATTTACATAAACATACATTTTTACGGTGGCAGAAAAAGTCGCCATTTCTTTCCATATTCTTACGTTTTTTGTTATTTTTTCAAACTAATTATATAAGTATGCCAACAAAAAATAACAAATAGTTTGATTCGATTAATTTTAATTACTTAATGTTCTTTTGAAGCGCTATGTATATTTTATCCCTTCAGAAGCTACAAATGAAGGTTTATTTTTGTTTGTCTTGCAACCATAATTATGTACGTTATTAATCCTAATTGAACATTTTTCTTATTTTTCAAATATGTTGACAGATAAAACGAAATAGGCGTAGGCCATGCTAGATAAAATTTGATATTTTATGGTAATTATTGAGTTAAAAATTAGTTAATTTAATAATGTTTATCATTAGTTATTCTTAATATACATATTTACGAATGTTTAGCACAGCACAAATCTTTTTTAGAATGAAAAAAATGCAGTAGTCTCATAAAACGAACCCAAAATTTTACATATCAGTAAAAAGGTCAATAGAATCAAATAAATAGCTGTTAATTTTATTCTGTTACGCGAATGTTGTGGAACACAATAAAACAATTTATTTGATCGTATTGAAATCTAAAATAAATGTTTTCGATAGTATTTTATAAATAATATGATTATATTTTATAAAAATCAACAAACACATTTTCGCTCTGATTGTATAAAAAAAAACAAAAAATTCAAACTAATGCGCATGCCCTTCTTTCAAATATTGAATAAGGCAAATGCTACTATGATTAAATTGAGTTAAATTAAGATACTAAACAACTAAATAGGTAGAAATTAAATAAAATTTCTTTAATTGTATAAAATTTAAGGTTCAAAAAAATAAAATAAGCAAAAGAGTAAAAAGGTACTGAGTAAAAATAAGTTTAAAAAAATAAAATATAATAAGAATCGATTTTATTATTCCTTTTACTTGTTTTAATAATGAATTTTATAATAATTCATTTTAAATTAATATTTTTCTGTAATAAATACCATTTTTCTTCAAACTAATTTTTAATTAATGCAGTATTAGTTGTGATATAACATCAATCCTATGGAAATTCATGATGGGATAACTTTCCATCGGAGTGATGTTATATCACAATTAATTCATTAAATAAATCAATTGCAGGCAATTTGTCAATAGACACAAATGAAAACGAGTCATCTTTTTATCGCCGATACAAGTTTGTTATTCGATATTAGCATGACTATAGTATAACAAAAATAATGATCACTAGAGAAATTAACTGACTAAACATGAATCTAATAAATACATGCTTATGAATTTTTTTTGTTTTTTTATAATTCGCTAGAACAGTAGACTAATTTTTGGTTTATAAGCAATAACATTTTTTGGTAGTTTATCTAGTCGGTTAGCTCTGATGAGAACCATAAACTTTTTTAAGCTTAAAAATTTCTTATTGGTTCAAAACTGTAATAAAGATTTATTAATATAGATTGCGTGGATGAGTTTAATGTATTATTATAACTAAAAAGATCCTTTATTTACGGCAAAGTGAACGATTAGTTCTACTCAAAGACATGAGTCATAATATAATACTATTTGCTCCTAAGTACACAGGTTTTGAAATTCTTCTGATATTTCCCAAGTATGAATGGGTTAAATCAAATTTATTCGAAAACAATAATTTTCATTGACAACTCAATAATCAATACGTTGATGATGGTATTTTTAAATGAAGAAATAAAATTATTTAATCCGCATATATAACACTTTCAAATTTATTAATTTTTTTTATAAATTAATAATTTCTTTGAAATTTATTGGTGACGACGATTTGTCTGCTCATTGAGTTTATGATATTTTTTGGTGTGTCTCGCTTATTTAAATTTGGTGTATCTTTTAGTTATCTGTATAATGTAGGTGGATGGATACATACATTTTGGTGGAATCGTTTTTTTATTCTTTTTCGTTCTCACAACAAAAATCTTGTTAAAAATTAATTATTGATGCTGATGGCAATTTCGTGTTGTTGTCCGTATAGTATTTTTAGGAATTTTTGTTTTAGTTTCGTTTAAATGAGGTTAAACCAAGAAAGGTGTGACTCGAGGTAAATAACATCATCGATTAGAATAAACCTACTAACGATGTTTGTTTTCTAATTACATATTATAAACAGTCATTTACAATCAATTTTGATTCTGCAAGATCTTCGCAAAAACAAGATAATAAAATATGTATGTTGTAAATTTTGTGTTTTCATTAGCGAAATTTGAAATATTAGATTTTGTCAGTCGCATTCTTTTCGTACTAGGTCCTCTACTTAAGTATGCATTAAAGATACAATTTCTATTTTTGGCACAGCATTTTTTATCTTGGTTTCTCATCATCGGCATCCTTCTATTTATTCGAGTAAAAAATTATGCTTCTTTTAATTTCAGTAACTATTCTCTTAATATTTCTAATAATAATTGTTCTTGTAATACTGATACTGGTTGTATTTCCTCAATCCAACACTTAACAATCACAAATTGCCTGTAAAATTAAAAAAAAAAAATTGACGGATTGGCGCAGCTTTAACCACCTTTATGTAAATGTCTCTTTCTTTGAGTGTCTTTTTTTTGTAAATAGAACAGTTCCTTCATAATCCTCGCTCATGAAAAAGGTAGTAAAGTGTAAATTAAAAATTAAATGCCAATTGCTAAATATTCCAAAAATGTTTGAAGTGCTATATTTGATTCTGTTAATTTCTTTTATAAAATTATAGTTTTCCCATCAGCCTGGGGTTTCAAACCTGGGTTCTCAAAACAAAAACCTCACCGACATAGTATCTCATAAGCTAATTTTATGCTTCGTTTTAAAAAATTGAAAAATTCTTTGCGAGATTTAGTTTTTAAATGTTCATATATGGTTTTCCAAAACTATCAAATTATTTTAAACGTCATACAATGTTTTTGTCATACGCTACAAAATTTAGGATAACTTGTTTACATAGCATCGCACAAACAACAAATAATTATTTTATCCACGACTACTATAAAGAATATATCGATGGTCTAGCGCACAGATGTGGTAAGTGACATTTAGCAAATTGTTCAGTACAGGCGTTTGAAAGTTTACACTTCAATAAAAATTAAAAATGTAAAATATTATGTGGAGGAATTCGATAGAGTTTTATAGTAGTTATCTAGTCTTTATTGTAATTATGTCTTTCTACATGATAGAACTTAAGAGATATACGAATAATATTTAGTTTTATACAAACTATAAGTACTTTCCACAGTACATGTGCAGTACAGTACAGTACAACAATGCCATCTACTGGATAAAATATTAAACATACACATACAATATTTTTACATTATATGAAAAATGAAATGGAGAATTTTATAGAGTAGTTAACTCATTTTCTCAAAAAATGTCACTTACCACATCTGTGCGCTAGACCATCGATATGCTTTCCGTGCGTATGTCTTCCATTGTAATTGTATGCATTCCACAACTCCAACTAAATTCTTCAACAGTTCTATAGTTTATTAACTATTCCCCTAACAAATTAAAAACTTCATTTGTTGGTATAGTAACATAAACAGGTTAAAACAAGAACAATACATTTATAAAATATAAAATAAAAAAACTTGTTTTGTTTTTTATGCTATTTTTGATGCATGTATTTCAATATGGTGATACAAACTTTTGCAATCAAACTGGAAATCAATCGAGGTATTTTGTAGTCGTGGATAAAATAGCATCTTGTTTTCGTTTAGGATGATGGCAATTCTTCACTTGGATAATTCCCTCCACTCGCTACCCTCGTTTCGGGAAACTTCATCCTCGTGAAGAATTGCCATCATTCTCAGCTCATACAAGAATCTACTATTAAACTTCAAAATATTTATTTTTTTGGCATACTAGGATACATTTGTATTTTTTAGCATATCAATATAGACTAACAAATTAAATTCTTTCTTAGATTTTAGCCTATTAAGTGAAGCATAAAATCTTCTATGCACCACTAGCGTTACTGGGTATTACGCCCATCAAGTGACATCCATCGCTCGGGCCGGAGGCTCTCGGGCTGGATTACGTCGCTCTCCGGGCGTAATAACCTATATATCGCCATTAGTACATATAATTAGCTATTATTTTGCTTGATGTCTTGATGATCTTGTTCAGCTTGGGAACGTCTATTTCTTCAGCGCAATCGTTTTATTCTAACGTGATTTTTTTATTTTGAACTTTTAAGTACGGTATTCATTGACTCCATAGTTGTTAGAGACAAAATAATTCGTAGGGCTCGAGCGACAATTCTTATCGTTACTGAAAAATTAGATATGTTATTAGTTAAATATTCGAATGTAGAATTATTTACTAGTGCAGTATAACTTTGAACTACTTGTGTTTTGCTTCCTTCTTCTATTACATTGTTTGCTATAATACAACTAAACATTGTTTGAGCTGGCCATTCACATTCTTCCTATTTTAGCCAACTTGTTCCACGCCACCAGATTGAATCTTCAATTAGATCGTTTGCAGAAATATTTCGAGATGCACAATACGTGTCGCCACTGATTTCTGTTAATGCTATCCAATATCTCGGTGGTTCGGCTCCTAACAAAAGTTTTCCATTTTTGAGGATGCTCTGAAAGCCAAGACAAATCAACCGTTACTTCACTCCACGCGTAACTTTTTGCTTCTTGATTCACAAATGCCTACCTTGGAGATATCAGCAAGTGTCTTAGCAATAATGCTGCACATAACTCCAACTTCCGTATGGACATTTGTATTATTGATGCCGCCTTACTTTTAGAAGCTGTACTAAATTGACGACAACTCCTCCAATAGAACTTGTGGCTCTACAAAATACCACAGTGGCTAGGGCAGTTTTTTATGCACCTGCAAACCCGTGCAATTGTATATTTGTACCAGTAGTTTATATAGCAAATTTTCTATATCAGTTCGAATTATATGACCCGTTTTTGAAAAACATTAGGTGATAGGTTTTGATCCCACTCTAAGTTTTAGACTCATTACTGATGAAAACATATTTTTATTTTTACCGTAGTAGACATCAAACATCCAAATGGATCGAATATTCTAGCGAATTCTGATAGAATTGATCGCTTTTTGCATGATATATTTATTCAACCCTAGATTAAATTGAAATTTAAACAAATCAAGAGACGGATACCATTATAAACCAAGTTACTTTACCAAGGTTACCAGGGTACCAGGTTACCATACGTTATAGTCACTAATATATAATTCTCTAAGCATGCGGTGTATTGCTCTTGAACTAACAAATGTTCTCTATATTTGCAGTAACAACGATTTTGCGTATCCTAAAGCGCTGAAGCATTCAATGAGTTATCTGTGGATGATCTGGCCAACGCATCATATACAACTCGCAACTTTGTGGTTGAACTAGTTTCCGCCAAGACACCGTGATTAGTTAGATAACAAATAGTGTTACATCGTTTAATGTGGTCATCGATTGAAAGAAACTCCTTCATAATATTTGTGGTATTGTTCGTTGAGCTGTTGACCTCTTCTGAAACGATTTCATACATTTAAGAGCTTGCCACTGAGAATCTTCCAAATTAACATTTATATTTTTAAATGGTAAACGCACCACAATCCTTCCATCATCTCGCCTACTAAAGGATTTTCCAAAATCTTTTTAACGCTTTATCGATATCTACCTCTTTGCTAGTACCGTTTGTAACTTTGTATAGCTAGAAAATGATTTATTAAATACTTTTACCTGCAAAAACCCAAATAAAAATTGTTTCTTGAGCAATGGGGTTACTTTCTTCGTTCTTAATTTGCGGACGTTTTAAAATTTTTAAGAGTTCGTTAATTCCAACAAAAATTTAAACTTAACTTGGTACGTTAGACGTTGGGTCCACCATATCTAGTTTCTTTAGTTTCATGTCGTTAAGAGATTAAAACGGCATTGCCTAAATAGGAGAGGATACTGATGACAGCAGGGATAAGAGGGGACCCTCGTAAAGGATGCTGATATACCACTTATGGTAATTTTGGCATGAGAGCTTGGAAGACGAAGTTTTTGCATGCAGTACTCAGATATAAACGACAGCTGTGATCCACTATCCAAAAGAATGCGAGCAGGTTGAAGTTTGCCTGTGTTATCTCGAACGTTTATAAAGGCTGTTGGTAATATACCAATTGCACAGTTCTTGATTTATTCCTTTTGGCTAATATTAAATGTGCTGATTCTTCCTCCTTGTGTTCTATGTTGCTTGTTGAAATATTTGAGGATGGGCTAATAGTTACAATACTATGCAACTGTGAGTACAATGATATATATAAAGATTTCACGATTGAAGCTTTTGACGAATATGCTATTAAATGTGAAACATTTGTTGAGTTCAAACTTTCTAACATATTTGCCCGTTTATTTTTTATTTAAAACATTACCAACAAATAAACGTTGACTTTCTTCATCCATCTGATTAAAAACAACACAAACAAGCCATGGCTCTCGTGCTTTACCTTCTGGACCTAGAGTCTTTAATCCTCGTAACGCTTTGTCTGTGGTATAGCTGAGCTTTCTAAAATTGCTCGAACTGCATGCTTCCGATTGTAATGTTTACATACTCGTTGCAATGCTTCAATATAGTCACCGTGAAATATTTAGTTAAATTTAATGCTTCATCCTGAAGTTAATTTTTCAAATTTTGCACAGCTGGGATCGTTTAATTTTCAAGCTCGCTTGGAGAAGAATATTGATCGTTAAATGAGAACCAATTTTTATAATTTCCATCGAAATGTGGTATATTTACACGCGGTAATTTAAAATCACACCCTCTAGTTTGTGATGTATTCGTAAGGTCGATTACAGTTTTACTGGCTTCCATTAAATTTGTTTGTGGCAGCCAAGTATTACAACTTGCTATTGTATGAAAAAATTTATTTTCAAATCGTTCCATTTGCGATTCAAAAGTATCACCTAATTAATTCCATCCTCCATCCTAATTCCATCCTAGTTTTCTACAAATTCGATGCAATTTGCATACGGGATCTAATGTTGCTCGAATTTCTTCAATATTTGTATCTTCTGTAATGGCATTCGCAAAGTGGTACAATTGCATCATCGTACTCTTTAAACCCATGTGGAATTTCTTTAAAATATTAATTTTCATACATTTAAATAAATATCTTTAACTCAAATCAATAACCAAATTTAAAAACGAATCACATGCTCAGTTTCTAATTATTATAATATTAATTAATATTATTTGCTTAGAATTAGTATATTATTATAATATATAAGTATGTTTATATATTTCAAAGCACGCAACAATTAATTCGAAACACTTTAATTCAATGTACACAAAACACATTAACAGTTCAAATGCTTGTATTTTAATTTCGCTCTTTATATTTTATTTTATTTATTTAATTTCATATAAGAAAATAATTAAGTTCGATACTTATCAAATGGGCGGGACGGGACGATGGCGTCGCTTGCAAAACTTCAAAAAAAATTTCCAAATATCGCCAAAAATATCTTTAATCTTCTGTCCGGATAAGATATAATGAATAAATCTTCATAAATTTTCAAATCCGGATCGGAGGACCAATAAATAAATTGTAACAATTTTGATTTATTTTGCAGTCATCAAACAGTATCCCAACACAATAATGAATAGCACATTTTTTTTAATTTTATTGTTTATTAAAACTGAAGATTGTACTCACACGATAATTACAGAGATACTTTATAATCAGTATAAAAAAATAGTTTTATTATTTTTTATTATTATTATTTTTACCAATTTTATTCGATTATTTTTTTTCGATGTTATTTTGCTAATTTTTATAAAATAATTTTGAATCAGCTGAAGCAGTCAAGGTAATAAATAAGCATTTTGGATAATAAGAGTACTACCTGAATTGGTTAAATATTCTTACTGCCCCTAATAGATGAAAAACGTGTTCTAGACAGAGTTGTGAAAACTTGACCATTTTTGATTTTCCTGAATCTTGGCATATAGGTTGTATGGACAAAATAAAAAATACCACTTATTTTAAAAATTTTTTTAAGTGCATAGTTTGAGCATAGGGTGCACCCCAACATGCATGAAAAATGAAAATTCTGCCAATCCGATGTAACTTTGAAATTAAATTGCTCAAGAACGGCTATACCGATTTCATCAAACTTTTTTTTGTTTGATAGATGATAGATGATTAATTCGTGTTCTTGAGATATTTAATTTTAAAGATTTTTAGTCCGATTAAAATTCTAATTGTTCATTATTTTCTCAAACTTCAGTGATTAAAATTTTTTGATGATAAAAATTGTTCGAAAAAATAATGAACAATTAGAATTTTAGACTGACTAAAAATCTTTAAAATTAAATATCTCAAGAACACAATTTACGCCTCTTTGTAAATTTCATATATTTTAAAGGAAGGTTAGAACTATATTTAAAAAATAAAAAAAGGTTAATATTTAATTGATTTTAAAATTTTTTGTTAATGGAAGTTGTTTGAAAAAATGAAGAAAAATTCGAATTTCAGTCGTACTAAACATCTTTAAAATTCAATATCTCAAGACTAAGAATTTAAGCCTCTTCATAAATTTGATATATTTTAGAGTAAGGATAGAACTATTTTCAGAAAAAAAATTATTTAAATTGCAATAATCTTTGACCCTAGCGCCATCTTTAAAAAAGTTTTTCAATATTTTTATTTAAAAACTAATTATAAAAACAATAAATTAATTTTTTTTCAAACGACTAACTAATCATCTATCAAACAAAAAAAAGTTTGATGAAATCGGTATAGCCGTTCTTGAGCAATTTAATTTCAAAGTTACATCGGATTGGAAGAATTTGAATTTTTCATGCATGTTGGGGTGCCCCCTATGCTCAAACTATGCTTTTTAAAAAAATTTTAAAATAAGTTTTATATTTTATTTTGTCCATACCACTTATATGCCAAATTTCAGGAAAATCAAAAATGGCCAAGTTCAAATTTCGACTTTTTCACCTGCGTAGATCACGTTTTTCATCAATACTGAAAAAACTAATATGCATTACAGTTTTAATTATAATCTGTTACTGTTTGTATTACTGTATTTGGAAGAATATATATATATATATATATATATATATATATATATATATATATATATATATATATATATATATATATATATATATATATATATATATATATATATATATATATATATATATATATATATATATATATATATATATATATATATATATATATATATATATATATATATATATATATATATATATATATATATTACATTTATATTTATATGCTTCTGTATTGTACATCGTAATTATTGTAGGGAAATAAGCATATCATAGTTACGTTCACTCTACTGAACAGAATAGTCTAACTTCAAATGTATACATGTTTTCGTGATAATAAAAATACTAATTAGGAGCAAAAACGTTACAACTTCTTAAACCAGTTTTTTTAATGTTAATCATTAAATCATATAACATCATTATTTTTCTTAAATTCCCATCACCCACTTTGAATAACATCATCTTAAAAGTTTGTCTCCAACAAACCTAATTTTATTTAATTTCACACAATAATCTTATAGTTTTTGTTTCACAACTCACACAAAACTAATAAAATTGAAATTATAATATTAAAAAAAAAATAAGCTATGGACCTTCAACTTATTTTGTTTCATTTTAATTATATTATTTTATGACAAAATTAAAACTTAAAAAACAAATTACTTTAATTTTTTAATTAAAAAAAAACACTTTTTCACATCACATCACAAAAACAACAAAAATGTCTCATTTAAGTGTCTAAAAAATTTTTTTTTCGCAAGTTAAAAAAATTAGATAATGATGACGGTTTGCGAAGTACTTAATGATAGTCACAATTCGTTTTCATAATCAAAACTGTATTATTTAATGTTTACCGAAATTTTTTATGATTAAATAAAAAAACGTATGAAAAGTATACATTTCAATGTATGAAGTACGCGATATCTAAGACTAAGTAAGACATCTCATATACGCATGAAGGGATCATGTTTGGTTGATTATAATGTAACGCTATTGATGAACGGAGCAATGTTCCTCCATTTAACTCTATATATGTAATCATTAAGGGAGATAGTAGATTACATGATAAAGGAATATGATACTAGCTGGATTATTTTCAAATACATGCTAGTTTTGTTCCTGCAATTTTTAGGTAGATTTCATATAAAAATCTACCTATTGCAATGTCCGTCATCTCGGAATTTCGGAAAACTGTTGATGCCAAACGACTTTATATGTAAAGCGGAGACGGAAAAACAAAAAAAAATTTAAGGCATGATGCCGCACTGTCATCTGTCATCTGAGCACTGCTGATGACGATATTTGTAAAAAACAACGAGGTCAGCAACAGTGCGACGATGTTGAAGGGAATCAAGTTTTGATGTCTAAGTTCGATCACCCACAATTCGTATAGCCCGCTTTTGAACAGAGTCCAAGAGGGCCAAGATGGAAACAGAGGTAGCACCCCAAACTTGACAGCGGTACTCCATACAGGGACGAATATAGGACTTATAAACATGGAGCAATCGGTATGGAGTGAACATTTTTTTGCATCTATTTAGGAGGCCGAGTTTTTTAGACGCGCTTTTTGCCATCGCCATTACATGATCGTTCCAGAGTAGGTCATTTGAAACTGTGACACCCAATAAACGAATGTTTTTACATTCACCTATTGGTTCATCACACATACTGAATAAAATATCTTTGGGGAACTCGGTCTTTGATCTGGAAACAATCAACAGCTGTGTTTTGGTAGAGTTGAAATTGACAAGGTTTTGGTCACCCCAGTCGGCGACTTTATTCAGGTCTTTGTTCACGTTTATGGCAGCGTCTCTCCGGTCAGGATTAATTCGTTCGTGCATTTTACCTTTTGAAGGAAGGGGCTCGAACGACTTTTGCAGAGTACTATCATCTGCAAAACTATTTATTGGGTTGCTGGTGATTTTCAACAATTCGTTGATATAAATCAAAAATAGGGTTGGGGACAATACTGAGCCTTGGGGTACACCCGCGTTGATTAGTTTAGACTCAGAAGAAAATCCTTCTAAGGGACCGAAATGTATCGGTTGGATAGAAAATCATCTGAATCAGCCTCACAACATTGGGATGAAAACCGTACGCAACGAGCTTGTTGATTAAGTTGGCATGCCAGACTCGATCGAATGCCTTGGAGATGTCTAAAGCGATAAAGTATGTTTCACCACCTTTATCAAGTATGCTGTTCCAACAATGCGCTACATAGTTTAATAGATCGGTAGTTGATCTTTTGTTTCGAAAACCGTATTGGCTGACGGATATTAAATGATTTTCTTCCAGAAATTTTGAAATATGTGTATTAATATAATGCTCGTAGACTTTGGATAGGACCGATAGTAAAGCTATTGGCCTATAATTTGAGATATCGGATTTTGGTCTCTCTATGGGGACGGGCTGGACATTTGCCAACTTCCGGCACGAGGGAAATATACCAGATTTGTAGGATTGGTAGAATATTTTAGTTAAGTTGGTGCAAGTTCTTTGGAAAAGGTTTTTAAAATAATGGGTGGAAAATTGTCCATTCCTGAGGCTTTGTTGAAGTTTAACCCCTTTAAAAGTTTAGCGACTATTTTGGGTTTGAAGTGAAGTTCATTCATATTAACTCCTGAAGACTGGATTTGAGGTATTTCTTTAGGAGTTTCCAAAACAGTGGGGTTCAGAGCAAAGTGTTCAGCGAACAAGTTAGCTTTTCTTGCGGGATCATTGACGATTAAATCACCATCAATAATAGGGGTAATAGAAAATTTTGTACCAGAATTTAAAGAATTAATGGCACTGTAAAAACTTTTGTCAGAAACAGAGATAGACGTAAGTTTTGAGGCTTTCACTCTGTCAATTTCAGACTTTTCGTTTGAGATAATCTGGTTAGATATTTTGTCGGCCTTTAGATATTGGGATCGATTAGTGGGAGTTTTGTTATGAATCCAAATATTAAATGATCTACGTTTGTTTCTAAGTGCCTTTTCGGTCGCTTTCGAATACAAGTATTTTTGTTTGGGTTTTACTATGGAGAAAGGGACAAATTTATTGATAGCAAATTGGATGGTTTCTGTAAAGTTTTGAGCAGAAACATTTACATTGTCAGTGTAAAAACAATGACGGTCGAAAGGGAAACCATGGAAAAATTTTGAAGACCACTCTTATCCATTTTTGAGTAGTGAAATATTTTACGGGGTTTGGGAGCTGTAGTTTTAAGTAAATCAGTTTTGATAACTGATGAGATTAAATAATGATCAGAATTTCCAATGCTACCTTTCGCGACATCGACACTCGTAATATCTGGCATTGTGGTAAGATAGAGATCTAAAAGAAAACTATTATCACCGCCATTACGGGGAGTGAAAGTCGGGCTTTTAACAATTTGGAATAGGCCCTGAGACGCGGCAAAAATTTCTGCCAGCTTTCCACTATTGTCAACATCGTCGGTCGATTTGGAGAATTCCAACCATGATTTGTTGTGGACGTTGAAGTCACCGGTAACGATAACTTCACAATTAGGAGACTTTGTCTAATCTCGTCCACAATTTTTGTCAGTATATTAAAAAAGTTTGAGTTACGTTTGTTGGGGGACCGGTATAAAGCTATTGTAAAAAAAGTCATTTCTGGAAGACAAATCTTTAAAACCATTGTATTGAAGCCGTCACCGTGTAGTTCAAAATTTGGAAAGCGCGTGTACGCAACACTCTCATGAATGAATGCGCATACGCCCTGATGGAGTTTGAAAGCTGATTCGAGCCTATATTTGGAATTAAGCGATTCTATAAAGAGAAAATTTTCAGAAACTTGTGTTTCTGTAAGGAATAGAATGTTCGGTTTGTCGTGCTCAAGATGATGTTGCACGTGGTCATGGTTAGCGTTCAATCCGCAGATGGTTTGAACATGTATTTTAAAATTTTTTATTGATTCATATATGTTTTGTCCCTGCAAATTCCGTGGACGTGCCGCTTTATGGGCAAGTGGATTGCGCAAATTTGCTTTACCACTTGCAGACTTATTTTTTTTCGGTTGTACTGCCATATATATATATATATATATATATATATATATATATATATATATATATATATATATATATATATATATATATATATATATATATATATATATATATATATATATATATATATATATATATATATATATCAAAAGGTTTATTTTATTTTATGTTTTATTTTAAAATGGATAACTAAGTAAAAAATCCTATCATACAACAAAATATGACATATGCAAATATTTCATGATAAGATGAAGAAATAATAACAAAATAATAAGTGAAAAACAAATTGTGAGAAATTTGCAGAAAACAAAACAAAACTAAATGCCAATAATCCAGCTGATGCAGCGCACTCCAGATGAGCCGCCTACCACCTCAATCGAGGCACAAAGCCCACATATAACTACGTGTTGGTCCGATTCCTCGGAAGAGCTAATGAGCGGTATCGCTACGGAACGCTGCCCAGCTGAGACTGGAAGTACTGCCGTTGACTAATTAAAGTTCGTCCGCCAGCACCCTAAGATATCATCTTGGCTAATGACATCTCCTGCCATTGCCAGTGGTATGTGATATCTCACGCTAACTCATATGTCAATGGCTGGGACTGGAGTACGCAGGGTAGTCAGACCCGTAGATCAACATTGATCATAATCGATCAAAATCGATCCCTCCTGCGGGAGGGGGATATATATATATATATATATATATATATATATATATATATATATATATATACATATATATATATATATATATATATATATATATATATATATATATATATATATATATATATATATATATATATATATATATATATATATATATATATATATATATACACCCAATCCTGTTTTTACACGGTAGATACGTTCCAGGAAAAGACGTGTAAAAAAAAGACGTGCATAAAAAGACATGCAGCACATAGAAAAAAAGGGGATTGGTTCCATACCCATTATTTTTGTAAAAAATAGGTAAAATAAAATGATTTGTACAAAAAAACTATTAAGAGTCTATATAAAAGCCAAAATAAATGTTTGTGCATGTATGCACAGTTTATTTGATAAAAAAACAAAAACTAAATCAGAGATCAACAGTGCGACAATGTTATAGGAAATCAAGATTTGATGTTAAATGTCGGTGGCCAACAATTCTTAAAGCATGCTTTTGAACATAATCTAAGAGAGCCTAAGAGTCTAGATCGAAATAGACGCACCACCCAAGAGTTGACCACAATATTCCCTACATGGACGAATGTAGAACTTATAAATGTGGAGTAAATTATACGGAATGAAATATTTTTCACATCTATTTAGGATGCTATTTGTTCGTCATAGATACTAATGGAAGTATCGTATTGGGGAAGTCGGCTATGATCTGAAAACAATCAATAGCTGTGTTTTGATGGAATTAGAATTGATTAAATTTTTTTTACCCCAATCGGCGACTTTTTCTCGGTCCTCGGTCCTTTTCTTCTTCAAGGTCCTCGTTTACATTTATAACAACGTTTCTCCAGGCGAAATTTATTTTTTTATTCACTTTACCTTTGAAGATAGAGGAACGAATGACCTGTGCAATGTACTGTATATCATCTGCAAAACTATTTGTCGTGTTACTGATAATTTTCAACAGGTCGTTGATATAAATTAAAAATAGAGTGGGGAATAAAACTGAGCCTTGGAGAACACCAGTAATAAATAATTTAGTCTACTCAGAAGAAAAACTATTGATGGATACCGAAATGTTTTGATTTGTGAGACAATTTTTAATATGCTTTACGTCTACATGAAGTTAGCATGCCAGATTCGATCAAATGCTTTTCAGATGTCTAATGCGATAACGTACGTTTCACCACCTCAATCAAGCATGCTGTGCCAACGACGAGCTACATAGTTCAATATAGATCGGTTGTTTATATTAGTAAGGCTTTTCGTATATAAGTTGAAATATTAGTTTGTTTTGGGAAATGGGTAGTGTACAGCCATTTCCAAAAAAGGTACGAAAACGGATCCAACAAATTACAAACCCATATCAAACTGGTCGACTGTAGCTTGAATATTTGAAAAAAACATTAATTTTAAAAATATGAGGTTCTTAGTTAACTAAAATTATAATTTTGGTTCGGAGTGCAGTGGAATCTCAAATTATTTTGGGAGGAGTGTTTTCATTACTTATAATTAAGTTTTTATTGTCATATATAGTTTTTTCTTTTTATTTGGTATTTTTTAAGTTTGGAATACCAATTAGTTCATTAAATTTTAACATGTCAGTTTAATTCAGTTGCAAATTTTCTCTCTGAAGATGATTACGAAACTAGTAAGAGAAAATTGTTTTATATTTTTTTAAGAAATAAAGTTATCTCAATAGTTTTACAATAAAGGAAATCTAAATTCAAATCAGTGTTTGTGTTTGTTTTTTTTTTTTTGTTTTTGCTGTATGGAGCTGAAGTGACGATATTTTTTAAAAAATTGTGTGGAATCAATAAGGCCGTTTACCAACATTAATTAACAAATCTTAGTTAACTGGTCAAAAATACTTAAAGACAATGCGGTTTTCGCCGAAAGAAAGAGTGACGAAAAATTTACTTTCTTTGTCAAACATATCTGGAAAGAGTCACTTAATCATATTGAAACTTTTAGTTCTGTTTAATTGATATAGCCAAAACATTTGACAAAGTATAGCTCAACAATCTTATATGCAAATTGAGATGCTATGACCTAGACGAGCGAATTATTTCCTGAGTTTAGATCTTTATATCTGAGCGCAAATTTCAAGTCAATGTCGACGGTTTTTCATTAGATATCTTTTCAACTAATGCAGGCCTTATTCAAAGTTCCACTCTATCCCCAACTCTTTCTCTTATCTATATTGACTTGTTGCACTCAACAATTCATTAAATCCATAGTTTTGCTAATGATGCACGCTTAATGCTTCTCCTGAAATACCTAATATATACTCAGCGTTTAATGACACTAGGTCAAATGTGATAGAGTCATTAAACATTGATTTAAAAACAGTAATGGAATCGGGTATTGCTAAAAATGTTAAGTTCAACTCGAGCAAAACTCAAGTTTTCTATTTTTCTAGGTTATCAACATCTAATCCATTTCCATTAAAGTTTGATTCTTGAAGAAAAATGATCTTGAAGAGAAAGAATTCGTTAGACTTCTACGAGTTGAGATTAAAAATAATATTAAGTGGAATTCACATATTTTTAGCCTAACTAAGAAAGTTGTTCAAAAACTAATATTTTTGGGTCGTTGAGCTAGGTTTTTAATAGCAAAATGCTTCTTTTAATGGAGAAGTTATTTAATTTCCTGCATGGATTATTATTGTCACATGTGGAGTGTACCATACAGGTCTTGATTGATTCTATACAAGAGAGGTCTGTTAAATTGATCAGCAATTCAAATCTTACTAATGAGCTTGATTCCTGGTATGTCGCTGATTTGACGGTATTTTACATTATGGATAAACGGTCTTCTATCTAAATCAAATCGATTTTACCTAAGCCTGCAAACTTGACACGTTACACCAGATTATCAATAAGAGTATAATAAGATAAAATAATTTTCTTCCTCCAAACTTTAAGACTAGCATTAAAAAATCTTCAAAGAAAATTGATTAACTGTACATACATACTTCTAGGAATAGAACTTAAAAACAATATAAAATGAAATTCTCATATTTTTCACCTAGCTAAGAACGCTGTTCAAAAATTGAGGCTTTTGGAACGATTTCGTGACTTTTTCAATAGCGAGCAGCTTCTTTTAATATATAAATCATTTATACTCCCTGCATGGAGTATTGTTCTCATATATGGAATGTATCTGATTTTAGTAGTTTGAAGTAAATTGAGTTTGTTCAGCGCTGAGCTGTTAAACTAATTAGCAACTCAACTCTTATTAATGAGTTAGATTCCTTGCAACACAGAAGAAATGTTGCTGATCTGAGAATTTTCTATTAATACATTGTGGATGAACAAACTTCAACTGAGATAAAATCAACTTTACCTGAACTAGCAAACTATCGCGTACCACCAGAGTAAATTTTGTAGCCCATAATTTTACACTTCATATAAAAAGGTTCAGAAGTGTTGCTTTTCAGCGTGATTTTTTCAGCAGAGTCTCTCATCTATGGAATGTCTCACCAGCAAGGGTTTTCCCTGATAGTTTTAATCCTCAAAATTTTAAAGATAACGTTCATAAACTTCTTAAAGAAACATAATTTATTCAAACTTAATCCTAATCCCTAGTTGAACATGGTATCTTCGGATATTAAGAGACGTTAATTTATAATTTATTATAATTAAAACTAAACATGGCTTACTTACTTTGTATATAGAAAAAAAATACATATTTTCTTCAAAATTTAAACCGTGCTATTTCGAATAAAACCGTGTAAAAACGAATTTAAATTTTTTTTCTAGACCGTGTTATATCAAAACCGTCTAAAAAAATACCGTGTAAAAATAGAATTGGGTGTATATATATATATATATATATATATATATATATATATATATATATATATATATATATATATATATATACATACATATACATATATATATATATATATATATATATATATATATATATATATATATATATATATATATATATATATATATATATATATATATATATATATATATAACGATATGAGGTATAACGGAATTTAGCGGCACTCTCACGGTCGCATTTTTTGACCTAGACCAAAAATTTTTCTGAGCGTGTTGCGGCAAACAATCTCTTGGATAAGTTCGACAACTGGCCATATCCGGGTACAGGTTAAGAGTCTAGAGCCTTAAAACTGTCAAAAACAAAGCGTTATAACGGCCGTTTGGGGCAAAATATGTAAACAAAATTTATAAATATTAATTATTTGAACATATTTCTATCATTTTTTAAAAAGCAAGACATCTGCAATAAAAGGATCTTTAGCTATCTGCAATAAACTGTGTGAAGTACAACGGCATTTAGCCTCACTTTCACGGTCGCATTTTTTCACTTACGCCAAAAATATTTTCTGGGTATGTTGCGGCAAACAGTCTCCTGAATATGTTTCACAATTGGCTATGTCGGGGTACAGGTTAAGTGCCTAGAGCCCAAAAACTGTATAAAATAATGTTTATTTTAAAGTTTGTTGAATACTTCTGTTTTTAATTAGTGTTTTTTATAAAGTAATCTGATAAATCCGATTCTAATTATACACATAACTGTCTGATCCCGAAATCTACCTATTTCTAGCGGATATACCTGCCGCTCGGACTTTTTTTTTTAAATAAATTTGTTTTTAACTGCTTACTATTTTCCTCTATCTATTATGAGTTATTAGCCTATGTTTGATACTACTACATGCGAAAAGATTTATTGTTATCCATTGAAAAAAAAATTTTATTTTATAAATCACATTTTATTTGAAACGAACTAAAAAGTAAAACTTAAATTTTGCATTGACACCACGCGCTGTTCCAAAGAAAGAAAGATTTTTTCTCGTTCATGCGTTATATCTTTTATTTTTAATTATGTATGACATTTTTCAAATTTAATAATGCAATAATTTTTTTGTACAAGTTAACAAAGATTCCAAAATTAGATATACAAACTAGATCATTATTTAATTCGTACCTTTGTTAGATAAATAATTTTCCGTTCCAGCTTTTTACTAAATATAAAAGGCAATGGAAGCTGCAGTAATTGTGGACAAAATGGGGGAGTTTTTTCGCCTATGACCTCGTGATATTACCAGTCAGTTTGCTTTCGAAATTTTCGCTAAAGATTATTTCGAATTATCACAAATGAAAAAGTTTTGAAAGTTTTTTGCCTTAGTTTTATTTTAATATAACCCAATGAAATTCTCTAAAATGTAATGACATCATTGAATTTCACCAATAACATTTGAATTATACTAATAACAAATATTTATACGTCTGGCCTACTGGGATATTAAATATTATCAATCTAATTTTGAAATAATTAACTGATATTACAGTAGGCCAACGTATAATTCATTAAAAATATATAAATAAATGAAAAATGGCAAAAAATGTTCAGTTGTAATTTCCCAAGGGCGGTGATAATTCGAAATAATTTTTTGCCAAAAAGATCGGCAGCAAGTATATTGATAAAAGCACGAGGCCGTAGGCCGAGGTCTATTATCAATATCTCTTGCTTGAGGAATTTTTTAAAAAATTATGAGAATTTATCAACGAACGAGGACACTACTACAAAACCTTTCCATTTAGCGTTTCGAGAAAATATTACAAAATCACAAATTCATATTTCTTTCAAAATTCCAAAAATATTGTAAAAATTAAATAAAATCAAACTTTTTTCAAAATTATTTCAAAAATTAGAATAAAATTAAATATTTAAACTTTTTCTAAATTCCAATAATATTCCAAAAATTCTTAAAAATTCAAACTTTTCCAAAATTCTAAAAATATTGCAAAAATCATTACAAAATCACAGATTGAAACTTTTTTCAAAATTCCAAAAATTATAATAAAATCAAAAATTTAAAATTTTTGGAACAATTGACATTATTTTTTTGACAAACTTATAATGCCATAATTCTCTATAATAATATTAAAATTTCGTGTCGTACAAATTATTAATTTTATTTTTTTCCAAAAAATTTCCAAAAAATTGGGTAAATAAGTAAACAAAAATCGTTCTTTTGACACACTTGACAACATTTTTTGACAAACTTATAATGCCATAATTCTCTATAATAATAATAAAATTTCATTTCAAGCAAATAATTAATTTTATTTTTTCCAAAAAATTGGGTAAAAAATAAATAAAAATCTTTCTTTTGACACACTTGACAACATTTCATTGACAAACTTATAATGCCATAATTCTCAATAATAATAACAAAATTTCATATCAAACAAATAATTAATTTTATTTTTTTCCAAAAAATTGGGTAAAAAATAAATAAAAATCTTTCTTTTGACACTCTTGACAATATTTTTTTGACAAACTGATGATTCCAAACAAATTCCCTTTTTTGACAAACTGATGAATATGGAGTAAAAAAATGTTTGATTTTATAGTATTTTTTATGGGTTATCTCCGCTATGAAACTAGTTTTGGGGTTGTTTTTAGAAAAGAGGTGGAACTCCATATTATACAGCCTAAAGAGCCTCTAAAGATATTTTAATTATTTTTAGGTGAGGGGCTGAATAAACGTTCACTAAATATCTCCTTATAGTTAGGAGCTATAGTTGCGAAGAGGAAGCTGTACAGCAGCCAATTGTGAAACTCTATTAACCTTCAACAGAAAGATTGGGTCGTTGGTTTATAAAGTTGCTAAAAATCAGCATAGAATTTAAATAAATCATGAACGAGGCTCATTAAAGACTGTTGTATTAAAGCCCATGTAAGTTTTTGAATTGTTTGAATTGTTTCATATTGCCATGTGCTGGCTTTTATGGCCGGAATACTAACACAAACCTGACTGTACAAATACAATACATACTATGCTTTGTTTATGTGGCCTCAGATTAATTTCTTTTGACTGACTACAGCATTGGATAAACTAATAGTAATTAGTATAACTAGCATTAATAAACGGCGTACAGTGTTTAACAAAAATAATATCATACTTTGACTTTTGGCTTTTGTATTCATTATTTACAATTTAATCTCATTTTGGATATAAAAATAACAAAAACGTGTATTATGTCCTCGATTATAATAATATACCCTATATGAGTAAAACTGCAACGCGGAATATGAGTCACTCAATCCCTTTGTGGGAAGTTGCAAAAACATTGAAAACTAGATTCGAGTAAAAAAAGTGTCAAAATACTAGATAAAAATTGGTTGTAAAAAAAGCAAGCAGTATGCTTTATATATACATTTGATAATTGCAAATCAACTTTCCAAATTCACCAGCCACATACAAAAATGATACATAAAGAGTAAAAGTTAACTTAAATATAGATTTGTTCAAAGTACCTGTTCTATTTGTGGTTTCTTTAAAGTTTGTGTAACAGAATAAATTAACTTGCCAATTATTACGATTATCAGCAGTTGGTTTTGCTACGTCTAATATTCTACTAACATCATTTCAAATAAACAATTATAATTAACATAAACATTAAATTTCAACAAACAACTAAAGCTAATATACTCAACAATTAAAAACAAATCGATCAATTGATCTTGCACAACAGAACTTAAAAATTAGACAGTAAATGAAAAACCACAACCAAAAGTAATCGAAATCAAAAAAATTAATTAAAAAATTTTGTGAATCAAAATAACTAAAAT
Organism: Diogma glabrata; assembly: GCA_963693315.1. Taxonomy (NCBI): domain Eukaryota; kingdom Metazoa; phylum Arthropoda; class Insecta; order Diptera; family Cylindrotomidae; genus Diogma; species Diogma glabrata. The sequence goes on along the minus strand of OY856188.1, from coordinate 141,522,717 downwards.
CAAAAAAAATTAATTTACAACAATTTTTGTATATATTTTGATCGATTGATTGTTGATAAATGATCGTTAGAAAATTGATCTGATTAACTTGATATGTCTATATAGTATATACCATGCTCGTATATGTATTCAAATATTGATCATTGAAAATACAGTTTATTTGTTAATTACATGATCCTCGAAATTATTTACTTTGGATCGTTATGTAAATGGATCGTGTTTTGTTTTCAATCATTCAGATTTTGGATTAATTTTCTGTTTTGTCCAAAAATAAAACAAAACCAACCACAATCAATCAATAATTATCGAGTTTAATTTTTGATTATTGATCTTATAGATCTTGAGATTTTTATAAGATTATTGAGAGCACCATGCATAAAAAAAAAGATTGCATAATCTAAATTTTTTATTCCATGTTGTGATTGATAGTTGGGTTGATTTCTGAATTAGTTTTTTTTATTTTGAATAAAATATTTTTCCGAAATTAATTTGATCAGTTTGAGTTGAATGGAATCGATTTGTAATTGATCTCCTTCAAATTTTTTAACTTTGAAAGATTGATTAGTATGGAAATTATGATATTTTTGTTGAGTTGATTTGATTTAAGAGTGTCGTTTTGGACTACAACATTGATTGTTTGATATTTGAGTAATTTTGTTTTATGATGTATTTATTTATTTCTATTTTTGGTTGTATGTTTTTGGTAAGGTTGGTCTTGCAAATGCTACAATATAATATAAATAAAAATCATAATACTGATTGATTTTTTTTTCGTTTTTGAGGATCAAAATTTGAAATTGTATTACATTATAGAAAACTTTGAAATATAATGATATAGTGTTACAATTTAGTTACAAATTTGGGAAGCTGAGATTATTTAGAATTTACAAAATTCACACGACTTTAAAAATGTAAGTAAAAATTCAGAACATGTTAGCAAAACAAAAACGCACACACACACCGTTGGAAAGTATTGCCTCATTTAATATCCTAATTAGAATTTTTGCATCTCTATTTGAATGTTTCAGATATGTAGAGTTAAAATAAAAATTTGGAGTGACAACAACTCATACGAATACGGTGTAGGTAAAGTAACAACAACTCCATATGAATTATTGTGGGATTTGGGCATGACTGTGAAGAGCGCTTAAATGACCAATGAGAGATACAGAAATCGAATCCCGTTGCTTTAAGTATCTAATTTTCATAGAAATTTTGTGTAGAATTATTTTATACTATAAATATTAACAATATACCACACTTTTGAACATTTTTGCACGCCTATATACAGCATAAATCTCACCCCTTCTAACCCAAGAGGTTTAAATTTTATAAGCATTATACTAACCTTATATATTAAGACTATTAATATACAGAATTCCAATGAGAATTTTTTATTAAGCCTCTTGTTTATTTGTTTTGTTTTCCGAATCGCCAGAACAAATTAAATAAAATTTTAAAAAATAAGAGTTAAGTCAATATGTTCTTATGAATTCAAATAAAACAGTTTCGTTGGCAATTTGGAAATGTTTTAGATTTAATAATAATATATAAATAAAATAAACTTGATTTCGTCTTATTTTTACAAAAACAATTCTTAAATTGCACAAATAAAAATTTGATAGATATTTGTCGAGTGTTTTTGACTATGGATTATGGCTACGGCTCCTATGAAATTTAAGAGCTCGTTCAAGAGCATATATAACTACTTTGGAAACACACCATTCTACATATCAACCATTGTTTCACGAAGGTGAAAATAAGTGCATGAACAAACGATGATTAAATTGTACATCATGATTGAGACATTAAGTTGAAATTACCTAGTCTTGGAGCCTAAAATAATTTCCTATGAGGTAAGTTATTCGAGAAAATATGATTGCTTTGGTATGCACCGCTTTGTGTTTTTATATCAGCCTTCCGACGACGGTTATTTTAACCTAACCTAAACTTTCTTAACGTTTACAGCCTTAATTGTGTTACACTCGATGAAACACCTTATGATATTTTGGATAAAAATGGCACAATGGTCAGTAACTGATATATACTAGATTATATATTAAGATTTTGAAGGCGATTTATTTCTTCAAAAACCATTTCTCTTTTAATACTTCAATCTAATCCAATATGGGTTTTTGTTTTAAAGTGTGGAGACTGATTACCAATTAGTGAGACTACGGTTCGTTTGTTTCTTAATGTGGATTATTATAAAAATTATCCATTGAATCATTATCAAAAACGTGAAAATTTTATCCTGGACCCCCCGTCACTTCTAACATTACAAAAGAAAAAAATTGAAAGAATTCACGGCTATAGGAAATGTTGTAAAGAGTGAATGAAAACTTTAGCGGTTGGCCATCATTTAAAATGTTATTTGGAGGGTGAAGATTTTGAAAAATATTTTGAAAAAAATATTTTTGAATTTGACAAGGTGTCATATGAACGGTGATTTTTTTTCTAATAAAAAACAATATTTCTTTTAATTTTCGAACGCACAGTTTTCGACTTATTTTCAAAAATATTAAAACCTATCCCTATATTCACCCGCTCCTCCCCCCCCCCCCTCATGCATGGAAACTATAGCGATTGTCTTGTTATTTGAAATGTTATTTTGAGGGGATTGAGGGTAGAAATTTTGAAAAAAAATTATTTTTGACCTTGATGTGTTCATGAAAGGTGATTTTTCAAAATAATTTTTGTTGTAATTTTCGTATATACAGTTTTCGACTTATTTTCAAAAATGTGAAGAGTTTTTCCTGCACCACCAAGAACCATCCCCTACTCCCCCATCCTAAGCTTCGAACATTATAAAAGAAAAAATTCACGGTTATAGTAAATGTTGTAAAGAGTAAATGAAAACTATAGTGGTTAACTCATCATTTAATGTTATCTGGAGGAGGTTGGGGGTGGAAATTTTGAAAAAAAAAAATATTTTTGACTTTGACGAGTGGCGTGTCAAATAAAAGGTGAACAGTTGAATAGTCAAAACCAATTTGTTTTGTAATTTGCGAAGGCACCGTTTTTTGAGTTATTTCTAAAATTGTGTTTTTGAGACAAACTATTCTTATAAGTAGATCCGACTTTTTGTTATTGTATACTGTACATCAAAAATGGTAACAGTCCCAAAAATAATTAATTTTTTGGTAGTGAACAAAATAGTTATTTGTTTCACTAGGACACAAAATTATGGATTTTGGGATGAGCAAAAATGTTGCGATGCGACGCGATAGCGAAGTACCGCAATTTTGCGAGTTCCAAAATCCATTTTTAGTTCGAGTAAAACATTAAATTTTTTCTCCAACCGTTATTTAATCTATTATTTAATCACATTTGAAAATTATCATCATTGAAATTATATTTAATTTACATCTCAAACTAAATTCAAGCAACCATTTCAATTTTTTGTCAAATAATGATAAATTACCTAATCAAACTTTGATTTTGTTTTGCATAGAAATATAGATTTGTTTATTTTTTGTCCTAGGACAAAAAAAAAATGATAGTTTGTGGGACTGCTACCATGCTACCATGGCAATTAGATGCAATACACAAATGACATATTTTTTCTAAAATATTCCCAAACAAAAAGTGCAATTTTTTGTCCGGTTGGAGAAAAATTAAATTTATCTGTATTTCTATGCAAAACAAAACTCTACTATGCTGTGTGCCTCACACCAACTTTTTGAGTTAAATAGTGACTTTTCATTTCATACCCAAGTTGCGCTATTGACCACCAGGCAGCGGACGAAAAGTCTCCTCATCAGCTTCCTTTTCAATTTAGTTGTCAATTCATTGAAACGTCAATATATTTAAAAACAGTTATTTAAAAAAATGGAAAATAATTCAAATTTATGCAAAAGAAAATATTCGGTATGATGTAAGTATTTTAAAAAAACAAGCTCCCAAATACAATTTCCATTATGACAATGTTTACAAATTTTGACATTTAAAAAGATTCTAATTTAAATATGAGGTCAGGCACAGGTTGTACGTTTGATACGAGTGACATCTATGAATAGCATATGTGCACTAGCAATTAATTTAGAAAAGTCAGTGATGTTTGAATCATGAAATGAATTGATTATTTTTTGACAAAATATTAAAACATTTGTTTGGATTTAGTTTGAGATTTAAATAAAATTGTATTGAAATATTGTATATTTTAAAATTTTATTAAATAATCAACCATTATGGCGAAAAAAGTTTAATATTTTATTCTTAGTAAATGCGGATTTTGGAGCTGGAAAGATAGGGGTACTCCGCTTTCCAGTCGCACCGCAACATTCTTGCTCGTTCCAAAATCCATAATTATTTGTCCTAGTGAATCAAATAACTATTGAAAAAAAAGTTATAAATGTTTTCATGTGTAACATTTGTTATTCGCGTGCAACAAATATTTTCGCATGCGAAAACTACTGTTTTGAAGAATGAAAAATATTTTTTAGGTGTTTATGTAATAGTCTGGGAGCCCACCGACATAAACAGCAACTCATAAATACTCTTCTATAATTTTTTGTGTGGCTTAATTACGCCTAGTCTACCACTTTTTTTTCTCTATCATAATTTTCATAGTCGCGGCTTTTTCTCTCCAGTAATTTTTAAACTTGTCAATTGTCAACTTGTCATCGCATGGAGGGATCAGTTTTTATTAATTTGTTAATTTTTTCAATTTTTTTGATCCACGGGTGTGACAACCCCGCGTACTCCAGTCCCTGCTATTGGCATATGAGTTAACATGAGATATCACATACCACTGGCAATAGCAGTAAGATATCACTAGCCAAGGTGATGTCTTAGGGGTGCTGGCGGATGAACTGTATTCAGTCAACGGTAGCACTCTCAATCTTAGCTATTGAATATTCCTTGATGCTAGAACGCTGTAGCTTGCTCGATGAAACGAGCCTTCATATAACTACATATCTGAGCTTTAATCATTGAAAAATATACCGCGTCCCATAATCAGGGATTATGCCATTGGCTGGACTATTGGCAAAAAAATTTTAGCTTTGTTCCTGCAAATTTGTAAAACAAATTTGCTTTTTATCTCTTATTTTATTTTTATTTTCCCTATCCTATCACGAAATATTGGCCTATGTCATATTTTATATGTGATAGGATTTATGGTTTAGTTATCCATTACTTAACAAAAAAATATTAAAAAAAAAACGAAAAAAAAAAGATTTGCGTCCATTAACATCCTTAGAACGCATGTTGTTGTGGGACCTTGGTCTTAAAAGGTTTTTGTGTTGTTGTGACACATATTGTAATGCCTACTACACATCACATTTTATTAAAAAAAAAAAAAAAAATACAGCATTAAGCTAAAAACTTATAGATACTCTATTTTTAAAAAATTTAATACCAAGAGAAATTCATGAATCGCGAGAGAAAAAATTTGTCCGACAAAAATTTCGGTACGTTAAGGGTGTCTACTGAGTGAAACATGTAATAATAACAATTTCGAAAAATTTATGGATAACCACCTGATTTTTATGAAAAATGCTTCAAAAAGGTAAGTAAAATCACGTCCTTACATCGTCCGACAAGACAGATTTACCAATTTTCCAGTCCGACAAGCGGACATTGACATTTTCACGGCGACCTAAAATTTATTCAAAACCGTCGGACAGAAAGAAATTAACATATTGTAGAGCAGAACTTACCGTGTAGTACAAGTGGCGGACAAATATTTTGTGCCAAATCAATAGTCCGACAAAAAAACATCGATCGACAACATCATTTCAATACTTTCTTTTTTCCAAGTTCATAAATAATTTTAGTTTCATTAATTACAATAATAAATGATTGGTAAGGAATGTGAATAGTTTAAAACATGTATTAAACTAATAATAGGAACTTTTATTAACAATTTCATTAAAAAATAAAAAAATATGAAGAAAAGTGAAAAAAAATTTTCAAGAGTGGCTCTTTCAGAATCTGGCCAACAAATTTCGAAAAAACCACCCCTTCCTACCCTATTTTTTAATCTAAAAATTAAAAAGGTGATTTTTTGAGGTAATTTTCTCGATAAGAAATGAATTTTTAAAAAATTGAGAAAATCTGTGAGGAACTATGAAAAACTTTTGAACGAAAATGAACAGGAAAAACTGAAAAATTATGAAAAAATGTGAAAATCTATGGAAAACTGTGGGGTAAAAATAAACAGATTGATCAAAAAGGGCTTACTGAAATTTATAATTTTTATACCTGTTAAATTTGAAGATATATCTTCAAATGAAGGACTTTGGGGACCATCGAACCAATAATAATGATACTTATTGTTAATCAACGTCCATCCACAGTTTTCAGGTTTGAGATTGGTGGGGCATCTCATATGTGCATTACACCAAACGCTGGATATGTAGATGGTTCGCTTAATTTGTTGCTGCAATTCCTCTTTTGATGGTGGCATACTAGAAGCACACTGAAAAAAACATGTCCTATTTCCAATCGAAATGCAATTGTCTCAACCTACCGTGCGGTCACATATGGCGAATCAAACTACGAAATTGCTTCAACAACTCTACAATTATGAATAGATGAAGTTGAGACAATCACACGAAATATTTATGTGAAAATAAAATATAGTTCAATTAATCTCAAATACTTAAACTTTAAAATGAAAAATTCATGATATAAGGCCAAAGAAAATTTTTTTCAGAGAAATAGTTATTATTTTTATTCAACTACTGTTATATTGGATATAACACTTTATATTTTAAATAAACCTCATTCTGTTGTTAGGAAAATGTTATCGTGTAGTTGTTCCAATCACAGTGAAATTGTTTGCAAATAATTTTTTTTTGTGTGAATAATCAACTGCCAACTTCGAGATGAGGTTGTCATGATTCATGAACTTCAATTTTTTTTTCAGTGCATCTAATCCTTTCAATTTACTCTTGATTATTTTATCATCATGATTTTTATTTCTGAATGCCTTCTCGAAGAGTTCGAGTTGTCCTAGATTTACATCTTTGCTTTTCAATGAATATAATTTGCAAACGAACTCTTCGATAATTCTAAAAACATATAAAAAAGATCAAAAGAGAATTTCATCAAAAAATTTAAAGCTTCATAAAATCTATAATTTCCATGCGTCGGACTGGAAAATCGGAGAATATATCGTGTCCGACAATTAAATAATTGGATTCTCCATAATTTTGTTTAGTAACCCTGTAAAAAACAGCTGGTTATGTGGAAGTATGCTGTATTTACGCTCACAAACGCAAATACTGTAAACCTTCGCGGATTTTCAATTGAAAAATAACAATTTGTTCGATTTTTATGAAAATGGTAATATTTTACTGTCGGACAACCTGTTCACCTCGTTGTGGGCTTCATTTAACAGCAAAAAATCGAAAGCGGAAACTGTTATGAATAAATTTTAGGTCGCCGTGAAAATGCCAATGTCCGCTTGTCGGACTCGAAAATTGGTAAATCTGTCTTGTCGGACGATGTAAGGACGTGATTTTACTTACCTTTTTGAAGCATTTTTCATAAAAATCAGGTGGTTATCCATAAATTTTTCGAAATTGTTATTATTACATGTTTCACTCAGTAGACACCCTTAACGTACCGAAATTTTTGTCGGACAAATTTTTTCTCTCGCGATTCATGAATTTCTCTTGGTGTTAAATTTTTTAAAAATAGAGCATCTATAAATTTTTAGCTTAATACGGTCCCAAGTAGGTTTTGCCAGACATTGACATACGGCCAAGCACTGGTCCATTAATGGTTAACAGTACTCGGCTATTGTTACTGGGCCAATACTAGAACCAATCATCGGCCGATCTATGGTTTACAGAAAATAGCCAGTATATTGGTGCCTTTGAATGGCCAAGCACTGGCCCATGAATGGTAAATATTACTTGGCTATTGTTATTGGGCCAGTGCTGTAGCCATGAATTTGCCGATCTGTCATTTTTTTTAAATTTCACTAGAGTATTATCCCTTTTAGAAATACATAGTTTGAAAAATTTCACATATAGTTTAGTTATCGCCTTGTCGGTTGAAAGACTATGTTAATAAAGAAAAGGTTGGTATATGTTTTATTTTATTTTATTTTCATTTCTATTTTATTTTAATTATTTGGAGTTTTCCGAGCGCATTTAAAGAAGATGGACGTGGATAAAACTCTCCGTCGTGATAAATACATATATATTTTTTACTTTAATAATTTACCATATTTAAAGTGTCTTATTACCATATTTAAAGTGTCTAAAATGTGTTTCAAACCAAGTGCTTCAATAATATATAATATATGATATATAATAATATATAATAATGGTGGTATTTTAAAAATAATTTAATTTTTCTAATTAAAAGATTGAAAAAATCAGGAAAATAATTTTTTTTCTCTAGAAATTCTCGTAATTTATGGTTTTCAATTCGATACAACATTGTTGTGTCGTTGTTTATTTTTATTACTTTTTTTCATTTAAAATTAAAATGAAATTAAACCGTAGTGATTTTAGTCGATGAAAATTATTAACATTTTTAAAAAAAGGTTATAGAATTTATCTGATTTTTGTAGTGTTAAATTAAGAAACGATCTAATCAACAAGTCGTGGTAAATAAGCCGTGTTCGATTTGACTGAAACAACTGAAGCAACTGAAAAATTAAATGCAATTGTTGTTGTTTTTTCAGTTGTTTCAGTCAAATCGAACGCACCTATAGTTGGGTATAATTATGTAAGAGGATTTCGTGTATCTTGTTTTGATTAAAAAAAAAATTTTGTTTGTTGATTTAGAGAAAATAAAAAAATTATCAAAATGCCATTACCAGGAATAAATGAATGTAAATAAAATGGAGTATTTTAGTTTAAATTTCATAATATAATTAATGAAAATGCAGATTTATTAGAAATAAAGATACAAAATTCGTCAACTTGAAAAGGTGTCATGGCGTGTGATAACATTTGATAACATTTTTGTTTCTTAAAAAAACTGATGGTTTGATATCTTAGGTTCGCTATTCGAAATAATTGAATTTTCATATATATATATGAGATTAACTGAGATTTGGCATTAATTTAATTTAGTTTTAATAAATTTAATGAAAATAGAACTTCGAATTAATTAACTTTCTTTGATTTACAGCTACAGAATATAATACAAAAGGTATATATAAACATTGAAACTAGTTTTAATGTTTATATATAACTTTCTTAAAACATCTTTCGTATTTCTATCAATTTTATGTAATTTGGAATAAATGAAAGGAAGTCTAAAAATACGTCTAAAGTATTAAAGATATCGTTCAAACAAATTTTATACATATATTCCATATTTAATTATCAAAATATATATAACATTTATATGAATTATCAATATATGTATATATGTGTATGTATATGTGTATGTATGCATGTATGTATGTATGTGTGTATGTATATGTATGTGTATGTGTGTATGTGTATGTATATATACGTATGTATATATGTGCATATGTGTGTGTATATATATGTGTATGGATATGTATGTATGTATGTATGTGTGCGTGTGTATGTATGTATGTGTGTGTTTGTGTATATGTATATATATGTATATATGTATATTTATATATATGTACGTATGTATGTTTATATAACAATACCACACAAATTAGTATGTTGGACATAAGGTGAAAACTTCTTAATATGTATGTTTGCTGTTAATAAATATATGTAATATATATAGGTATATATGTATGTGCGTATATATGTGTATGTATGTGTGTATATGTATGTATGTGTATACATGTGTATGTATGTGTATGTATGTGTATGTATGAGTATGTATGTGTATGTATGTGTATGTATGTGTATGTGTATGTGTATGTGTATGTGTATGTGTATGTATATAGGTATATGTATATGTATGTATACATGTGTGTATGAGTGTATATGTGTGTATGTATGTATATAAGTACATGTGTATGTGTATGGATATATATATATATATATATATATATATATATATATATATATATATATATATATATATATATATATATATATATATATATATATATATATATATATATATATGTGTGTGTATGTGTGTATGTATGTATATATATATATATATATGTGTATATGTATGTATAAGTAAATATGTGTATATATATATGTATATATATGTATGTATATATGTATATATGTATATGTGTATATATATATATATATATATATATATATATATATATATATATATATATATATATATATATATATATATATATATATATATATATATATATGTATATATATATATATATATATAAATATATATATATATATATATATATATATATATATATATATATATATATATATATATATATATATATATATATATATATATATATATATATATATATATATATATATATATATATATATATATATATATATAAATATATATATATGTATGTGGGAAACCTGAGTACAGCACTGGTCATGTATTTTTATGATATGTTAATATTACTTAGTTGTAATCAATATATTGTATAAATAAAATTCAGTTACGATAATCATTTCATGAAGAAAAGTTCTAAATTAAATAAATACTCCTCTATATATAATCAGTTTTTGTTTAAATTCTATCCAATAAATCCTACATGGGGGCTCAGCCGTGATTCTGGAGCATTAAACAAGAATTTTATGTATAGTAAGTACTACAGGCAAAGTTATGGCTTATGGCAAAGTTTTATTTTAAAAATAATTGTTAAGGCAAAGAAACTACAGAAAAGTGAAAAGTGAAAAGATATTTTTAAATAAAATAACTCAAAGTGATAAGTCTTAAACTATTTTTACAGACAAGTCTAAAGGAAAGACAATTTAGAAAAATAGTTAAAAAATATTAGCAACAAAAGTTCTGCAATCACTGCAAACAAGGTAACGTTATTTTTTATAAATATGTGCTCTCATAATTATCTATGTACAATGTACGGTAAAGTAGTCAACCTTTGAATAAAAATTTAATAATTAAAGTGTTAAGGTTTATAAAAAAAACATTATAAACATTTTATAGAACAATCGATTTATTAAATTAACTGTGGTATATTCTTTTTTTAATTGCTTTTGCTTGTTCATATGGATGCTTCCATTTCTGAACTTAAAACGAAAGAACTCAAAGATCTGTTAAAACAAAGAAATTTACCAACGCATTATAGAAAGAAAACTGATCTTATCGAAAGGTTAAAAGCGTCAATGTCAGCAGACGATTTGCAAGAACATTCAGACCACAGTTATAGCAGTTTAGAGGAAGACGGTAAAGTTAACGAGATGACTCATGAAAACAGTTTTACCTTCAAAGATGTTGAAGAATCATTAGAAACTTTTGATGGTGAAACCGATAGAAATGTTTCGGAGTGGATATCAGAATATGACGATGTCGCCAAAGCGTGTGGATGGAATGAAATACAAAAGTATTTGTATGCGAGAAGATTATTACGTAATGCAGCAAAGCTTGCAGTAGAATCTGCTACCAAAGTGCATAGTTGGGAAGCGTTGAAGAAGTTTTTAAAAGATGAGTTTAGTGATTCGCTGCCCAGTATAGATGTGCATAAAAAATTGGCAGATCGTAAAATGTCAAAAAATGAAACATTTTTACAATACTTTTATAGTATGCGGCAAATTGGAAAGCAAGGCAGTGTCGATGATGTATCAATTATTTCATATATCATTGCAGGAATTTTTGATGAACCATCAAATAAAATGATTTTGTATGAAGCCAAGACGTTTAATGAACTGAAAGAAAAATTTAAGGTGTACGAAACAATGAAATCTCAAAGTAAAATAAAGAGTTTTGGCAAAACACCTGAAAAGCGTTTTGCGCCTAGTGTGAGGAATCGTTGTAAAAATTGTGGATCGCTTAGTCATGCTGAATATAGTTGTCCACACAAAGAAAAGGGAATGCGTTGTTTTCATTGCGATGAATTTGGACATATTGCGAAAAATTGTGTTAAGAGGAACCCTGTTGCATCGACTTCAAAAGCATTTGAAGATAAATCTAAAACAATAAGTACAATTATATTACCAGATATGCATGTTGTGGTTAAATTTTATGATGTTGAAATAAGGGCGCTACTGGATACTGGCAGTGATGTGTCTTTAATTAAAAAATCAGTTTATGAATCTGCTAATTCTCCGCCAGAGATTGTTGGTTTGCAGATACCATTATCTGGGTTTAGGCAAACCTTACAAAACAGTATCGGATCATTTTTATCACCGGTAAGTATTGAAAACGAAACATATTTCATAAATTTTCATATTGTTACAGACAGTTTGCTGAATGAAGATATGATTTTGGGCAAAGATTTGTTAACAAGTGCTAATATTAGTATTGTTAATGGAAGCATCACCATAAGGAAGATTATAATTCCTTATATGTTTCAAGAAATCAATGTTGCTGAATTGATCGAAGAAAGTCATCAAATCAATACTATTTCTGCAATTAATAATCCTAAAATTAGATATGAGGTGAATAAGTTGGTTGAATCATATAATCCTGTTAAGCCAAAAGAATCGTGTGTACAATTAAAACTTGTACTTGAAGATGATGTCCCTGTTCACCAACCACCAAGAAGATTAGCACCAAGAGAAAAGTTATTTGTAAATGAGCAAATTGATGAATGGCTACAAGATGGTATAATTTGCGAAAGTAACTCTGATTTTGCCAGTCCAATAGTGGTAGTCAAGAAAAAGAATGGTACGAATAGACTTTGTATAGACTATCGTGCACTCAATGCTAAAATAATAAAGGATCGTTACCCATTGCCAGTTATAGAAGATGTGTTAGAAAAACTTTATATGGGCAAAATATTTACAACCTTGGATTTGAAAAATGGGTTTTTCCACGTTGACATTCATAAAGATAGCATGAAGTATCCCGACAAACAATTTGAAGTGCCGCGCACCAAAAATAGGTGTTCAAAATTTCGAAAAATCGCTTGGTGCGGAAAAAAGTGTGGAAGAAGTGCTGAATCTTTCTCTAGCACCAAGGTGCGGCACTAAAGTGATGGAGTAGTGTTCTGCACTACACCAGAAGTGCGGAAAAATTTGGTACGGCGATGTTAGTGCTAGAGAAGTGTTCGGCACTACACTATAAGTGCGCAAAAATGTAGTGCTGGGATGGTAGTGCTGGAGAAGTGTTCTGCACTACACTCTAAGTGCGCAAAAATGTGGTGCTGCGATGGCAGTGCTGGAGAAGTGTTCTGCAGTTCACTAAAAGTGCGCAAAAATGTGGTGCTGGATGGTAGTGCTGGAGAAGTGTTCGGCACTGCACTATTAGTGCACAAAAATTTGACACTTAAAGTGTTGTGTTAACACCAAATATAATAATGTTATGCGTCATCGCTCTATTAGTCATTGGCATTATTTGACCTTTATTTGGCATATTATATGTTATGTGCGTATTCTAAACGTGTGATTTTGTTTGTTTCTGTGTTGTTTTTTGCAAAATGAGCGGATTAAAAGAAAAGTGGCGAAAAGTGCAGGTGACGGGTCATTATTATAGGAAGAGAAAAGCATTATTTAAGCGATTGTTGCGCCAAAATGTGCATGAGGGACACATTGTTGGCGTTGCAAGTTCGTCTCAGGATGTTGCACAAAACAATAATGTCGACACATCTTCATCGAATCATACACTCGACGTAAGCAGCGACAGCGACAGTGGCAGTGACGATGGTGAAAATGCTTGGTGCCTAGAATTGCAGTCCGGCTCAGAAAATGAATGCGGTAGATCCCTTTCAACAATTGCGTTATTAAATGCAGAAATGAATGGCAACTTACGCGAATGGGCTCTGAAGCACAAAGTCACTCACGACTCATTGAGAGACCTTTTGAAAATTGTGAATCGTCGAAATGAAGGGAGTGTACCTTCCGATCCAAGAACGTTGCTTGCTTGCAGTTCAAAGGTGATAATCACAATATCTGGGGTAGGCGGCGAAAAATACTGGCACAATGGCCTCCAAAATTGTCTTCGGCAGTGTTTCGGCACCATCAATGGACCAATGTGCATTTCATTAAATGTGAACATTGATGGTTTGCCATTATTTCGAAGCTCAAGCTATTTGATCCATTCCATATATGTTCTGTTTTTTGCATTTAAAATAGGTGTTGTTAACTTCAATGGGTTTCATGGGTGTCTTAAATGAACAACAATGGGCAAATACTCCGATTTGAGAAAATGCATCTATTTCCCATACACAATCGCCGAAAAAAGAACAGATGAAGGATTTCGAGCAAAAACAGACGAAGAGCATCACAAGAGAGATTCGCCCTTCCTGCAACTGCCAATAAACATGGTGGAAGACGTTATAGTACCAGACTCTTTGCATCTGCTTGATTTGGGGTTATGCGGCGTTGTTTAACAATTTGGCGCGAAGGCAAAATAACAAAAAAATGCAAGTGGTCCGCTGCACACATGATCGAGATGTCACAATGGTTGCGACTAATTAAAATGCCACGCAAATTCCATCGAGCTGTGAGAGGCTTGGACGAAGTGGCATACTGGAAAGGCACCGAATACAGAACCTTCTTGCATTATCTTGGGCCAGTTTTGCTTAAACAATATTTACCCCACAATTATTACCATCATTTTCTTATTCTGTTCGGCGCAGCAACTATCTGTTTCTCGCAAATGTATTCCGTCCATTTAAATCAAGCGCATAATATGTTTATTAATTATACTGAGCAGTTTAAATCACTTTACGGATGTGCATTGGTGACAAGCAATATACACAATCTTGTGCATGTTGTCGATGATGTGAAAAAATTTGGAATTTTATTGTCGATAAGCAGCTATCCATTTGAAAATGCATTGTTTGGGATTAAGTCAATGTTGCGACATGGACGATTGCCATTATCGCAGGTTGCAAAGCGCCTTCAAGAATTGCAACAGCATCGTATAACAAAAGCAACACCCCAGAAACTATTTCCAACGTTAAAATATCCGTTTTATAACGATCGTTATTTAAAAATTGAGCTACAACATTTTTTGCTAAATAACAAACCAACAGATCAATGGCTTCTAACAAAGTAAAACACAATTGTAAAATTCAATCACGCGATATGCAAAGATGGCATTTTTTATATCGTTGGCAGAAGTTTAATATTGACAGATGATTTTTTTAAAACACCATTCTTGTCATCTAAATTGAACATCTATGTTGCTGGAGTATTGGAAAAAAATAAACCGTTAACTTATTCTCTAGACATGATACAATGCAAAATGGTAACCATTCTCTGTATTGACAATCCGAGATCTGTGTTTTTCCTTTATTGCACACAATAGAATGAATTTGTTGTTTGCTGCATTCGTTGTATCGCTTATATTTTGCTACACATGCATGTTTTTATATAAATAAAGAAACGATTTTAGAATTCTTTTATTTATTTCTCTTCTCGATGGAAATCGGCTGGGTCATTTATTCATTTGATATCCAGTAGTGCAGCAGCGAAGTTCAAAAATGGAGAGCTACCCATAAAATTACTCCTTTGCAGAGGAAAAAAAATCGGTGATATTTGCCCATTCACTGGCCGCTTGTCGCAACAATTAATAAATGTATTCGTAAATTATGCCCACGCAGCTGATCTGGGTACTGTATTTGTGAAAATTAATGCAGTGGTGCAGTCGCATGTGGTATGTATACAATATATAATATACGTACAATGCATATTTTACTCGCAAACAGAAATATGATAAATGGTGCCATATAATGTTATGTAATGTGCTTTGTACATAGGATCCGTCATATTCATCTGACGACGAAATGGGACAGGACACTGGGTCCGGACATTCGGACGCACTTTTATCGTCACCAGAGGCCAAAACGTTGTAGCAAAGTCTATTATTTCACAAGAAATAAAGACAATATCTCGTGCATAAAAATAGCAATAACAACACGCAGTGATTTTATGGTTGAAATAAACGAAAATACAAATTTATTTCGTAAAAATATAGTGGAAATGTGTTATTTTATCTTATTCACTTTGGTTTTATGTGGTAGTTTCTGCTGCTGATGTCGTTGCTGGTAGTGATAGTGTTCCATCGCCGCTCGCCTCTTCGTTTGGTGGTACCTTAACGGGTCGCTCAAGTGAGTTATTTCTTTTATTAGCCTGCTTCTTAAACTCAGAAGCAGAAACCTTGCTGCATGCGAGGGCGGCCATGGCTTCGCTATCGTCGTTATCTTCTTCTTCGAGGACGTCGTCATTGTCGTCATCGTAGTCGTCGCCATCGTCTTCGTGTCGGCTACCTTGCTTTTTTTTCGCAGTCGGAAAATTAGTACGACCAGCATCTTGATCAAAGTTTTAAAATAGTCCTCCACATATTAGAGCCACTTAAAATAGTCCTTCCACAATATAGAACCCCAAAGCATACATACTAAATGAAAAATGAAATGAAATGAAATGAAAAAAAAACACACCAAACTGAGTTTGCGCGGTTGACGCGGGCACTATTAGTGTATTTTACGTATAATCATTAGCACCAATGGTGCTCACTTGGGCACCAGCAGTGCTAATGATTATATGGGAACTGCACTAATAGTGCTCACGTTGCACCGCATATGTTTTGTGTTTCGGCATCGCATCTTATAATTCGCTAGAATTAAAAATGTCATACTTTTGTATATATACAATAGCGTATTGTCATATACACCAGGCAGTTAACATGGGCATTCTACGCGAGAGGTAAGTACACAGTCATAGTAATATATATCGGATATTTAATACCAATCAAGTTTTATTCACAAAAAAATATACAGCTGCTTTCTATAAATATTAGAACCGAGATTCCACGGACATTTGAAGGACAATAAAAAAAATTATTAAAAAAAATAATGAAAAAAAGTAATGACAAAAAGTAATGAAAAAAGTAATGAAAAAAATGGGAAAAAAAATCAGAAAAAAAATAATTTTTTTTAGATTTCAACAATTATTTTACCGCCTTTTCTTTTCGTGTGCACTTAAGGTATCGTATTGCGCACTTAAGTGCGCAGGTTCAGTGTTGCGCACTACTCATGCACAACTCCAGCACTACACCAAGAAGTGCGCAAATCAGCACTTAAGGTGTTACGCACTACTCGAGCACTACTCTAACACCACTTAAACGGTGCGCGATCTATTCAAAGTTGTGGGCGGAGCTTAAACAAGTGCGCATTATTTGCCCTTTTGAAAAAAACACATAGTAATGAGCACTAAAATATACAGGTATGCGCACTAATTTTGGGGTTACGTCGAAGTGCTGGAGAAGTGTTCAACACCAATTTTGTCTTCTTGGGATACTTCCTTCGTAACGCCAGATGGTCAATACGAGTTTAGAAAAGTACCATTTGGACTATGCAATTCGCCTTCTATTTTCCAGCGATTTATAAATACCGTTTTTCATCAACTGATAAGAGAAAATGTCATGTTTGTCTATATGGACGATGTAATAATAGCTGCCGAAAGTGAAGAAAAAAATTTGGAAAAGTTAAAAAGAGTTTTTGAAGTTGCTCAAAGTTTTGGTCTTATCATTCGTTTTGAAAAATGTCAATTCCTGCAAGAAAAAGTGGAATTTCTGGGACATACTTTAGAGAATGGTACTATCAAGCCTTCTGTAAACAAGACGTCAGCGATAAAGAATTTCCCCGAACCAACTACAGTGAAAAAGATTCAAAGCTTTTTAGGGTTGGCAGGATTTTTCAGAAAGTTTATTCAAAATTTCTCAACAATCGCCAAACCACTCTGCGACCTTACAAGAAAAGATGTTAAGTTTATATTTGGAAATGAACAAAGGGTTGCTTTTAGAACTTTGAAAGAAATGTTATGTAATGATCCTGTGCTAAGAATTTATAATCCAGATTTAGAAACAGAAGTGCATACTGATGCAAGTAAAGTAGGTTATGGTGCTTGCTTGTTGCAGAAAAATGGAGAAGATAACCGCTTTCATCCTGTTCTGTATTTGAGCTGCAAAACTACTGGCGCAGAAGAAAACTATTCTAGTTATGAGTTGGAAGTTTTAGCCGTTGTTAAGGCTCTTAAAAAATGGAGAGTTTATTTGCTGGGAATTAAATTCAAAATTTTTACCGATTGCCAAGCATTTAATCTAACGATGAAAAAAAGAGATTTATGTCCAAAAATTGCTCGTTGGGCATTATCTCTCGAAGAATTTGAATGTGAAGTAAGACATCGTTCTGGTTCGTCTATGAAGCATGTAGATGCGTTAAGCAGAGTGTCGTCGGTTATGACAGTTGAAGCTGATATTTTAGAGAAGTTAAGAACAACCCAGAAGGAGGATCCAGAATGCAAACTATTAGTAGATATTTTGAACGAAAAGAAAGAATATAAAAATTATGTGTTAAGAAGGGATATTTTATATAGATTGGTAGATGGAAGTTATTTGTTAGTAGTTCCAAAAATAATGCAACATCAAATTATCAAAAACGTCCATGAACAAGGTCACATTAGTTCTAGTAAAGTTGAAGCTATTGTACGTCAAGATTATGAAATGCAACAGTTGAATAAGAAGGTGGCAAGAGTTATTAGTAACTGCATTCCATGCATATTGGCTTCACGTAAGACTGGAAAAGGAGAATGTTACCTAAATCCAATTGATAAGCTGGATGAACCTTTGCATACATTTCACGTCGATCATCTTGGTCCTTTACCGTCAACTGCTAAAAAATACCAATATTTGTTTGTTGTGGTCGACGCCTTTGCTAAGTTTGTTTGGCTATACCCTGTGAAGAATACGACGTCCGCTGAAGTTTTAAAAAGGCTTAATGATCACAAAAATATATTTGGTAGTCCATCAAGAATTATATCCGATAGGGGTACGGCATTTACGTCTAAAGATTTCGAACAATTTTGTGCATATGAGAAAATTTTACATATACCAATAACTACAGGTATTCCTAGAGGTAACGGGCAGGTGGAACGAATCAATGGAGTAATTGTTCCAATTTTAACAAAAATGTCAATCAAAGATCCAATGAGTTGGTATAAGCATGTTGCAACTCTGCAACGATTTATTAATTCCACCACTTCACGCAGTACCAATAAGTCACCCTTTGAAATACTGTTTGGAGTCAAGATGAGAAAGGCTGAAGACTATGAACTGTCAACAATTATGGAAGAAGCACTGCAAGAAAGGTTTGAGCTGGGTCGAAGGGAGCTCAGAAAAGATGCAAGGATTCAAATAGAAAAGGTACAAGAAGAAAATAGAAAAACTTACAACAAACATAGAAAAGCTGCAAGAGGTTATTGTGTTGACGATTTGGTCGCGATAAGGAAAACTCAATTTGGTACAGGAAGTAAGTTGCATCCTATCTTTTTAGGACCTTACAAAGTTACGAAAGTAAAACGCTGCGATCGTTACGATGTAAAGAAAGTTGATGCTAGTTCTCCTGGTCCTATTCAAACTTCAACGTCAGCTGACTTTATGAAACTATGGGCTAATCCGATTGAAGAGGATTCATCCGGGACTGATGAATAGTTAGGACGGCCGAGTGTGGGAAACCTGAGTACAGCACTGGTCATGTATTTTTATGATATGTTAATATTACTTAGTTGTAATCAATATATTGTATAACTAAAATTCAGTTACGATAATCATTTCATGAAGAAAAGTTCTAAATTAAATAAATACTCCTCTATATATAATCAGTTTTTGTTTAAATTCTATCCAATAAATCCTACATGTATATGTGTGTATATATATATGTATGTGTATATGTATGTATGTATGTATGTATGTATGTATGTATGTATGTGTGTATATATATGTATGTATGTGTGTATATGTATGTATGTATGTATGTATGTATATGTATGTTTGCGTATATGTGTGTATGTGTGTATATATGTATGTATGTATGTGTACATGTATGTGTATATGTATGTATATATGTATATATATGTGAGTACATGTGTATATATGTGTGTATGTACGTGTATATATGTGTGTATGTGTATGTATGTGCATGTGTATATATGTGTATATATATATATATGACAATGGTGAATGGTCGTCTTATCAACACTTGTTATAAGTGACAGTGTGAATTTTAAACTAAATTA
The DNA here is from genome assembly GCA_963693315.1 of Diogma glabrata. Taxonomy (NCBI): domain Eukaryota; kingdom Metazoa; phylum Arthropoda; class Insecta; order Diptera; family Cylindrotomidae; genus Diogma; species Diogma glabrata. The sequence continues at coordinate 141,502,672 of OY856188.1, read as the reverse complement.
ATCTCTTAAATGATAAATATATAAGTATAACTAAATGTAGTGAAAACATTAATTGTAATAATCAGTTTTATATCTAATATAATAGTTTTAAAGTGTTGGTTTTAATAATTAAACTCTAAGGTAAGATTGCTTTCAAAAATGGAAAGATGTGGGCGACCAAGATGTAATCTTCCCTAAATGTAAAATTTATTAACTCTGATTTTTACTAGAAAACTAAATAAAGGTGTTATTGTGCTATTCGATTTTGTGTAAAATTTAAACCTACTTAGAGCTTTAACTAGCGAAATTTAGTTATTATTTCAAATTCAGTTTAAAATTTCATTTGTTGACATAATTTTATGTGATAGATTTATCTCTTTCTATTTATCCAAACATTATCCATAAAATCCAATAAGATTTTTGAACGATATCAACGAGCAGGGTTAATTGTTTTTGTTAAATTAATTCTTGTGTTTCAAGAAAAATTCAAAACATTCTTGCGTTAATTATATTATATAAAATAATGTTTTATAAAATTTAAATAAATACATTTCAAATAAAAACATCAAGTGAAAGATAATATTTTTATCCAATTCAATCCCAATACTTTTTTATATGAAATTCACTCAATTTTCAAAGGGGTTTTTTGTTTTTTATATATATGTACATAATATAAATGTTTTTAACCATAAATAATCATAAATAATTTTAACCATAAATATAATAACATGAATTCAGATTGGAGAGTGCAGAGGACTACAATTTAGTCATCATCCTATTATACTAATAAATTACATGAATAACAGGTTTCCGACTGGAGATTGCAGGCGAAAAATTTTAGATACGGGATTGCTGATTGGCGATTGCAGATTATATGTATAAGTGATTGTCCTTGTGATTGTCTCCTAACAGTAGTAGCTAGATACGATTTGCCAGGTGTCCGGGTCGTTCACTCCTAACTAACAATTACCTACCTATCCTTACCTATTGTTATATGTAAAACGACTGTAGGAAGTGGCCCGGCCGTAATCCGGGAGTCTCGCCTAGTGCTTGGTCCTACAGTCCAATCAATCAATCAATCAATGAATCAATTTCTATTTTATTTTAATTATTTATTTAAATTTATGTATAAAAAATATTATTTTATATTTTTTTTAATGGCGGAGTACTGGCGGAGTCAGGGCGGTGTTTGCCATTACTCAGCCATTCTTGCAACTGAACCAGTTGTATGGGGAGTTTTGATTTTTTTCCGTCATTTTTATTTTATTTTAAATTAGTTTGTATTTAATTTATTTAAATTTACATATGATAATAATGTATATTTTTTTTAACGGCCCAGTCATGGTTGCCAGTATTTGGCCCAAGAATGGCAACCATTTATTGTCCGAAGTTATCATCCAGTAAAATTATGTTAATGGCCCAGTCGTGGTTGCCAGTACTCGCCCATTGCTGCGTTACTGGCTGCCAGTATTGGACCATTACTGGACCAGTTGTACAACCTTTTATGGGGTATTGACAAGTTTAAAAATTACTGGAGAGAAAAAGCCGCGACTAAGAAAATTATGATAGAGAAAAAAAGTGGTAGACTAGGCGTAATTAAGCCACTCAAAAAATTATAGAAGAGTATTTATGAGTTGCTGTTTATGTCGGCGGGCTCCTAGACTATAACATACATATGTATTTTTTGGTTATTTACTATTTATTTGATTATTTGTTGTGCATGTGTTGTAAACAGAAAGTTATGTTTGTTTATGTTATTTTATGATTGAAATTTAGTTTTATATATTCACCCAGGAACGTGGTTGAAATAAAGAACACTCCACAATAGATCTGTGTAATTAATTGCTATTACGAAATTATATATTATGATAAAAAGTTTGATTGTTATTCATCAAGAAAGCAATTTAAAGAAATAAAAAACATAGCTGCATTAGCACTGATTGAAAGTTGCATTGTTGTAGTAATTCTTAATTTTTAATTACATTTATTTACATACCTTCAAAGGGTAAAATGCATGAAAGAATAAATCCCTCCCGGAGAGATGCTGCCATAAATGTAAACGAGGACCTAAAAAAAGTCGCCGATCGGGGTGACAAAAATTTGGTCAATTTAAATTTCACCAAAACACAGCTATTGATTGTTTCCAGATCAAAGACCGAGTTTCCCAACGATATTTCAATTAATCTGTGTGACGCCCAAATAGACGAATGTGAAAGCATTCGTTTATTGGGAGTCACAATGTCCAATGACTTACTCTGGAATGATCATATAATGGCCATAGCAAAGAGCGCGTCAAGAAAACTCGGCCTCCTCAATAGATGTAAAAAATATTTTACTTCGCATCAATTACTCCACATTTATAAGTCCAATACCCATACAAGGTTGTACAACTGGTCCAGTAATGGTCCAGAACTGGCAGCCAGTAATGCAGCAATGGGCGTGTACTGGCAACCACGACTGGGCCATTAACATAATTCTATTGGATGATAACTTCGGACAATAAATGGTTGCCATTCTTGGGCCAAATACTGGCAACCATGACTGGACCGTTAAAAAAATATACATTATTATCATATGTAAATTTAAATAAATTAAATACAAAGTAATTTAAAATAAAATAAAATGACGGAAAAAATTCAAAACTCCCAATACAACTGGTTCAGTTGCAGGAATGACTGAGTAATGGCAAACTCTGCCCTGACTCCGCCATTAAAAAAAATATAAAATAATATTTTTTATACATAAATTTAAATAAATTATTTACAAAATAATTAAAATAAAATAGAAATGAAAATAAATTAAAACATATACCAACCTTTTCTATATTACCATAGTCTTTCAACCGACAAGGCGATAACTAAACTATATGTGAAATTTTTCAAACTATGTATTTCTAAAAGGGATAACACTCTAGTGAAATTTAAAAAAAATGACAGATCGGCAAATTCATGGCTACAGTACTGGCCCAATAACAATAGCCAAGTAATATTTACCATTCATGGCCAGTGCTTGGCCATTCAAAGGTAACAATATACTGGCTATTTTCTGTAAACCATAGATCGGCCGATGATTGGTTCTAGTATTGGCCCAGTAACAATAGCCAAGTACTGTTAACCATTAATGGACCAGTGCTTGGCCGTATGTCAATGACTGGCAAAACCTACTTGGGTATTCGTCCCTGTATGGAGTATTGCTGTAAAATTTGGGGCGCGGCATCTGTTACTATCCTACCTCTTTTGGACTCTGTTCAAAAGCGTGCTATACGAATTGTTGGTGATCGAAATTTAACATTATATCTAGATTCTCTACAACATCGTCGCATTGTTGCCGATCTCGTTGTTTTTTATAAATATCGTCATCAGCAGTGCTAGGATGAAATCAGGTTCATAATGCCTCAGACATATGTTTTTCCCCGTTTGACTCGTCAATCGGTTTGTGCAGGTAGTCGGACTGTTGAGATTACTCACTGTCATAGTAATAAAATGCAAAGGGGCACGCACAAAGAAATGTGCGTACATCGTACAAATGGAATGCTTTGCCCGAATCAATAGTCTCGAGTGCCTTCAATCCACAAAGATTTAAAAAAAGCGTCCACCAATACCTCAAGACGCATGTTGTTGTGGGACCTAGGTCTTATAAAAGGTATCTATGTGTTGTTGTGACACATTTTGTAATTCCTACTACACAACACTTTTTATTAAAAAAAAAATATTCATATCCATGATTATTCTAAAATCTAAAGGATAATCATATCCTTTTTGAACAGTGATATTCAATTAATACTTTCTCTAATAGTAATACTAATAATTAATATTAAGGAGGACTAACTCACCAAAACCTTTAAAATATATATTTAACGCGATGTATGCACAACGAGATATTAAGTTGTTTTATAATATAACATATCATATTTGTTAGCTCTAGATTTTGCATTGGTTCGAAACAATATAATATAATAACGACTTTTTTAGATACTGTCTGGATTCTAGAAATTTGATGCATAAATTCTTAAAATTAAGAATGACAATTTCTTGAGAAATCAGCAGCAAGGTTAATAGAAATAAGTAAAATTAATCTATCTATATTTCAAAAAGTCGAGAAAAATTAATTGCAACTACTGACATCAGTGCCTGACTCTTATTGGACTCTTATTAATTGTAATTCTTAACACTTTTTACAAAAATCTGTTTTGACAAGAATGTTACCGCATATTAAATATTACTATAATCGGCTAGATCGTCTTTCAGCAGTTAAACTGAATATAACCTCAAAACTAAGAAATTTATTACTCTTTGCGTGAAATGATGATGATTCACAAAACCTGTTAATATTTCTAAAAAAGAATTACATCTTTGTTTTTATTAATCTTAAAATCAAAAAGTATTTGCTGAATAGAAATAAATTTGTCATCTTCAGACATTTGATTTATTTATGCTGCTAGTGTTACTCATACTTCATTTTATTGATGCCGATAGCGTTCTGAAAATTGCTTTTGCTTCTAAGAAAAATAAACCAAAATAAAGCAAAACTGTTTAGGTGAAAGGATGTTACTTAGGTTGCAATGTGTTTGTTTACATTTATAAAAAATCGTAATTGGAGCGGTTAAGGACTTGAACGCTTCATCTCCAAATGAGATTCTTTATATGGTTTAAAAGATATTCATTTATATATATGAATATATAGTTTGATTAATATGTCAAAACTTCCTTTTATATGAGTCGTTCAGGCGGCGTAGGCGGCTTCATCAAAACAGTGAACATATGAGATTTGCATATTTCTATAGTAGGAAGATTATAAAATTAAGTTTTCAAGATAAATAAAAATGATCGAACATGTGAAAAAGAACATATGATTTATGGATCGCGTACACATACATTTTTTAAAAGATGTAAAAAACAAACCAAAACAAAAGATACGTAAACGCCTGTGTGCGAATAAGACAAAACATAATCGCTCTTTTTGAAAAAAGATGTCAATCGTGTATATTTCGCAAAATTTTGTGCCGACTTTGTCCGAAAAGATGAAATGTTTGTCTTTTAAAATGAAAAATAAATTTTTTAAACAAGTGTTAGTTAAAAAAAATTATACACATCATAGTGTGTCTTTTTCTAAAATAAATTTTGTTTCTCGATAATCATGATTTATATGATCGATTCTCAAAAAACAAATAAATAAAACAAAAACTTATTTTATTTTACACAAAATTTAACAAAAAATTTCGAAATTCTATTTAATAAAATAAAATTTGTTAGGTTAAGGGCATTTTATTATTTATTTTCGGATAACATCGGTATAAAAATTAGCGAAATAGACACGATTGACATCTTTTTTTTAAAAAAGTGATTATGTTTTTTCTTATTCGCACACAGGCGTTTACGTATCTTTTTTTTGGTCTGTTTTTTACATCTTTTAAAAAAGATATGTGTACGCGATCCTTTATGTTACTTCATTATAAAACATATTTATATGTTTAAATTTGGCCAAAAATATATTCATACATTAAACTATTTTCTAATTTATACCATAAACATATTAAATTTCATCGTTTTAAAATTGATTAAAAACATAAATAATTATAAATCGAAATAGATTTAAGTTTATGAATTTGAAAATTTATTGAAGCGTGTCTACCCGTTAAATGACATATGTATTCGTAAATATTTACATTATGCGGATGGAATTATTTCGCTAAAATGTTTTCATTTATTTTCGAGAGATGATATAAATTTTGTTTCAATTAATGTCTAATCAAACATTTAATTTATAGGTTTTTGAAATTAAATGACTTTGAAAACTCGAGAGCTGGTCGGATAATGGTTTTTAGGTTTTTTTCTTTTCTTCTTTTAGTTCAAAAAAGTAATATAAAAATCGTTGACAAAATCTGTTCAACAACTGTTTAATTTTGGTCGAACCGATTTAAGTTTACGAAAAAATGGCACTAAAACTTACAAGTAAACTTACGATACTTTTAAGTGATAAAGTATAGAACTGAATTTTTTTCATAAAATTTATTAAATAAGCCATTTGTGTAAAGTTATTTAAAAGTTAAGGTTACATTATGTTATTGGAAAACTTATGCCAACTGCAAACGTCAAACAGTGTTAAATATATGTATGTAGGTAGTATTTTAATATTTTAAACTTTATTGAAAATTTAAACTATAGAGATATATCTTGATTGCATAACTTTGATTGCACTAACTGGTAGGTACTCTTGTTGTATTAGATGTCGATTTACAATCAAATAAAATTGATTTACAATAAAACATTAAAATAAATATGGAGGGGCTGAAATCTCAAACTCTGAGATATCAAGGCTTCGGTCTGGGTTTAGGATTTTGATATAGTTTTCGGCAAAAACTTTTATGAGGACATGGTTTTTAGTTTTGGGCAGCGATGTATATCAAACATAGCTTTTTGTTAAAGTACATGTATTTTTTATCTCTGCTTAGACATGTATTACAAAACTAACACGAAACATCAATACGTTGCCGAAAAATTATAACAGATCATAAATTAATATAATAATTTAGTGAAACGATTATGCAATCAGCAAACTACTCAAAAAACCTCTCCATTTAGCGTTTCGAGAAAATATTTCAAAATCACAAATTCATATTTCTTTCAAAATTCCAAAAATATTGTAATATAATTAGATAAAATCGAAAATTCAAACTTTTTTCAAACAAATTTCTAAAAATATTTCAAAAATTATTACAAAATCAAAGATTAAGACTTTTTTCAAAAATTCTAAAAATATTGCAAAAATTAGAACAAAATCAAAACTTGTAAGTTTTTCCAAAATTATAATAAAATCAAAAAATTTAAAATTTTTCAAAATTCTAAAAATATTCCAAAAATTCTTACAAAATCAAAAATTGAAGCTTTTTTTTTCTAAAAAATTCTAAAAATATATATAAAATTCAAAAATTCTCTTTTTTTCAAAATTTTAAAAATATTCCAAAAATTAGAATAAAATCAAATATTTAAACTTTTTCTAAATTCTAATAATATTCCAAAAATTCTTAAAAATTCAAAAATTCTATTTTTGTTTCAAAATTCTAAAATTATTGCAAATATTATAACAAAATCATAACCAAAAATATTTCAAAAACTATAACCAATTCAAAAATTTCCATGTCCAATTTTATGTTCAATTACATATACGTCATAAAAGCAGCTAATTTTTTTTTGCAAAAATATTGGCTAAAAAAATAAAGGAAATCATTTTTTGACACACTTGACATTATTTTTTTGGCAAACTTATAATTCCATAATTCTCTATAATAATAATAAAATTTTGTCATACAAATAATTATCTCCAAAAAAATGGGTAGAAAAATAAATAAAAATGTTTCTTTTGACACACTTGACAACATTTTTTGGACAAACCTATAACGCCATAATTCTTAATAATAATAATAAAATTTCATGTCATACAAGTAATTAATTTTATTTTTTCCCGAAAAATGGGTAAAAAAATAAATAAAAAATCTTTCTTTTGACAAACTTGACAACATTTTTTTGGCAAACTTATAATGCCACAATTCTCTCTAGTAATAATAAAATTTCATGTCATACAAATAATGAATTTTATTTATTTCCAAAAAAAATAAAATTAATTCAATTAATTTCAAATTTAATTCAATTTCCAAAAGATTGAATTTTTTTTTTTGCTTTTTTAGAATCAGTAGGTCCTAAAACGTCGAGAAATGCCTAAAAAGTGGGGGTAAGAATTTCACTTTTAGCTCAAGAATGTAATTCTTAGGTCTTTCATACCGAAGTAAAATAAAATGTAAAAATTCTTCGCAATATTTTTTTTATTCGCCTACATATTAAAGTGTTACTTTATTACTGTGATTTGCTTTATTACTTTGATCTGCAAAACGGTTGTTGTGTCTTTAAATTTGGGAACAAGAGAAGTTGGCACAAAATGGGATGTGGTGACTATATTTTGTTTCAGTGTGGTGGTTGGTATATAGCATTAAAACGTATATAATGAAGTCCACATTGCCTAAGTCTTTAAGATGTAAGCTAGTTTCTATTTATCGGTAGTTGTGCTAAAAGTGAACATTGTTTGTGGTGCGTACTATATGTTATCCTGTTGCAACTAGTCTTTAAGAAAACCATAAGATTTGAAATATAGCCTACCATTACACCAACAAATATAGACATCTTTTTATTCATATTCAAATCGAACAAAATAGCTATTTTATATTTTCTTAGTAGGAATTCTCGACATTTCGACTGTTTATACAATAACCCTCTTTTGAGTTTGAGAGAAAACAATTTTTGTTTGTGGCATCATGAATCCAATTTTGTCTGTGCAGCGTTAGTAAATTTCAATTTCATTTCATTAGTATCTCACGATCTCTTAAGGTGAATAATTATTATCAAAAATGCAATTTTGAAGGGAGTGAAAAAACATGAGTTGGTTAAGGCAGTTCCAAATTAAGTTATCGGATTAAATCTAATTAGTAAATTTGAATAGAGCTGAGCTATAGATTATAGAAACTCAAAAATAACATTAAATGTAGCAATAACTTCCAAAGTTAAAAAGTTTGCTAATAGCCATATATACGATTTAATTTTTGATGTTCTTTTTTTAAATAAAATAAAGCCATTAATGAAATATTCCTTAAAAGATGAAACAAATATAAAACCGAATAGTTTTCACCACAATTAATTTTATCGGTCGTAAAATAACTTTAAAAAAATTCACGATATATTTTTCACTTTTTCCGTCGTTCTTAAAATAATTTTAAGAAACAAATTTAAGTTTTAATTAATAAATTACCTTTCAAAAATAGGTATAACAAAAACTTAATTTAGAAATAAAAAACTAATTTAATTAAAAACAAACAAAAAATCTCCAAAATGAGTTATAGTTTAAGACAATAAGTAATAAAAAAAAAATTTAAGTCTTGAATTTTATGTTAATAAAAAAATGAAATTGTGATTAGCTTACAGTTTTTGGAATGTTAAAAGCATTTAAGATACTAGATAAACAGTTAAATTAAAATGTTGAAAGATTTATCAGAATTTTTTATATGAAATTAATGTCGGTTTTTTGTTGCTTAGTTTATGCATTTTTTTAATGTTTATGCGAATATCATATATCATCTTATTTTAGAAACTACACTGATTAATCGAGCCGAATTTCATTATTAGCTCTAATTGATTATGTAAATGCGGGCTAAATATTAAAATGAATAGATGTCGACCTAGTTCTTAGAAGAAATCGTTTTCTACAAATTAAGAATTTATTAGTTCAACGTCCTGAGTAGAGGGATCAGTTTTTGTTGATTGTTTTTAATTTTTGATCTGTCAATCAATGTCGAAACGTAAAAACGTAAGGGGGAGAGGGACACACTTTTTGTTGAACGTTTTTCACAATAATTTAAAAACTGTGCATCGCAAAATTCTAAAAAATAACTGGCAATTAAGTGCTCTTTCAAATGACAGTCCACTTGATTGAGTTTTATTTTTTTTAATAAAATGTGTTGTGTAGTATAAAATACAACATGTGCCACAACAACACATAAAAACCTTTTAAGACCAAGGCCCACAACAATACGTTCAAAGGTTTTGATGGGCGTAAATCTTTCTGTTTTTTGTTTTTGTTTTATATTTTTTGTCAAAGAATGGATAACTTAACAATAAATCATATCACATACAAAATATGGCATAGGCCAAAATTTCATGATAGGATCGAGAATTTTTTTTTAAATTTTTCTTTAATTTTAACACAGGGTGGCTCGAAATTTCTCAAGAAATTTAGTGACAATCAAACATTAAAGTTATATTGTGTTCGAACGGGTTATTCGATTTAAGTTAGATGAATTTTAAATTTTAATTCTTCAAACATGGTTTTTTCAAAAAGCACCATTTTGTTTTCTATCATTTTTTTAAATTATAAAGATTTATTATTTACTCATAACATACTAAAATTATACAGACATGCGTTATTTTTCGTTATTGAAAAATTTTTTAATTTTTCAAAAAATAGAATTTTCAAGCATGGCTAAATCCAAATTTTATTTTCAGTGATTAAAACTTTTTGTTAATAAAAGTTGTCCGAAAAATGATGAAAATGAGAATTTTAATCGGACTAAAAATTTTTTAAATTAAATATCTCAAGAAAACGAAAGAACGCCTCTTTAATTTGACATATATTTTAAAGTAAGAATGAAAAGAAAAGTTAAAATTCAATTGATCTTTGACCATCTTTAAAAAAAAAATTTTAATATTTTAATTTTAAATTAATTTAAAAAACGTAATTTTTTTTAAAGATTAACTAATTACCTATTAAATAAAAAAAAGTTTGATGAAATCGGTGTGGTCATTCTTGAGCAATCTAATTTCAAAGTTACCTCGGATTGGCAAAATTGATTTGGGTATGCTTAAACCCTCTGTGCTTAAACGAAGTACTTTAAAAAATTCTAAAATAAGTAGGATTTTATATTTTGTCCATACCAATTTATATGCCAAGTTTCAGGAAAAGCAAAATATGGTCAAATTCAAATTTCAACTTTTTCATGTGTATATCACGTTTTTCATAATATAGGTGCAATTAAGGTTGAATAAATTTTATTTTATATTTCGTTGCGATTATGTGGCAACTTTGACAACCAGTGTAATACAAGAACCTCCCATATCGAGAAATTGAAAGCTTCATAGTACTTTAGTACATAGTAATTAATTTTTTTATAGTACTTTGCTACCCGATTTTAGTGATCATATCAAACAATTTAATAAATAAAATTTTCTAGCAAACAAACATTTTCTTATAAAATTCAAAACATCCCGAAGCGTATATGGTATACTAATTACAAACAAACCTTTTACGTGCAACTGATCAAAAACGATGAATTAATCATTAAACAATTCTTCTGATTATGTGTATGAAAAAAAATTGAATCGTTTAATAACACATAAACAAGAGGAATACAAATAGATGGCAATGGCGCCGCAGGTGATCGTCCAATTCATAAATCAATTTGGTTACCTCAGAAAAAACGTAAACACAACTTGAATCATCTTAAAATGGAATGATCAATAATGTTTTGATGTTTCAATATAATCAAACTGAAATATATAGGAAGAACAAAAAAGATAGGTCACAGAACACTTTTAATTTACGATTCTTTTTCCAATTTAATTAAGTAATCAAAAAATTATACAAATAAAAATGTGGTTCTTAATGGGTTTAAAATTTTTATTTTTGATTGTGATTATTGAGAGATAACTTAAGTGAAAAGGATGAGAATATTTTTTTAGAATTAACTAAAACATTCTTATGGAAATGAAGTAAGTGAATTAATATATCAATTGAATTGAATTATGATTCGACAGTTTTCAAAGCATGGTTAATTGAAATGTTGTGGTTATCGTAGTAATTGTTTCACACAATGCTAGGTATTTAGGTAGATTTAATAGATCTACATATTGCAATGTTTCTGCATTTTTCACATGTAGTATATATATGTATATATGTATATATATATATATATATATATATATATATATATATATATATACATATATATATATATATATAATATATATATATATATATATATATATATATATATATATATATATATATATATATATATATATATATATATATATATATATATATATATATATATATATATATATATATATATACTAGCGGGACCCGGCGTGCTTTGCTACGCCTATAAAAAAGTTTGTGCGCGTACATTTTGTTGAATTAGCAAAAATAATTTCAAAGAGTCGGAATAAGAATAGAAAGCGTATTTTTTAATTTTTCCGTTTGGGAAATATGAATAACAGAGAGCATTAGCATTCTAGCTGATCAATCTAGATGGATTGAGAATCGACATGTCAATCGACATGTCATCGACGGCATGTCAAAATTTGAAAGTGATTGGTAAAGAGTTTTGGAGAAATTTTGAAGCTTGTTGTCGAATTTCCAATTCGATTAGCATTCGCACTATTAATAAGTCAAAACCACAAGGCCAAACAATGTCAATTTGTGGGCTGGACCTAGAAACCTCGTGCTTTTCGCATGGTCAATTATATATGTTGCGTGTTTAAAGGGTTGAAAAACCTTCAAGTTTTATCGTATATGCCCCTGAAAATATTGCAAAAATTATAACAATATCAAAATTTGAAACTTTTTACAAAATTTCAAAAATTATAAAAAAATCAAAAATTCAAACTTCTTCAAATTCTAAAAATATTCCAAAAATTCTTACAAAATCAAAAATTGAAGCTTTTTTCAAAATTCTAAAAATATTTATAAAATTCAAAATTCATAAATTCAAAAATTCAATTTGTTTTCAAAATTATAAAAATATTAACAAAATTAAAAATACAAACTCTTTTCAAAATTCCAAAAATTATAATAAATACAAAAATTTAAACTTTTTCAAAATTCTAAAAACATTCCGGAAATTCTTACAAAATCAAAAATTGAAACTTTTCCAAAAATATTGAAAAAATTTAAAATTCACAAATTCAAATTGCATGTTCAATCACATTTCATGACATACAAATAATTAATTTTATTTTTTTTCCAAAAAATGGGGTAAAAATTAAATGAAACATTCTTTTGACACACCGACAATATTTTTTTGACAAACTTATAATGAAATAATCTACTTTTTGATCTCACATACGAATCCCGACTATCAAGATTTCTTTAAACTCAAGGTTACTACTCATTATCACCTAAAACTACCGTTTTTAAGCAAAAAATATGAATATTTACTTGTTTTGACACTCTTGACGATTTTTTTGACACACTTCTGGTACAGTTATCGAACATATCATCCTGACGGCTATTTTAATTGAGTGTACCTGTTTTTAGAAATGAAAATTTTTGAAATTCTTTCAGCGGTTTTCTAAATTTCGTAGGTGGTGACGGACGACCGACCAGCAAACAGATATACATTTTTTTTGCTGTTTTAAAATCGTTATGACCTGAAACGTTGAGAAATGCCCTAAAAAGTGAGGGTAGGAATTTCACTTCTGGCTCGAGAATGTAATACTTATGTCTTTCAGACCGAAGTAATTGAAAAAAATTGTATTCCCGAATGGTTTCGTTTAATAGCCAAAAAATTGAAGTTATACAATACAGCCACTATTGATCTCAATGAATCGGAGGTAGAATGTCGATCAGAATTGATAATCGCTGACAAATGTTATCTACAAATATATTGTAGGTGGTACGAAGTTCACCGAGTGGGTCTTCTAGTAAAAATTTGTAATATTAATTTAAATCAGTGCTAATCGGTGTACAATATTTTTAGTTAACCTGTTTTTTGCTAATACAATAAGATTTGCTGATTTACCCACACGTGAGCATGCAACATATAGTTGCCCATGGGAGAAACATGGATTTGCCAAGTCCAAGCCACAAATGGACATTGTTTGTCCTTGAGACTTATTTATGGTCATGGCGAAAGCCAAACGAATAGGAAATTGAAGTCTTTTAAATGGTATTGGAGAATCTGATGGTATCAATGGAGAATCTGATGGTATCAACTTTTTATTATTATTTTTTAATATCAGCACAATGCTTTAAACTGTAGCTAGCTTCATTCTTTACTGATCATGAGAAAAAAGTTAAGAAATTTTAAACTTTTTCATTGAGAAAAATATATTTCAAAAATAAATTTTTTTTCCTCAAAATAAATTTTCATACGAACTTGGTAAAAGTAATTTCATTGTGCATGCACTGTAATATTTTTGGGGCTTAAACTGTTTCTAAACGTTAAAGGCTCAAAATAGCTAAATCGTTTTTATGCCTTTTTGGACAATTTATTAACCTTTCAAAAACGTCCATGAAATAATGACAGTCCATGAAATAATGATTTTAAGCGGCGTTTAAAAGTAATATTAGAAAAGAAGTAATAAATTATGTGCAATACCCTAACAAACTATTGTTTTAATACAGATTTAGTGACAATACAAATTAGTTATCATCATTATAGCATTTACTGTTTTTTATCAAACCAAATTTGAAATTTTCCACCTTCGTGATTTTGAATCTAAAATATAAATAAAAACCAAAAAAGGAAAAAAAACGGAACGACGTGACTTGATTCGTACTCGAAACTTTTTGGTTGATAGCTCATGTTATTGGCCATTACGTTATCTAGACGTATTTACTACTAACCGTAATTTTGGGTATTCATAGAGAAATCATTAAAATTAATAAACTTTAAAGTCGTGTTGTCAAAATTCTAATGAATTTTAATGTTTTTAAGATGTTCGGTAAAGTAGATTTTTTCTGTATTATTTGCCGTGACTCATTTCTCAAAAATGCCGATGAAATTGAAATTTAGTCGTTTTTCGCAGAAATATTATTTTTTGTTTTGCTTTATCTTCTTCTACAAAAATTAAATTACGAAAAAACAAATATTGAAAAACAAATATTACATGAATTTCAACACCACAATCTGGCAAAATTTATTCAAATTCGATAGCAGAGTAAATTGAAATGTTTGAGTCTATTTGCAGATTCAATTTTAATTTCATCGATAATGGGCCACGGCAATTATTATTTTAAATAAAATTATTATTTTTAAACAAACTTATTAGTACTTACACAATTTTAATTTATTCTTGTAAAAAACTTATTATTTTGAAGTTAAAAATAATAATAATTAAATGATACACAACACAATTCAAAAAAAAATAATTCACAAAATAGAAAGAGCTATGCGTTAAACTTCAAAACTGTATCATTATAACAAAAAGTTGAAACCAACAGTTTTTTCGGGGTCTACGCTGATGATTTAAAAAGTCCATGATGAAGTTGTGTCACTTACGTTAAATGTGTTTACGAAATACATTTAACATTCAATTCGCAATTAAAATATATTAAAACTTTTAATTGAGATAAAAACTATCCTATCGAGTATATATTAAGCGTAATATATAAAATATTATTCTTAAGTCGCTCAAACATGAAAATTGACAAAATTTCCCATACAAACTTGTATGAAAAATTTAACCTATTTTCGTATTTCTTTTACGGACAGAAGAAAATAAAGTATTTTATATTTTATGCTCAATATTGTCAGTAGTTGTCAGTAATAGTTCATAAAGAAACTTAAATTATTTAATTGTAGTATAATGAGAAATTTCATAGATAATTTTTAAAATTATTCAAGTTGTGTTTTGAATGAAATCCCATATAAATTTTATTGAATTTATTCTCTTTTCCCCCTTTTGCAGCGCCAAAAGAAATTTAAATTATTTAATTGTAGCAAAATGAGAAATTTCATAGATAATTTTTAAAATTATTCAAGTTGTATTTTGTATGAAATCCCATATAAATTTTATTGAATTTCGTTTCTTTTCCCCCTTTTGCAGTGCCATTGCAGCAAACACCGGAACAAAATAATCGCTCAATAACATATTTGATAGTCTATATGGGCCCTACATGGATGATTAAAAAGTCGATAAAGCAGGTTTGACAGTAAATTAATTAATTTACGCCGCCATCTGAAAGTTTGCTTATGAACTATCCATATTTAACATTTAATTCGTAATTAAAAAATATTTAGGCGTTCAATCAAAATAAAAACTATCCTATCTCTCAAGTTGGACCATTATACACACACTGAACACAATTTTATTAAGATTGGTTACGTTGTTGCGGAGTTTATCGCGGACAAACATCGTGACATCTGATTTTTATATATATAAAAGATAAAAGATATATATATATATTAGAGTGGGGCGATTTAAAAATCTTAATGGGCCCCTCGCGATTCTGATTCCTGGAGTTGTACTGAGCAAAAAAGTCCACTAGACCATATGTCTACGGTGAAAACCGAGCTTGCGAATTTTTGTCTGAAGTTTTTTTTGTCTCAATTTATGTTTTGTGAAAACTTGCAAATTTTCTTAGGCTCATATCTCGTAAACCATTTGGAATTTTACTATGAATAAAACAAGTAAACTGTCGTTCTTGAACTCAGCTACAAATTTGCTGGGTAAACAAACCGAAAAAAATCACATCTTCATGACCAAAAACACGAAAATGCCAAAAAATCTAGATTCTGAATAAATCCTAAAACAGACATTTGTTAAATTTTTTGACACCATTTCTGGGTAAAAACTGTGTTTGAGGTTATGTTTTCAGACTCTCATATCAGGGGTCCCTGAAGCGAACATCATAACCGTCAACTTCAATGAGAGTCCCTGAAGCGAACATTACTGCATAACCGCCAACTTCAATAGAATTTGATTAAAATATATTGCTTTTGCACTTTTTTTGCTTTTATAATAAA